>CACRXP010000693.1:252561-276077 GCA_902702965.1 Spirometra erinaceieuropaei | reverse complement strand
TTCCGTACAATAATACACCTTTGGTTAGTGATAACATCTACACAAATTTTAGACCTCCGAAATGTTGCTTTCTTCCTTTTACTCCACCCACACTTTTAATGTTCCTTTTATGTGAACAGTAGTGAGCGTAATCTGCATCTCAGCAATACGCTCCGTGTCGTCTCCATCAAAGCAAGATCAGTCGTTCGAAAGATGGCCTGGATGATAGCTGTAGCTTTTCGAGTGTGGATCAGGTATTTTGTGCACTACAGAATGTTTGGACGAGTCTCTAACTTTTGACTAGGCACTCGCCACAGGAAGTCTGAATTTATACCGAAAAGACCGCATTGGAAAACATGGCGGAAAACAGTCGGACTATCACCCCATTGAACAGATAAAAATGAGGACGCTGGTAGCGGAACTGAGAAGATGTCAGAGCGAGGGAGAAGTTAATCTTAAAATAGTAAACAACCAAATTGTGAAAATAGAGCATTCCTTCTTGTAGAATCATCTGGTGACATTGGCGGTAAAAGCACCGGAGCTCGATTCTAAAAAACTTCAGCAAATTCAAAATCGACTAGTGGACTTGTACGCCATGTGAAATATGTAGTAGTTACTATAAGTCAAAAGAACTGGCAAGCAGTTTTCAGAGATCTAAACAACCGAATAATATAAAATGATGCATAAAAATTTGCGTAGTTTATTCAACAAATTGGACGAAATAAAACTCACCGTGGTCCATTTCAAGCCCGAAGTGATAGCTTTAACAGAAACATGGTTAAATTCGCAGATAGAAAACGCGGAAGTTATACTAGATGGTTTCCAGATTCTCCGAATGGACCGAAATGAACGAAGGAGTGGGGGGTTGCGATATTTATACGATATGGCATCGACTACGTCAGGGTTCAGTCTTACACATTTCGGCACACTGATTGTGAAGTACTCAGTTGTTACTTAAAAGTGCCAAACTATCCAAGTCCCCATATGGCCTGTGGACGGATGCGGGAGATGCACACATCACCCAGATAAAAGAAATTTGTCAAAACAGACATTTAATGCTACTTGGTGATTTCAACTGTCCAGGCATCGAATGCGATTTGATGCATTGCACGCGATCAGAAAACTCCTTCGAACAGATGTTTATTCAACTGATCACAACTGAGTTCCTTACCCAACATGCTAAAGTGGTTATCGATTCAGATATGGACAGCAGTCCTGTTGTATGAACTTCGTCATCACTAGGGATGATAGTTGCATTCCCGGATTGGAATCGCACACGCCCCTTGGCCGAAGTGACCTAGCGTTCTTGTTCGGGAGTGTAGTCATTTTTCCGTACCCGAAATTCGAGCTGCTGATGAAAGAAATATATGGAAAGGGGATTATCCGCGAACGAACAATTTACTACAGAAGGTGAACTGGAATGCAACGTAAGGACCTGAAACAGAAGGCGATTGGCTCTTCTTCAAGAACGTCATGCAATACTTGGTGGAGAGCTGCTGCCCACTTAAGAGGAAGCCGCGCACTTCCTGACCAGAGTGGGCGACGTCAGAAATAAAGAAGAACCTTAAGTTGAAAAGGAGACTTTGGAAAAAGTACGTCAAATGTCAGCAACCAGAGCATTTCGCTGACTTCAAAAAACAGAGAAATTCATGTCGGAATCTGCTGAGGAGGGAACGGGCAGCATTTGAGCTAAAACTTATCCCGCGAAATTCCAAAAAGCGTTTTGGATACGTGAATAAGGCGAAACGCAACCGTGACTGCATTCCCTGTCTAAAAGATCGTCAAGGAAATACCTTGTCTGATAATTCAGATAAGGCGAACATGTTGTCCGATTTCTTCACATCTGCGTATACCGAGCAGCGGACTTTTGATGGAAGAGTTTACTGCCAAGTTGTCAAATCAAACAATACAATTAGCACGATGGACTTCACAACAGGCACGGTAAGGAAAACTTTGAGTCAACTACAGCCCACTAAATCCCGTGGTCCAGACGGCATGCTGGCAAAAGTCCTGAATGAACTCTTAGACCAGCCGTCCTCTCCGTTATCCAGGATCTTCAGAATTTCGATGGTGACCGGGGCTCTGCCTACCGACTGGAAGAATGCACATATAAGCCCCATATATAAAGGTGGCGGGAGAACAACCCCAAATAGTTTCAGACCAGTGAGTCTCACAAGGATTTGTTGCAAACTAATGGAAAGGGTAATAAAAACAGAGCTGATGCGGCACCTCGAAGAAAACGACTTGCTCAGTTTACATCAGCATGGAGTTCGAAGGGATCGATCGTGCCTCAATAACCTGCTAGATTTCACGGAGAGCTGGACAAAATCAATCGACATGGGCTTATCAGTCGACGCCGTGTACATTGACTTCAAAAGGGCTTTTGACAGTGTTCCACACAAACGACTTATATTTAAACTACGTCAAGTGGGTGTGAGTGGAAATCTTTTGAAATGGCTAGCCGATTTTCTTACGGGCAGATCTCAGCGTGTGTGTATCGGAAACGCTAAATCGGAATGGGCATCCGTTCATAGTGGCGTTTCGCAGGGGAGCGTTTTGGGTCCAAATCTGTTCCGTTGTCTTAGCGGAAAACGTTATGACCTTCAAAAGAAGACAACATAAATTTATGCTTGATGGTTAAACATTTAGACGATATCAATGACTGGCATAACGGTTATGTAAATACCTGCATGTTTTTTATGCGTCTACCTGTGAATAGGGTTTTCCAAGGCTCTGCCTATATCTCTCATATATACTGAATTATACTGATTTACTGAATCATGTCATTGCCTCACATGTTCATTTGTTCTATGATCATAACATTTCTTCTTTCTGGGAAATATCTACCCCGTATCAGTGGTCCTCCCGTAAATTAGGAATGCCGTAGTTGGCTGCATGTATAATTTTCCTGTCAGTCTGTCAACGAAAGTCATCTCTGTGACCTCCTTGAAGAAAATTGCACAGTCTCCACTTGATGTCCAAATGATCATTGGCGATTTTAATTTGCCAGAAATGGACTAACATAAAAGTACTTTTCCTTTCAAACTTTCAACCCATATAAATACTATTCGTTTTTTAAACTGGTCAGAATTTTCCACTCCTCATCCAGAAGCATGGTGTGGTAGATTTAATTTTTGCCGATGGCATTCGCACTTTATTTATGAACTTCTAACGGGCCACTTTTACAAATGGTCAAGCCATAATTTACTGTTAGTTTCCAGTCCTACTCGATAATGGTTTCCTTCCCGATTGTTAAATAACTCCTTTTGTTATCCTATTGTTTAAATCTGACTCTATTACTTATAGTTGCAGTTATGGGGATGCTCATAAAGCATCATCGCTTGTTGAAGTCTTCGAAATAATCGTTGCCATCAAAATTACTGGTTTTGGCGTGGCCAGTCAATTGACTTAAGTTCTTAGCTCATACAAACATGGATTTTGCCTGATTGTTCTTGTGGAACGTGTCATGTGCCTTTTCTCAATCTACTTGCTTTTCGTTAATGATCATCCTTCTGTGATCGTTATCTAGTTTGACCTTAGTGGGGACCTTGGTCAAGTGTCCCAAGGACAACTGCTAGTTAGACAGGAAGCTCTAGGAATTTGCAGTCACCTTGCTGACTTCATTGAGTTGTGCCTATCTAACCCTGAACAAATTGTTTTTCTGGGGGTCACCATTTTCCAATGAGAGCCCCAACGTAAGCGGTGTTCTCCGAGGTGCCGTATTAAGGCCTCTTTTGGTTTCGTGTTGTAATAATGATATTTCGTCGCCTCAAAACGCTACAAATTTTAATGTATGCTGATAATCTAAGATGCGCGTATATTCTCTCTAAATCAACGACCCACCATTGCATGGAGCAAATCCATGCTGCCTTACTTGTAAGTAAGACCCTGGTTCCTTTGTGTGGAGCTCAACATGGCTAACTGACTTCCCTACTTTTAAATGTTGCCCAATGCACATACCCTCCTCCTGCCTATTTTTTCGCGAAGCAATTTTTTCTTCTGAAATTGTTTTCCTAATTTGGGTGTGTTCATTAATTGCTTCGTTCGTATCTCGTCATTTTTTGAAAAACTTCCTATATGTAGTAGGGGAATTTCATTATTGAAAATGCCTTATGTAAACGGACAAGTGGCCAACTTTTCACAACACAATTTAGATAGATAGATAGATAGATAATTTTTATTAAAGACCCGTCGGGGTCCCATCAAAGCACCGTTCATTTGACCGCTCAGACCCACCATTACTGTGTACGTTGTATTATTTCACGAATCAAATCCGTGTGAACATTGTATGAATAATACTTTGTGGGGTTTTAAAATAAAACAATTATTATTAGAGAAAGACAGTGACACAGTAAATCGTGTAAGAAAGAAAATATTGCCATGCAACAGTTTATCGGGTCAAGCTAGTCCACGAGATGGATGAGTTCCTGAATTCACCCCGAACAAAGCGATATATACAGAAGCATAGTTTCTTTAGCAGTTGAAGATGTTGAAGACGACACAGATGCGAGTAATTAAAGTACTTGAGGTTGTTTCCTGGCCAGAGAAGTACTGGACATAGTCGTTAAGCATCGCCTCACACACATTAATGGGTAGCGAGAAGAGGAAGTCGGGATATGAAAATCTATGGTACTGTCTGTAAACAGGTTAAAACGCAAAAAGATAAAAATGATGCTAGGAAGGGTGGTTTTGCCTGAATAAGCACTCTGACTGGAGTGGAATAGCTGCGTCATACCTGTTGAACTGTCAGTGTGGACTGCAAAGTTTTAGACAATTGCACCTAAGGGCCGTGGGGACATACTAACTGCACGCAAAGGTGGCAGTAATGTCGGTGGCAGCGCTTTTGTTAGAAAGTAGAACGACCTTACGCAATTCGCACAAGGAAGTGTTTTTTCAACCAGACTACGAACTGAGGGAAAGAATGAAAATGAGAGAACTGAGATCAGAATTGAAGGAGAGAATTGGCAGAGGAGAGAAAGGGCTAAAGATCAAAAATGGACAAATAGTCCAGACAAAGGGGTCTTTCCTGCGGTCAGAACCCGTCACAATGAAGGCCGGGCCTCTCCAACGAATCAGTCATTGAAGGTTATATCCGCAAATGTGTAAAGCCTCTTCGACAAACTAGACGAACTAAGAGACTTAGTTGATGAAATTAAGCCAGACATTATGGCATTCACAGAAACGTGGCTTACTGAAGATATCGCAGATTCAGAAATATCACTTAGAGGATATCAGCAATTCAGGAGAGATAGACTAAGCCGAGGAGGAGGAGGAGTCATAATTTATGTCACTTGCAAGCTAAGCGCTATGGCTGATGTACACAGACCGGTACGGGATGTGGAACTGCTAAGCGTTACCATATCTACTAAGAATGTCCGATCATTGACGCTTTCGGTGGTGTACCGTTCACCTAACCATACTTCTGACCAAGATCTCATGCTCATATCCAAACTGTACCAAGCTAGCGAGAAGAAAGACGTCCTTATCGTTGGAGATTTTAACGCTCCTGGCATTGATTGGCTAACGTGGACTGCACAAGGGCCACAAGACAGCTTTAATCACAAACTACTACAATGGGCAACGGACAAACTTCTCTGCCAGAATGTTACCTTTGGAACACGGGTCAAGGAAGGGCGGCAGTCGAACTGCCTTGACTTATTTTTACCCGAGAGGAGGAAAATGTGTTAGATCTGCAGGACCGACAGCCATTAGGGTCAAGCGACCACATCACGCTCTACTTCGAGTACTCACTGTTTTCCTAACCCGTCCAACCCGAGAGGTGGGAGAGAAACATTTGGAAAGGGGACTATCCTCTCATGAGGAGGGAAGCGGCAGCTATATCATGGGAGACTGAACTGCATGGTCGAGCAAACGACAACTGGAATACTTTCAGTTCCTTACTGAAAGAGATTGTTTATTCCAATTGTCCTCTCAGAAGAAAGAAAATCACAAACCGCCCAAAATGGATAAACCCGGACTTGAAGGCCTCTTTCAGAAAAAGGAATCGTCTGTGGAGGCGTTACAGACTAACTGGCTCCGACGAACACTTACAGGAATATAAGCGGCAACGAAACGTCTGTAAAAGTGAGGCCTCAAAGCTGCGAAAGAAGTTTGAACTAAACATCCTCCGAAATTCGTTGAAGCATCCGAAAATTCTATATGGTTATATACGAAGTACTAAAAGGACTCAGGATCTCATCCCTGCCCTCAGGTCTGCAGATGGAAAAGTGGAGATTGATGACCAGGTTAAAGCGTCCCTCCTTTCCGACTTCTTTCAGTCCGTCTTCACCCGAGAACCCAGTGCTATATTTGCCCATCCATCCATTCGCCAACCAACCTCTCCTCCCAGTACCCTTCCCCATCCTATCCCCTCCCTACCCTCCTTAACCGAGGAACCACTCTTTTCATATACCATAATTAGGGCCGAGTTACTCCGGCTGAAACCTGCGAAATCGCCTGGCCCAGATAGAATTCCCGCCCTAGCACTTCGTGAACTTGCTAATGAACTGTGCAAACCCTTATCCGCAATATTTCAAAAGTCATTTGAAGACGGCGAGCTACCGGAAGAATGGAAGTGCGCACTCATTACTCCGATCCATAAAGGAGGCTCAAGACTTGACTGTGGAAATTATCGTCCTGTCAGTCTTACTTGCATCGCGTGTAAAATAATGGAACGCATTATCAAAAGACACTTGATGAAATACCTGGAACAGAACAAAATATTGTGTGATGCCCAACACGGCTTTCGTCCAGGGCGCTCCTGCCTAACGAGTGTTCTTTACTCGCACGAGAAATGGACACGAGCTACCGATAAGGGTTTTCCAGTAGATGTCATATTTTTTGACTTCAAGAAGGCCTTTGACAGTGTCCCACACAGGCTTCTTTTGCAAAAGATCTGGGATGTAGGGATTCAAGGGAGAATGTTTAAGTGGATCAGGAGTTTTCTGTCCTCCAGACTACAAAGAGTCATCGTTAGTAATTCTACCTCGGAATGGGTAAAGGTGGAAAGTGGTGTCCCACAGGGTTCTGTCTTAGGCCCAGTACTCTTCCTGATTTATGTTAATGACTGCACCAGCGAAGTGAATTGCGAGGCTCTCATGTTCGCGGATGACATAAAAATATGGAGTGAAGTCAAATGCGATGATGACGCAGAGAAGTTGCAGTCGAACATCAACAAACCGTGTGCTTGGTCGAACAGATTGCTTTTGAAGTTTAACGTGTCCAAATGCGTGGTTTTGCACCTGAACACGGGCCGCAATGCCTCTCCCAAAAAACCAGTACTATATTGACGGGATGAGGTTAGAAACTGTGGAAAGACACAGAGATCTGGGTGTATGGACGACCACAAATCTATCGCCATCAGAACACTGTAGAAAGATGGTCCAGAAGGCAACTAGTACTCTACACTGGATCAGACGTGCATTTAAAATATTTCCTCCCGAACTTTTCGAAAGACTCTTTGGTGTCTTCGTAAGACCTCATCTAGAGTATGGAATGCCAGCAGCCTCACCATGGATGAGGAAGGATATCAACTTCCTCGAACAGGTGCAACGCAGAGCGACAAAGATGGTCGACGGTCATAAGTATTTGTCTTATCAGGAGAGGCTGAATTTGCTTGGCCTATTCCCTCTCTCTTATAGACAAATAAACTGCCGTCTACTCTGGACGTTCCGGATCGTTCGCGGCCAGGGTTGCTCATTAAGAGCAGAGGATTTCTTTGAGTTCGCCCGTACAAACCAACTACGCGGCCATGCATACAAAGTCGGGAATGAGCGCACGCGTTTAGACCGACGAAGATTTTCATTCAGCCAGCGGGTTGTCAGACCGTGGAACTCGCTTCCAAGCGAGATGGTGACGGCTGACACAGTTTGTGTGTTTAAAAGAAAACTTGCTCGTCTAGTTTTCGACAGAAATCGGCTTGTACAGCATGACTATGCACAGCCAGTTTTGTAAAATCTGTCATATACAATCTTCCGCACTAATTTACGGTGACCCCATGCACTACCTTATGATTACGATTGAACTGTGACCCAATCACATTTTAAATGCCTGCAATTTAATTTTATTTTTGAGTATAAATCTGCGAAAGCGCTGTACATAAAAAGGGTCATCAAGGGCTCTGCCTGTAACCCTTCAATATACATACATACATAAGTTTACGCGACAACTCTCATCTTCACTGACACGTTGATGCATTTGTCGCATCTTCGATTCTCTCCTTAACCAATATGACCGCGTATCTGGCTTTGTTAGATAGAGGTCGCTAAGGTCCAAATCTGCTATAACAAAACGGGCGAAGATTGCATTTGGCAGTTGGGAATATCTTGACCAAATATGGATTAAGTAAATAATTTGTGTTCCCCGTATGAGAGTGGCATCACGATACACTCCCTCTACCTATTTCATATTGACACTACGCTGCGCTGCAAAGCGTCCAAATGACGACATTGTCATTGATCTAAACCTGATAGTTGTGGGGGTTTTGATCGCTGGGTGATAGCTGTGGCTCCAGGATGCGGGTGGTAGGGTCTGTAGCTCGAGAGGAACCTCTGACATGATTAAAACCCTTTTAGGACGGTCTTTTGAGTGGATTTTTTATTGCCAAGAGCAGGACTTCAGATCCAAGGTCCAAAACCACACTGCGTTTTCAAGGGCATCTAGTATGTCGTTAAACGGGATAACAAGGTCTAATCTCGTGCCCCAACTGAGTTCAGCCACGAAGTAACGCCGAATTACCGCGCGTCTTGAAACTCGGTTTCAAACATCTAATTCCTAAAGAATTCGCTTTTTTTCTAAGTTCAGTCCACTAGCCACTCTTATACCCTGTCTTTAGTAAGCATTGGAATTGTATAAGCAATATCTTCATCTTCAACAACTTATAACGGGATTGCAACAGGAAAAATATCTCCTCCTGGCCGCTTCTCTGCCAGAGGCTCGACGGACATCTCCAAATCTACGAAATGACAGAGTGGTTTTGTTATTTATTTCATTCACTCGAACTGGCTTGAAGCCTCAGCTCATATCATTGAGTACGTTCCACAGTCTTTCAATTAATAATGGAAGTCGAAAAGGCACCTTCAGTTATTGTTAGAAAAAATCTAACGCAGGACGGAATCGAACCCACACACCGCCTGGCCTCAAAAACAGTCCTGCCACTAGACCGTCAACGCGCAGTCGATGGACCCAAATAAAGGAACGAATAAAAATCAGTCATAAAATGGCCGTGGTTCGATATATTGTGCTATCTAGTCACCTCCAGTCAAACGGGCAAGGAGTATATTTAGTGAGATGGATAGCAAATATAAAGACGAGGCCTATACGGCTCGCTTCGAACCCTTTCAACAATTTTTAGGAATGAAGAGAGATAGAGAAGACCTATAAAAAGATGACGAAGTTGTGGGAACTCCCCCGCCATTTGCACAATGAAAATAAATCGCTGACATCAAAAATACGGAAAAAAAGTAAGAGTTGTTCATACACGGCTTCCTCAGCTGCATGAACCGATGGGTAAGGAAACGGGGTGCGTATAGAGTACAATGTTAGTGTGAGTCGGTGTGTGTTGCGAGGAAATGGAGATTAGGACTAATCTCAGAGAACAAAGCATATCTCAAAGCGTCCAAACAGACAAAGAAAACCTGATTAGGTAACAGAAGATAGGTATACTGAAAACAAAAACTGGCTTGCCACAGGTCACGAGCGGCCAGGAAACCTTAGAGAGCTCGGGACCGTGCGTTGGCTTTGACACAACAAACCTTTTAAATTAGAAGAAGACGGCTACCGGGATCTCGGTGATGAAGCCTTAACACGTAATAATAAACCACAAAACCCTCGACTTGATCGCAGTAAATGTATTCTCATGAAGGACATGCCTCAGTCTGTTTCCGACACTCTGCAGGACAGAATACACCAAGACGTAGAAAAATTATATCAATGTCTCAAATCCCTCTTAAAGGGAGAACAGAAAGTCATCGTACTAAACAATTGCGGGATGGGCAGAATAAAAGAGTAAAAAGAAGAGTCGGGCCGGCCGATACTACTAACTATCAGTATCAGTATCAGTTTATTAAGGGAAATATAGGCAAGCGCCTTTGAATTCGCTCGTGGTTACAAGTCGTCGGAGAAAAACATTGATAAATGGGAAGGTGAAAAAGGGATTTTGTACATACTCGCGGACAGCTGGCAGCTAGCCGAAAAAGAGTAATCATTAATGGTTATTTACTAATTACAAGTAGTATAAACACATATAAGATGGTACCGGGTTATGTGAGTGGATGTGGGGGTGGTAATTGGGAAGCTTGATGCAGGTCAAGTCTACACTTGAAGGAGTTCACACAGGAGGAGGTTACAACATCGGTAGGTAGGGCAGTCCAGGCTGTAACCACTCTGTTACTGAAAAAGGACTTTCGTCCATTGGTTCTTGATTCCCCTGCGCGTAGTTTTAGGGGATGACCGCGCAAAGTGGGCGCGTTAGCTTGGGTGAAATAATCAGTGGGATCTAAACAACAGTCTAGGCCGTTGATGATGCGAAATATTAGTATAAGGTCACCACGTAATTGCCTGTAGGAAAGGGGAAACAGGTTGAGGACTGACAGTCTGGTTTCATAGGGCAGTGCTCCCAGACCTTGTGTCATTTTGGTCGCCCGTCTCTGGACCTTCTCCAAGACGGTATAATCCTTGGCAGTCCAGGGTCTCCACGCCTGTATGGCGTATTCTAGATGAGTTCGCACGAAGGTGCCAAATATTTTGAAAAAACAGTCAGGGTCAAATCCCATAAATGCTCGCCTAATGAGTTGCAATGTGGCCGTAGCCGATTTAGCCGCCTTCGCGCAGTGCAGTATTGGTTTGAGTGAAGATGTAATCCATACACCCAGGTCCTTCTGACTGTCAACCTGTTGCAGTGGTGTGTCGTTTAGAAAGTAGGTCCAGGGGCTGGGGGCTCTGAAGCCGCCGAGTTGAAGAAAGTTACACTTGCTTATATTGAAGGGCATAAGCCAGCGCTTCGACCAGTCTTCAGGATGAGGAAGAGGTGCGGCTACTGAGGAGCAGGATATCCACACCGAATTGCCCACCCAGCAGTTTTTTGGTGCATTTGTTCACCTGCGGAGAGGGAGGAATGGAGAAGGCTCAAAGTGGAAGTCGTCAGGAGAAATAATATGGATAGCTCAATCTTTAACCACTCAGAGGGCACTATTCAAACAAAATTAACACGGGTTCAGTTAGTAAACTAATACAATGCAGACAGTAACGGTCTGTCTGGGCGGTCAAATGGACAGTGTAACTTAAAAATTATGTTGCGTAAAGTGGGCAGAGATGTCCACGTCCGCCAACGATTTTTCCTTCCATATAGTATACGTTTGATAGGTCAATTGAGGTCCGTTCATTAAGGAAATGAGGCTTTCGTCCTTGGGCTCCCTAATCATATCCAAAAAACAACAATATAATTAATTGCTGCAGTGAGTGACCGATCTCATGAAATGTTAGCCGAAATTCCGAAATGCGTTTCCGATTAGGAAGGATTGCTTAGATGGGGTTCTAATACATATTACTTTGCAGCATAATCCTATAATATTTCGGAATCGGCAGGATGTCTTCTTTTGAATACATTTCTTTTCAATCCCCTGTAGAATATATGACTTTCCTTACGCGGGACGCATGCACCTTGCAGACCGAAATCACTAAGCGCTATTGCAACGGTTAATCAGGCTCTACAGTATTCGAGAATTAGAAAACTTTTAAAACGTATTTATACCCCTTCTACGAGTATAAAATATAAAGACGACGTAGTTCGCTATCTAACAGGTGAAAGAAAGCATATTTTGTTCATGTTTTATATAAAATATATTTGAATTTGCAAGACCATCGAAAATCAATGTGAAAAATGTATGCTACTTTAGCAGTCATTTTTTGCCGAGTATCGTTTTACAGGGGATTGAGAAGAAATGTATTCAAAAGAAGACATCCTGCCGAGTCCGAAATATTATAGGATTATGCTGCGAGATAATTTGTATTAGAACCCCACCTTAGCAATCCTTCCTAATCTGAAACGCATTTCGGAATTTCGGCTAACATTTCATGAGATCGTTCACTCATTGTATATCAGTATATCTGGAAATTCAAAAGCAAACGGTAATTGCGAGCCAGGCGCAACCTGCCGTCACTAACACTATCGTGATAATATCTAAAGTAGTTTTTGAGAATTCTTGGAAAATGAGCATATAGTCTGCACTTAGAGAATTCAGCAGTTTCGGAAAGAACTACTGCATCAAGGATTCCGCTGCATACTCCAATGATCCTCCGCCAGAAGGCATTCCGTCGGACGTCCGTGTGGGCCAACCTCCACTGTAGTTTTAATCACATTCAAAAATTCCAGATTGCCAGTTTTTAGAAAATAGTGATGAGCTACGAACGAAGCAAGGAAAAATCTCGCAAAAATTTAGAAATGAACGGTGAGTTCAGTGAGCCTTTACTAACAGAAAAATAGTCAGGAGAAAAGTGCACACTTAACGAAGAGGTAGGAAGAAGCAGTGTGGGCTTTCCCTGAAGGCAGGATAATACTATAAAGTCTTATTGACGTAATGATTAGACGAGAAGGAATTACAATCTTGATTGGAGAACGGTGATACAGCTTACCTTTTCCACCAAAATGACATAATTTTGACACACGCCCCGTGTCTCACGATGTTCTTCTCGTCGCCCTGACGTCCGAAAATCTCATATGCGCTGCAAGGCAGGTCAGATCCTTCGCAAAATTACGCGGTTGAGTGTTCCGTTAAGTTCACTGGATGAAGAGGAAGTACTTAGTGTGCTTTCACGACGTGAAGTTGCACGCAGGCAAGGCTTCTGAACAAAAGTACACTTACAAGCAAGCAAGACGACGATTTCAGTCGTCGGACACTGAAAAAGTAGCGTTATATGCTCCTTAAGGCTATGTACAGGGAATACCTGTCAATGTTTTCTTTGCGCATAATTAGAAAAAGAATGAAAGCGTTCGGTCTCCATCAGCAAAACGACATAACGAAGCCACCTTTAAGTAGAAAACATATTAGAGGTTTTTTTGCTCAAAAATATATTGATCACAGACTTTCCCTCTGGAAAAGCATTAACTTTCGTGATGAGGTCTGATTTTTAGACAAGCCTCCGAAGTCGGCCCAGGTGGTAATATGTGGAAAGAACTTTCCACGAGAGCACACTATGCCGACACCAACTTTCAAGAACTATCGACGCCGGATGGTTTGGATGGCCATCAAGTTCGAAGAGCGACCGGTCTGACGTTCAACAGCGGAAACGATAAATAACAAGGTGTTCATCGACATCATAAAGGATTCCTTCGGTTACACCGGCATTCATAGACGTCAAGTGCACACCGTAATGTTACAGGATATTGCTCCTGTCCACCGCTCAAAGGAGGAATGATTCCAATTCAGCTTACGACTATAATCTAATACTTTAAACCACAGCCAGCCTCTCTGCAAGCGGCCCTCGAAGCATTTTTATCCCCGTCAACAGCCCGGACCTAAATCTTATCGAAAATCTTTTTGCACTAATCAAAAGAAATTGGACAAGGCAAGGAAACATATTTCTATGGGGCAGAAGTTGGAATTTTGCTTAATAATTACATAGACCAAACCGCCATAGACAACTTGGTAGTCTCCATGCCCTCCCGCCTTACAGCAACTTTAAAAGCTAAATGACAATCAACAAAGTACTAATACGTTATATTTGTTACTGATTTTCCTTTTTTGTCGTTTTGTGAAATTTCCCTTATCTGCTGACAGTTATATTAGACCCTGAATAGTTGGCCTGTCATACGGTCGATTTTTTGTTTTGGTGGTTTTTCCTAAAATAAGTTATTTCTTAGTCAATAAATAATACTTTATAAACCAAAATATGCCTTGTTTTGAAGCTCGATCGTATATTTAACGCAGTATAACTTTCGTGGATGCGGAGTGGGCGTATCGTGTGCTACAGCGATTTAAGTTCACAGTTCGTGACATTTCATCAAATAGGTCAGGAACCGTAGATGCAGACCTCCTTTATTTGCGCAGGCGGCACGGCAGTCTGCGACCTCGGCTTCATCGTCTGCTCTGTAGCTTACAGACGTGCAGTCCATACGATCTCCTTTACGTAGTTCATATCCTGGTCAAGTGTATGTTGTGGACCAGGGGGTGTAGTGACACGTCTAGGTGCGGATCCGGTCGTGCCAGCCGCCTGCGGCCCCCCTCGTCTCCGGTCTTCTTGACTCTGTCTTGACCACATGTCCAGGTGGGAATTGGGGAAGAGAGAGTGCAGTAGATGCTACGTAAGTCTGCTATCACCATAAACTAACTCACGTGTAAGTCACCGCATTTGCCACACCTTGGAGTGTAGCACACGGCGGATATCGTCGGAATCGATGTTGGAACTATAACCTACTTCATATATTGTTGATCTGAGTGTGCGTGGTGAAGGAGAGATTTGTGAAATTAATGATGCGATGTTCGAAGAATATGCAATAGCTTAGCCTAGATTGTTCAATTTTCAGAGATTTTTCTCAGAAGCAACTATGAATGCCAGGAACAATTACGCCCCTAGGATTGAGGCCAAAAGATCAAACTTGCCGGAAATACCAGTCGCGAATATTAACATAATCTATGAGGCAAGTCTCATAATGTTGGTCGGAGTTGTCTGCAGACTTCTGTAGCTGGAAATTCACATTATTTATATATTCAGCTGGCAGACCTGATGTCATTCTACTGGGTGAACTGGCTCGTAAACTGACAAACGGAAGTTTCCACGGGTGTTCCGTGGCACTTTTTTAAGGAAACGTTGTGGACGCAGATGGCACGCCTGTCTGAAAGACGAAAAGCATAATCTCATCGAACCCCCACATAGCTCTTACGTTCCTTGTTCAGTCAACAGAGGTTTCCTCCGACACTGTGTTTCTGTTCGCCTTCTGTTAGGTATCAGATACGACGAAAGTATTTCTCGATATCAAAACTAAACTAACGGTGTTCAGTCAAAGTACAAAATAGACAGATGTTTCCATTTTCTGCCACGTTGGGTTATTTGAGTGACAAAGGGACGGTCATGCTGTAATGGGACGAAAAGCGATCGTTATGAGGGTGGTTGCCACCCCTTAATCACACGTTATGGAGAGTGCAAGCGGCGTAGACCCATGGCCTAAGACGCTGAAAAGGGGACCAAGTCGGCGGCGTGAGACGCGTGTGAAGTTAGACGGCCGACCGGCGTGCACCGCAGAGCCGAGCACGTGTGGTGGCTTTGCTCACGCGTGCGGCCCAATCAATGGCTGGTCGAACATTCCAGACGTTCCCGCGGGGGACTATCGCGCCCGCGGTGGCCAATCAACGACCAGCACGCCCCGGGCAGGAGCATTCTAGAACGCCCTCAACGGCTGCCACGCCATTAGGCGGAATGTTCCAGAGCGCACAGGGAGCAACATTATTAGAGCATCTTTCCCACGAGTTGTAGCCCCTCGTGTTCGCAAGTTACCTCGTGCTTGTCCTCCGAACCGGCTCTCCCTGTTCCACCTTCCTTCCGGGTCATAACACACACCTCCTGGAAACTGAAGTTTGAAAACGCAACCGAAAGACTCAACAATTAAATACCATCAAAACAGCTATCCGTACAAAAAGCACACTCTAAACCCAGAACGAAGCGAGACATCTTAGACTGATATAAGATCTCCTGTTGCTGCCATGTTTCTTACAGTAATACACGAGGCTATCATGGAGACACTGCAAAAAGGCAAAAACGTTCAAATTAACTTAAGGTGACACGATCGCATGAAGAAGATTCTAAGCAACGGTATGGAGAAGGGCCGCACTTGACTGTCAGTAGGCTGTGGATCGTGCCATACGTCATTTATGGTAAAGGGAAATTTGTGAGTGGGCGGGACGCTAGACAGTAAGCCGACAAAATGAAAGAAAACACAGAAATTGCCTGGATTTATGCCGAAAGTCTTATCCTACGGAAATGAGAGCAGCAATTAAACAATAATCAAAGAGCAAACTTTACAAAGTAATCGTTGTTGGCAGTGTAATTTTTGCAACAGCCGGCAAATGTATACCAAGATAAAACCCTATATGATACGATTCACGGTCTACTGACAGTTAAGTGGGGTCGTTCTCTATACTGTTGCCCGATTCTATTCGTCTGACGTTTGGGAACCGCACTGGAGCCATTCGTCCGAAAGAATTTCGAGACAAGGGTGGCAGACACCCAAAGGGTACAGTATTTTTAGGCTGCAGCTGCCATGCAGCCGCATACAGCCATGGCTAGCTGCCTTTCCATTTATCTCCGATAAGCATAATTTTAAGGATGATTTCTCGCCGCTGGAGTTCCTTGCGGCTGTTGTCTGGTGGCCTGATAATGAATGGATCGTCGGGAAGCAGTTTTTATTCACACCCTACCCCTGTTACCAGCTACAGGCAAAGTTTCGTCCTAGAAAAGGGAGCTGGGGTGGATGTGCCATTCAGCATTCCGTTGGCCGGATAACTGTGATCAAAACAGTTCGTGTCTCACGCGGTTTGCACCTCTCGTGACAAAATCAACCCCGCTGAAATTGAATATGTTGCGGGGTCCCGTTAAATGAACTGCGACCTGTGACTTGGCGTCATTTGTCCCGCTACTGGTACATGTTCGTACGCCCACGACGGAAGTATTCCCTCGCTTTCTCCAACGTACAGTAGGTGAGTTAACTCATGAAATGCCAATCTAAATTTCGAAATGCGTTCTCGTTTCGAAAAGATTAATTAAGAGGGGTTGTAACACTAATCATCATACAGCATAGTTCTATAATGATCCAGTTACCTCAGGGTGTCGGCTTTCAAATGAACCTATTTTCGACCGCATGCAAGAACTATAATCCGTAAAAATGACTACTTAAGAAACATACAAGTTTCTCATTGATTCTCAATGTCCTTGAAAATTCAATTATATTTCATGGAAAACATGCGTGCAAATATTCATTCTTTTACATATTCGGTAGAAAATCACGTTTTCTTCCAAGTTTATATTCGCAAAAAGGGTATAATTCGGTTTCAAAAAATTTTCCAATTGTGAGATTTTTTAAAATCGTGAAAGGGCCAATCAAAAAACGTCATGTATATGCATCTACGAATGTGGCTTGTAAAGTTACCAATGTTGCTCAAATCCACTGCTTTATTTTATGAACCCCATACGATCTCCTCTTAATACCGTAGAGAAATGCATGGTTTTCCGTACACGGAAAATATAAGGCTTTTAGTTTTGAAACCCTGAATACAAATGTAAAAGCAGGTCGGGTTCAAAATTATTCGGGAATAAAAAAAGTTTTTTTAAAAAAACGAATTAAACTCTTCTTTCGAGTATAAAATTGAAAGAAGACGTTATTTTCAACCGAATAAATAAAAGAATGAATATTTTTATGTATATTTTCTATGAAATATAATTGCATTTTCAATGGCATCGAAAATCAATGAGAAAATAGCATGATACTTTAATAGTCATTTTTGCTGAATATAGTTATTTCATGCAGTCAGAAATAAGTTCATTCAAAGCCAAAACCGTGAGATAACTGGATCATTATAGAATTATGCTGCATGATAATTAGTGTTATAACCCTACTTAATCAATCTTTTTGAAACGAGAACGAATTTCGAAATTTCAGTTGACATTCCATGAGTTAGCCCGCATACTGTAGTTGCCTTCTCGCAACTGCAGCAGATACGATTAAAGACTTCAGACGTTTCCTCCGATGACGGGAGGATTTGAGTTTTATTGCATGTCGCCTGGTGGTTGTTTCCTGTCTGTATTTATCTTTAACTCAAAGTTTTGAGGGAAGGCAGCCAACGTTTTCCATAACGTTAGCAACGTACGGGTACGCTCTCCAAAACTTTCGGTTCGATGAGGTTTGATCTAATATCACGTTTGTGCACTCATATATTGACGGTATTGCGTGGGTTTTCATTTGCTCACAGCACCCACTGAAGGTATTTTGCTTCGGCAGCCTCGTCTCACCATTTTCTGCCGTCAGCCACAATAAGAAGTTTAACAACCCTACGGCAATTGGTGCTGAAACTGTACTTGATTCTTACTTGTCACATTTTTGGATACGTTGCTTTCAGAATTGTGAACATTTCCATTGAGGAATACAAAAGACAATTTGGCGGACAAACGTTAGCTTTCGATAAATTCTCTCCAGGTCTGTACATTTATATTGACTAATAAGAAAAGACAGGCAAGCATAAGTTATTCAATAATTGGGGTTTTGGAACCACGGCAATCTTTGCGTCAGAAAATGACATCAAGGTGAACCAGCTGGTCGTTCTCTTCCTTCCACATCCCAAATTGTATATCCGCAAAGGACGCCGTTCGGTGTATCCATTAGAGCCCAAATTCCGACCTTGTCTGGTCCGCTGCTGTTTCCGTGTTCAGCGTCGTTGTCCAACTTCTCCCTGAGCTGATCTCCCCGGCCTCTTGCAGTGCGGTCTAGCATCCGAAAAACCTCCCGAATCGCCTCAAATCGTTCATTTTCAGGCCAAATCGTCCCTGCGTTATCTCTAGAAAGACTCTGAGACAAGCTCTTGTGTCTTCTTTCTGTGTGATCAAGATCGTCGGCCATTGGTGGCATCCTACAATGTCCCCTCTCCCCATTGTTTCTCTAGGGACAACGACGCTCCATCTTCAACGTAGAACTCGCAAGGAGATCGTGAGCGTGGATCACTTTAAAGCTGCTATCTCGGACACTGTCCCATGCAGGGCCCTGTGCTCTCCCACCCTCTGATATTCCATCTGTCACCACGTCTCCGCCAATTCAAATTCAACCTCTAACTCTCCCACCGCACGACACAGTCAAGTATCCCAACCTCTTCCCCCCCGGGACTACATCGCGCACAGTGGGTGCAATTATCAATTTCCCGACCGTCTGGTCATCGTGTTCTTTTAGACACGAATAATGCCTTCGGCGAGGCCTCTTGGCCCGCCTTACACAAGAGAATCACGTAACTTGATGCTTGCGTGTGGTGAAAGTTTGACGCCAATTGATGCTGCATACTTCGCAGATTAAATACAGCCGAGCAAAGCTCACTCTCACGCATGCATCTCGCCCACGTCCCAGCTGAAACCTGAACGGTTAACAAACAGCTGGGGGGAGGGAGGGGGCAATTGCTGCCCGAGTCGGCTGAGTCGCGCGTACGCTCACTGATCTCAGCTGGCGATCGGTAAATGAGCCACCTTTGTTAGCGCGTCTTCTGCGCTAGGGGTATTCATGCCAAGTCCTTAGTGAAGGTTACTTGTTTCTTGAGTCAAGACGAAATTCCAATTTAAATTCTTGCAGTAGGTGGGCTAACTCATGAAATGTCAGCTGAAATTCCGAAAAGCGTTTTCGTTTAGGAAGGATTAATTAAGTAGGGTTGTAATACCAATCATTGTGCACCATAATTTTATAATACTTCAGTCACTTTAGGATGCCGGCTTTCAAACAAATTTCTTTTCGGTTGCATGCAGGAACAATACTCTGTAGAAATGACTACTTAAGTAGCGTTAATTTTTCTCACTGATTTTCGATGCCCTTAACAATTCAATTATATTTCATGGAAAACAAGCATAAAAATATTCATTCTTCTACTCATTCGGTAGGAGATTATGTCTTCTTTCAATTTTATGCCTGCAGAAAGGGTTTAATTCGGTTTTAAAAAAACGTTTTCAATTCCGGAATAATTTTGAACTCGACCTGCCGTTACAATCGCATTCAGGGTTTCCAAACTACAAGTTGTATATTGTCGGCGTACAGAAGACCGTAAATTTCTCTGTGGTATTCAGAGGAGACCATACGGGGTTTATAAAATTTCGCGGGAAATTTGAGCCATGTTGTTAACGTTACAAGCCACATCGGTAAATGCCGAGACATGACGTTTTATGAACGACCATTTCACGGTATTAAAAATCTCACAATTAGAAACTTTTTGAAACCAAATTATACCCTTCCTTCGAGCATAAAATTGAAAGAAGAAGTAATTTCCTACCGAATGAGTAGAAGAATGAATATTTTTATGCTTGTTTTCCATGAAATATAATTGAATTGTTAAGGGCATCGAAAATCAATGAGAAAAATGCATGTTACATAAGTAGTCATTTTTGCAGAATATATTTGTTGCATGCATCTATAAAGAAATTCTTTAGAAAGCCGGCATCCTGAAATAACCGAATTATTTTAGAATTATGCTGCACAATGACTGGTTTTATAACTCTACTTAATTTATCTTTTCGAAACGAAAACGCATTTCGGAATTTCGGCTGATATTTCATGAGTTAACACACCTACTGTAAATTTCGTCAAAAGCGTCATACCCCTTAATTCATTTCTGGATATCTGCAGAACGCTTAAACACGCAAATGTGTAGTCTCATTGCGCACTGTGAACCCCACACGGTGCTGACCGAAATTAATAACCTGTGTTCAGACTTAAGAGCTGTTCACTCAACGTTGCAGTATTGTCTAACAGGGGGACTTAGTGCCATGACAATTCTGGCAATTCGTTACTCGGGGAAGAAGTGGTTCAGGGGTGCGGTGTACTTTCCACCGCTTTTTGCACGAGATTACGTCTTCAGGTTCCGTATTTGAAGGAGGCGGGGTGTTCCAGTTGTGAAGGAAATTTATAACTACAAAACGTTTTTGAGGATTTCCTTTAATTTTTATTGCAGTTTACTATCTGGAAGTTTATCAACGAGGTTTTCGAATTTATACAACGTTCTTCATAAGTTTATTCCAAAGCCTAGGGGCAACGGGAACTTGCCGCCCAGGGACGTGAGGAAATAGCCAAAGGTGAAGGAAGTGCATGACATCGGGTATGGAGGCCAGGAGAACATGAGGAAACACAAGTTACGTTTCCGGACATAGCCGACAAATTAAAACTTTAGAAGTTGACGAACTTCACAAAATGACCACATTCTGCCAAATCAGCTTAAATGCAGATGTCCCTTTTGTGAAATTAGCGATTAGAAAATCAGAAGATGAAATGCACTTCTTGCATAACAATAGTTATGGAGGGGATAAACAGGAATAGCTGGAAGGTATTTTTTTAATGAAGAGTCGACATTTTACCGTGCCTGAACTAATGCGTGCTTCGATTCACTGACAGTCGATACTTCAACTCGATTTACTTGACCGCTTCTATGTAAAAACATAGCTAAACGATTTAGCGAATATTCCCATGTTGCAATTGAAAAGTCAAATTGGCGAACACGTGTTTTCAGTAACTCTTCATCAGGCCAAAACATTTACAATGAAGTTTAGGTTATGCGAATTACATGACTTATAAATGATTCGGGGACAATTAACATCGATTGTTCCCACGCCACTCGCATGACGAGGCGTGCTATGGCGTGGTCGGCGTGTCGTGGTAATTGGGTTCAGGGGGCGAGGAGGAGGGGGGGCATAAGCTGTGAGTGCGTCGTGTACCTTGTGCACCCACCCTGGCATCAGGAGGTTGAAGCGACGGCCACGGAAGACAGAGCGCCTGTGTCAGAGTCTTCTGACAGCATAGCACTGGATTGGCTAGCCGTACCCGTAGCCGAAACAATAAACTACCTTTGTGACGTTATCCGCGACACGAACTACCCGTTAGGCATGCCGCTGGAGACGCTTAAAGAGCTTCTGACAAAGTGCACGCAAAACGTCCAGTTTCTCTGCAATGGTCAACTGTACAGGCAAATAGACGGCGTAGCGATGGGCTCACCGCTCGGCCCATTCCTCGCAAATGTCTTCATGGGCAAAGTCGAGATGACAAGTTTACAAGACACCATTAATGACCTCAGCTTCTACGGTCGGTACGTAGACGATATTTTCTGCCTGACGGATGTTACCACCGACACAGACGTCCTGATTCAAAAATTCAACAATTCACACCCCTCGCTAACGTTCTCTGCAGAGTTTGAGGCAAACAATGAAATCGCGTTCCTCGACGTTCTTCTGCACAGACAAGAGGATGGGTCTATCCAACGTAGAGTATTACGAAAGAAAACCTGGACGGGACAATACATTAACTTTCACAGTTTTGTTCCCCTCAACATCAAACGAAATCTAGTCCAGGGATTGGCAGCTAGAGTGCGACGTATCTGCTCTCCCGAGACTGTGGAGGCAGAACTCCAGCAGCTGCGGGATACACTCCACGAAAACGGATATCCAGAAAGATTTATCCTTCGAAATATAGGGGAGCGCACTGCAAAACCCACCAGGGCAACTGCAGAAAAGAAGGACTTATTTATAAGATTACCTTTTCAAGGAGACGCAGCAAGTGAACTGGTAAAAAGACGTCTGAAGACAGCGATAACTAGCGCTTTCCCCGCGGCGAACTTACGTGTGTGTTTCACTAACTCTCCCCTCCTACGCTTGGGAGGTAAAGACCGACTCCCGTTGCAGGCCACATAAATGTGTATTTATTCATTCACTTGCTCCTGTGGAGCGGGCTACATCGGCCGTACAACGAGGCGTTTGGAAAAGAGAGTACGTGAACACATACCGGCCTGGCTAGGCAAAGGTGAGAAGAAATCGATCTCGAGTTCTATTCTCGCACATCTTGTCGATACGAATCACCGAGTCGATGCCAAAGAAGCCTTTCAGATTGTCTACCGGACACCAGCAGGCTTCTCCAAAGGCCTACGCCAACGGATGCTAGCTACAGCTGAGGCAGTGGCTATACGGCTAGCCAATCCAGTGCTATGCTGTCAGAAGACTCTGACACAGGCGCTCTGTCTTCCGTGGCCGACGCCGAACCCAACGTCGCTCCAACCTCCTGATGCCAGGGTGGGTGCACAAGGTACACGACGCACTCACAGCTTATGCCCCCCCTCCTCCTCGCACCCTGAACCCAATTACCACGACACGCCGACCACGCCATAGCACGCCTCGTCATGCGAGTGGCGTGGGAACGATCGATGTTAATTGTCCCCGAATCATTTATAAGTCATGTAATTCGCATAACCTAAACTTCATTGTAAATGTTTTGGCCTGATGAAGAGTTACTGAAAACACGTGTTCGCCAATTTGACTTTTCAACTAAACGATTTAGTTGATGTTTTCTGTCTGTCAGCGCCCACCTGATGTCGGTTCAATCAGAACAATACATTAAATAAGACAAAATCCGATATGTAACCCCCATAGAATACTTGCCCTGTTTTCTGGATATTATCGCTGACGCGACTTAAAATCGTTAACATTAAATTAGTCTCCGTAGAGTTGTTGCATGATGATAATGCAAAATGAATTTTGAGAGTATACGTTGACTTGAGCAAGAAGCCTTATTTGCGCTTGTTAAGCATTATTTTTGGCATTACTTTGGCCATTTCATGCTCTTCCGCATGTGCCCCGCCTATTGCCACCGCCCCCGTCTTACGGGTGGCCTCGGTTACAGCGCCCGCACTACGGTTGCGTACAGCACTTTTGCTAAATAGTCCCTCTAAAGTATGTGGCAAGATCAGAACGTTTAATGGATCTTGCGAGCCAACGTTGTCCCTATGCAGCAAGCCTGCCTTTTGTCCCTAACAGTTTTTAAACTCACA
>CACRXP010000693.1:220936-252222 GCA_902702965.1 Spirometra erinaceieuropaei | reverse complement strand
ATCGCCTCGTAGCTGTCTGTAGTCCAGGGGAAAGAGGTCAAGGTTGAACAGTCGAGTTTCATAAGGCAGGTATTTTTGACCTCCGACGAGCTTGGTTGCCCGTCGTTGGACTTTTTGAGGGTGGTGTGGTCTTTGACAGATCCCGATCTCCAGGCCTGAGGGAAGAATTTCAACTGTGGTTGTACGAACATCCCGAAGACCCTAGCAAGGCACACGTCGTCGAACCTCGCAAATATCCGCTGGGCATTGCGGATTTCGCTACTTTCAAGCAGTGGGATGATGGCTTTTGTGAGGTTGTTACCCACACACCTAGACCCTTATGGATCTCTACCCCCGGTAGCAGTGTGTGATTTAGATAATACGTCTTCTGGTGAGCAGAGCGCGTTTTACCGATTCGCAGAATGCTGCATGTGGTAACATTGAACGGGAGGAGACGGTTGTTTGGCCATTGCTCGATTCGGTTCAAGTTTGCCTGGAAATTTGCTTCATCGTCCTCGTTGCGGATGACGTCCCAAAGCGTTATGTCGTCAGCAGAAATGGCAATATCGCAGTTCAATTCACAGATGCGATCATCAGTATATATGAGGAAGAGGATAGAGCCAAGAACGGAGTCCTGAGGAACCCCGCTCGCAGTCGTTAACTCCGCCGATTGGTGGCCACGAAGACGGGCAATTTGAGATTGATTAATTGAGAAGTTTTCGGTGAACTCCACGCAGTCTACCACTCAGGTGGCAGTCTGCTTGCATAAAGCAAGGCTTTGAAGAGAAGACAAAGAGGTTCTGCCAATTCTATGGCTAACTCTTTCAGAAACCTTGCTGGTATTTCATCAGGACCTGGAGACGTCGCTTCTTCCAGCTTCAGCAGTTCTTGTTGAACAATAGCTTTTGTGGGAACCAATTTTCGGGACCTCATCCACACTATATTTATCAGCGGGGAAATCAACTTCTCTCGTAGAAACCGATTAAAAGAACTAAGATAGATGCTCGGCCTTTTCGTCGTCCATGCAAAGCTCAACGCCAACATCCGCTTTTAACATAGGGATGGGATCCCTATTACGAGTGCACTGTCTTAAGTAGTTAAAGAAAAGCTTTGGGTTTTCTCCTGCACTGTTAAGCTGGTCACTGTCGAAGTCTTGACGGGCTTTATAAACAAGGCACCTTACTCTATTCATAGATTCGATGGTCGTCTCTCTGTGATAAGCTTTCCACAGCTTTTGCTTGCGGCTTGCTTCTCTATCGGTGCCTGTTGGTGATCTTTTTTGATCTAGGGCAGTATCTGGTGATAAGTCCATTCGATACGGCCATAAATTCCGACCAGTCCTCGAGAACACACTCCGTGAATGTTGCTTTCCAGTATATACGACGCATGCCGATTTGAATCTGGTTGAAATCTCCACGCCATATGTTGCATCTGACCATCATGTTTTGGTCAGGTACAGAGGAAGGAGAATACCCCCACTGTAGGACTATATGGTGGCTTTTTCTGAGGAGTTGTAGACAGTTTACGACACCTACGCTGTCAGGTGCTTTTGTCAATACAAAGGTCCAAGCGGTTGGCTAATTGCTCTTCATATAGTCTGGTTGGAGATGACACGTGTTGTGTGAGATGGAATTTTTACACTGCTTGTAGGAGGCTGTGATTGAAGTTGAATTCTAAAGCTAGGCAGAATTCACATTCCAGTAGATATTCGGAGCGTTAAATTCGCCCATAACCATGACATCAAATCGGATCGAAATCGTTTCTAATCCCTCTATCAGACTACTGTCTGACTGCGGGTCGTTCCTCGGTGAACGGTAGACCTTAAGGACCTCGAGAGCTTGTGACCCCGACTTGTGTCCGGCTTGCAATTCCGTCGTTGATTTTGATGCCTCTTGAGATGGAGCTTCTAAGATGGGAGAATTGATGCATGGTGGTGGGCGACGGCCGGTACCGATATCGAGGGTGTCGTATATTCTTCGATGGGTACCAGTTGTTGAAGGGCAACCGTTTACTCTGTTCTATACGAAATTGGCATAGCCGGAGGCAGAGTTCCAGGCTTCACTAAAAAATTTGACATCGGTTCAATGGTTGGTGTTGATTTCTAGTCGCTTTTTGTGATAAGCGTCTCTTAGCACTGCAGAGAACGCGAGACTGGGGAGGGGGTAGTGGCGTAGTTAACATTTGTCGGTGTCTTCCATGTGTTATCGGTGCCGTCATCTACCAAAGCCTGGAATTGGTTCGGGTTAGAGTTTAGGTTGGGGATGTGTATGCAGCCTTGCTCCATCGTATCAGTTATGGCGAGTTCCGCATCAGTGGCATAGGTATTATCTGTTGGTCATCTTTCGCGATCATCAACGTTCGCGGACAGCTGCGTTGCAGTTATGAATATGACATTTGGCAAGGCTTGACCTACGTAAATCTTAAGCTCATCTAATTTAGATAAAAGACTTTGCGCATTGGTACATAAACATCTTAGTCGGCTCTGCTGCCACCTTTGTTATCTGCTCCAGCTGTGGCGACATACGCACAGGATTAGTCCATATAAACCGAGACGGTCGTTCGATTATGAGGCTGTTGTATATAAACACGTCTTGTTCTCCGCTCCTCTATCGAAGCCTGAGCTCGTCGACTAACTGCTGGCATTTTGGCTGCTCCGGCCGTGCGTAATCCAGCTGCGAAAAACTCCTTGGTGGGAATATTTTAATTGAAAACGTCTTGAGAGGGTGAGCTTAACCCGCTCTTTGCAACCCAGAGCAATGTTGAGGGGTCTAGAATGCGTAGAGATGGAGGATCCAGCATTGATCTTTCCGAGCCTGAAGGCTTTCAATAGTGAAACTTCTTTGTTGGTTTGAAGCATAGAGTTCAGAAGACCTTGGAATAAGTCGAGATCTGTTAAAGCACGTTACTTAGGTATGTCTGCGTATGTCTACTGGAGCTCTGCTATTAACAGGCGCTGTTCTCCCGGCCGGCCTATCTTTGTTATGTGATGATGGTGACCTGGGAGTTCCTGACAAACCTTTGATGACAATGTTCTGGTTGTCATCCACTTTGAGGACCCTTTCTTGAAATAACGGTGCGATGTCCGCAACAATACTGTCCCTATCTTTCATATCAATGGAGAAGACATCCGCATCCGCTGCGACTGTGTCTACTCGATCGCTGGTGGTTTCTGTCGACTGCTCAGAGACGCTCCGCTTAACCACCTCAGGAAGTTGTTTTCCTCGAGCACGATGAAGCCATCCAATTTCTGTCATTTGCTTTTCAGTCATCGGTACATTTCGACTTATTCTCCTCTTTTAATGTGATCTCAGTTGCTTGTGTATGACCTGAATATTATTACCAGTCGCCTGCTTCTTCCCGGTCCCTTTGTGGGAGACAGTGCTTGTCTGTTCCCTGCCCTTCTGAAGCAATCTAAGATCTTCCCGTGTTATTTGCTCCGCAATTTCTTCCGAGGTTTCCGGCCATGTGGTAGTCTTTCGATTCCGGATCCTTCCGTCTCCATCTGTGGAGGAGGTCGGACAGCTAGGAATTTGTCAATGCGCTGATCGCTGTTCTTCAGCTAAGTGATTATCAATTATGAGTGTGCACTGCCATTCTTATTTCTCAACTTAGTATGCAATTTCGGAGTTCCCTTTACTACCGCAATTGGCGAGGGTGTGACTGTTTGTTCAAGATGTTTTTTCCATCTTCTTCTAGCACTTTTTATATTCTTGCAACCGACCATCTCCTGAACCGGCAACTTATAACACGTAGAGAGTCCCCTTTCCTCTTTTTGGCTGTGCTGGAGCCTTCTGTTAGCTTGTGGTTATCAGTTTACTCTTGCGGCTTCGAAACGATCTGTTGGTTGCCACTGAGTACATCAGTTGGCTTGATTTTATCAAACTTTAGCAACAATGCAATGAGGTCTATGAGGAGGTTCATATTCGTCTCCAGCGATGCAATACTTAACGCGAGATCCCTACAATATTTGCATTGCGCAAAACACTCCGAGGCGTCAGTATCGGGTAGAAAATCCTGTGCAATCGAAGCGAATTCACCAGGATATTTTGTGCTGCGGGACACCTCGGTCCCACTGTGAGCCGCTTCTGGCGTTTGTTAGATTGGCACTGGTCTGCATAGAGTTCCTGATGCACTATGTTCCTGGCTAAATCCGACGTATCCGCTGGGTATGGAGTTAATACGCCTAATATCCTCTGGGCGCGATCATTGACGGGGGTGGCTGAGGGGTTTAGGCGCTCGCCTTGTGAGTCAGGGCTTGGGGAGTCGGCCCAGCTACGCGTACAACTTTTTCGCCCCGCGGGATTGTTGGGTCGTACACTTCTACATTTCCCATGTCTCTATGCATCAGAGTCCAGGGTAGAATATTCTCTAATAGGTTGGCGATCGCAGACAGACACTATCAATCCAAGGGTGAGATCGCAGTTCGTAGCCTGGGATTATGAACCAACATTGTTGACGTATTTGCTTCCTATCAGTAGGCGTGTTTAAACTAAGTTACATAGTTCACCCGTGTCGGTCAGACGGGGGTGTTACGCATTCAGGCGTTCAGACGCCTGGGAAATTTCAGACAACAGAAATTTAAGCGAGTGCTTTGATACAAGGGTGCAATTAGCCTGGTAGCAAAACGAGCTCGTTTCACGAGGTGGGTGAGCTCTATTTGCGGTCAGATGCGTTCGAAAATCCGAGTTCGATATAACGAGTCCAAAAAGAGCCCTAGGAACTTGCTTCCAAGCTCGTAGCGGGCATGGGTCAAGCTTGAAAAAGCGAGCTTCCCACTTTACTTAACCAGGGATTCTCCTCTTTTGTGTCAGACATCGCCCCTCATTAGCATTCCTATCGAGGCCCCTTAATCGAATAATGCCTAAGTTTTTAAGTGTGACTCAGCCTTTGTGCTAGTTGTTCTAGTGCAAACAGCCCAACCGTGCTAAGTGTCAAAACGTTCTAATTCGACCCCATATAAGAACACAGGACAGTTGTCTAAGGGAAAGATTGCGATTATTTAGGACGACGGGTTTGAGTTCAGACAGGATAGGGAACACGGGGAGGTCCTTTTGTGAGAACTGGTTGGCCCGGAGACGGTCCCCAGTTGATCCCGTAAGCGAGAACTGCTATGACGTGTAGAGGCGTCGGGAAGGCGTTCTCCGGTTTAAGTTACCTGAGCATCAGTTTTTCTCGATATTTATGGGGCCTACAGGTGATGGGGGTAGGTTTAATGAATAAACCAATAGGCAAGAGTAAGCATGACGGTGAAAGGTAGGATAACGCAGAGGATTAGCCACTGGGGTGATCGAGGCCGCAAACTGCCAGAAATGACAGTCTTTCGATAGTCAATAGGGTTAAACTGAAGTAGGCAAGCAGGGCAGGATTTAATGGTAGCAAAAAATTTCGCGACGGCTCGTCAGCTGCGTCCTGGCTCCTAAAACAAGAAAACAAAATCCCGCGTTCCTCCATTACGAAACACCTGCTTCATAGTGGTCACTCCGTCGACCTCAAAACCTCCTCCCGAGTACTTGTTCGGGCACGAACAACTTGGACATTGTGCTACCTGGAGGTGGCCTATATACGACGGGTGAAACCAGATCTATGTAAACAGTTTAAACACGTGGTTAACCTAACATTGCCATGGTAGCCTCTAGCTGCATGATTTCCCCTTCCCCTCTCAACTTTTTTGATCGTTAACGCTCCCCCCCCTTTTTCACTTTTTTTCCCCTACGGTGTTTGAGTTACTAACTCTATCGATTAGCCGGCTTTACCCAAAACCATGACCTTGTTGTTTCTGCATTGATTTTCTGCACTAATTCAAATCTGTTGCATTCTTCCCACTCGTTATCTATGTTATGAAGCGACAGGACGAAGGTGACGAGCCGTTGCGAAATTTTTGGTACCATTAAATCCTGCCCTGCCTGCCTACTTCAGCTTCGTACCGGGGACAAAATCCTTCAAATAGGGTTAAAGATAAAAGGTGGTTAGCGCTGCGCCGTGGTGCCGGTAGATAACCGGCAAAGTGCTGGGAATCTAGCTTGACTAAGCCAAAGTCGGAAAAGCTGTCGGCACATCCTTATACTATACATTTCGTTCGCAAGAAGATCGGACTTCTTGGGCTCGTGTTTAGAAACTGGCAGTGGTTGAAGTCTTCGTCATTCGAAAACCGTGTGGTTGATTTCTGACGATGGTAATATTGCCATTTCGAATTTAATTTTTAATTCCGGTTGGCTGAAAGAGCATCCAGGGGCCCGAAATATCGAAGAATGAGATATCTCAGAGAACCTGTGTGAAAAAGAGAAGAAGCACGTACACCGCAGGCCCAAACCCCAGAAACAACTTGTCAATTGGTTGAATATCACCGTTATGTCCCCTGAAAAGCGTACGTAATTACTGGGCCACTGGGCCGGCCATTGAAACCTACTCTCCATTCAGGTTTTGGAATGAATTATCTCGTCGGTCGAGAACTTTCAGATTTGCGACGTCTCGCACATCCCGGCGGCTTAGAAGCTGACTAGAGGAATTATAATGAGAAAAAGTAGTTCTGGAACGGCGCATACTTTTTCTTCTATCTCACTGGGCATCAGAGCTGGGTCCCAATCAAACGGATTGTTTATGAGGACATGTGTAACAGCTGTCATGTTCAAATCACCTGCATCCCCAGTGATACACAAATTGCCGACCCCCATTAGCGCTTAACAATAAAATGCCACTCGTGTTGGAGGCTAATTGAGCATAAGTAGGAGTAAAGTCACGATATCTTCACCAAAAAGACCTGAGATGTCCATCAAATGTTATTTCGGCTAGGGAAAACAAGTCAAGCCGTAGACCATGTGAATGTAATTTGAAGAGAATGAAAACCTGGACTGGAGCAGAATTCCGGAGACGTGGACGAGGCAACAGATACGCTCAATTTCTTATGCATTCTGTCCCTTTTGAAGAGGCCTTTTGGAGCGAAAACAAACGGACATCTAACGGTGTTTAGACAAATAAAATCAAACTCAAGGTTGCAACCTTTATCACGATTTTTACTATTTATATTGCCTGTTGACACCAACGAGATATCTCGGTTTGAGAACTGCATCTGACAAAAACAGACGCACCAGAGTAGCCATTTTGGACCAATTTATTGTCCCAAATTAATTATATCTCAGTTCCAAGAGAGCGCCTGAAATTTAGAACTAAGTCAATTAGTCGTAGAACGTTACTTGATTTAGACGACCTGCCAGCTAAGCTAGGAAGTCGGCGAATATCAACAATTTTTTTGTGTCCCAGAATTTCCTGTACTTTATGTCACTATAACCGCCTAGTGACTAAGGAAATTTCTTCTTCTGGTGTTATATCTTACCTCGCCATCTTGACTATTGTCAGCAGGCAACAGTGATGCGTGATCAGACTGACCAACATTAGTTTGGACTAATCAGCAAAAATCAGGTGGCCAAAGTTGCTGCTCCCGTCACCCTGTTCAAGAGTTTACCGTCGTGCAATCCACGTCTACGTTGACCGTTCCCAGTCTTTAGTCCAACTAGACGATGTGTCGGTACCATTTTTGGTATCCCTGCACGTTGGCATATTGCCTACAGACACGCGCAAATCACTCGACTGAAATTCCGACAAGGCTCTCTTCTCGGTCTTGTTTCGCTGAATTCTGACTTGGAACACTCATTGGCTCCAGAAAGCGGGATAAAATCGTGGCAACAGATACAAACTCGGTCCTTTCTTTAGAATACAGAACAGTCGAATGGCTGACGCAACTACTCATTGTTCACCCAACTGAAGTCCACCGCATACAATAGACCTCACTTTAATGTCAGCCAGCGCACCTCTAAACAGGCAGTGTTTGGTCGTTTTAGATGTTCATTTAATCCAACCTCGACATTGAACGTTTGCCAAGAAAACTGTCATGGACTTTTCTTTTTCCCACAGGAATTCGCACATATCGATGACGTTAGTCCGAACTACACTTTTGTACTGATATCTGAGGACTATTCAATCCTATGGTTAACTTTCTTCAACGATGTAAGTCAATCCCCCCTCCTCTCATTTTTAATAGTCGCTAGTAATTCGGTTAGAATATGGCGTTGAAACAGTAGTGAAAGTGCGACTTAATTAAGACCAAACATAATGGTGAATATCGGAGGGATGTGCACGAAAATGAAAAAGTGATAAAAAAAAGCATTAACAGGAGAAAGGCAATACATTGTTGGTTGCCCTTTCGCATGCAATACATGTCAGACATGGAAACAGTCAGGTTGTCCGTTGCAGTTCGGTTTCTGGGTCGGATTTGATCGTGCAGCCCCACTGGCGGTAGGGAAACCGTAGGCGTCTGTAATGAGGGAATGGTGGTAATAGGGGTTTTACGGGTGGGGCCTCAGGAAAGGCCACGGGAAAGGCGGAGATTTAGGAAGGCGAAAGGAGTCGTATTCGAACAAAAGAAGATGGTTTGAAAGAGGCGAAATTTGAAGGAATAATACAACAACTAAAGGGTGCGTAGAACAGTTTGCGGAAGCGGTGGAGGGTACGATACTAGGAAAAATGCGACGGGAAAGCTGTCGACCAATAGAAGATGGGAACGAATTGCGAAGGTCGCTCCGAAAAATGGGTAAGATGTGGTTATGCAGCCGCACAGTATGCACAATACTGTTTACCTCTTAATTATTTCGAGTTGGTGTGATTACGTTGGCGTGGTGTTGCTGTGCGTTGCGGTGTGTGTTCTGTTGGCGGCCTTGTTTCTTTGTTGCCGTGTCTACCTTTTTCGGCCCAAAGCCGGTGGTCCTTCGAGACTTTCGGTCCGTCATCTTCTTCTAACTTTCGCGTTGGATGTTTCAGGGTTAGGGTTAGGGTAAAAGGGCTAGGATGAGGGTTGGGGTGAGGTCTTAGAGTTAGGGGGTTAGGGCCTAGGGCTAGGGGTTATGGTTAGGGGCTAGGGTTAGCGGTTATGGGTCAAGGTTAGGACAACTACTTTTCAGCTACCCAAAGTACGACCGCGAATTCCCAATAGCGTTTCTTTTGCATAAATTTGCTTGACCTCGTCGCCTGTGCGTTTCACCGGCCCCACCTGTAAAAACCCCTTTTAGCGGCGGTCCTGTATTACAGGTGGCTGGGGTTTGTTTACCTCAGGTGCGGCTAAATAACCACATCTGGCCGAAAAATGTTCAAAGAAAATGATGGGTGATTGAGATAAGGACGCAGGATAAAGCGAAGTAATGGCCACGGGAAGCAGTAACGCCATTGAAGTAACTCAAGTGCGTCGTTGAATTCCTAATTTGAAAGAGCGGTACCCAAAACGAAGTAGTGTCTCATAAAACCGTGAAGTCACTCGTTGAACTTGATCGAGAGTGCTAACTGATTGCGCAGTCCCGGGCGTTTTAAAAGCGGCTGTATACAATCCGATGAATAAATATTTCAACTGTCTAGTTTGCAGACCGTAAGCGAGCAGACAGCGCAGAGTCGGGGGCACAACCGGAAAAAACCACAGATTTACCAAAATGCAGGAGGTATCCAATTCGCCTCACCGTGTGCAGAAGTTGGAAGAAGAAAGATTGCTTGCATCGAGGGTATACCAACGCCGCAGACCAATAACACTGCAGTTATTACGGTAGCATACGGATGGATGTATGCTTAGGTATGCCAGTACACCCAGGCAGGCATGGTTTTAGATGCAGTCAATACTGAATAAAGATTACGGAGCTGCGACTATGAACATATTTTACAGGTTCTTGAGTGAGTGCAAAAAAATAACTCAGCACGACATGAAATCGTCACACCCCAAGAATGTTGGAATTGATTCGCCTGAACGATTAGAATTGCAACAAAGGACTGTTTTAACGCTAGACCTCCTATTTTCAGAAGAGACCGAGCTACCGACTTGGACTGGGGCGGTGTTAGAAAGAAGCAGGCTCACATTAACGTCTTAACAGTGCCGTTGACGCATGTATCCTAGCCACTCGCTGGATTAGGAAGCTAGGTCAGTGTGCATTGACACTATTTTAACTTAATCTCTCCTACTCAAAGAAATTCGGTGGGTTGACCGTGTGACATCCGTCAAGTGCGGCTGCATGACCAAACCTTACCGGTTCACGCGAGTATTAATCACGTAGGCAAGCCTTCATTGCATTAAAAGTATCCTCCTTGCCCTATGTCATTTCCTTTTGAGAATTGTAAACAGATTTTCCGTGAAATAAAGATGGGGGTTTGTGGTGGAAATAAAAATTGCCCTGAGGCCACAGACAGGTGCCGACTGTTGTCTCCGAAGATCACTCCCTTCATCATACCGCCTGTCAGTGAAATGCGACAGCATATCGCGTGGTTCTTTAGTCTTCAGCGTGGTAAATCATGATTGTGCCTGCCTTTTACGGCAAAAATATCGTCTATTTGCAAATTTGAATGTCCTATACTTGACCCGCCACCCTTTTCTTCAAAACGATGTGATTTCTCGTAAATGGTCTGGTCCGACTTTATAGACGCGAAATCCGACTTACCGGGTGGAGAACAAACTTGGTGCAGACTTTTCTCCCTTATGTTAAGGCTTTTTAGAGCAAAACCCATACAAGTAGGCGACCTTGGCCTGCGATGCTCAACAACATAGGAAATTCTTTATATATCAGAGTACGTCCACTTTTAACTACAAATGTCCAGTTTTCTTCTCATAACACAGATTCTAAACGTGTTGCATGATGTACCATACTGATAGCACAGGTCTTCTGCGCCGCAAATTAATTTTATGTGCAGAACTAGCTTCGCCCATTGTACGACGCGCTGTTCAGTCCAAGTTCGTTTACGAAACTGCTACGGCCACAACAACAGCGACAAAAACTACCAACTGCTTTCACAACTATTTCTGCTACCGCAAATACTGCTGACGATTCAATCCTTTCAAAAGACGACGCCCACCACTGTCGCACGAGGTGTGCGCATCAGTGGTGACTTGCCTTTAAGTAGTTTATAGCTAGACAGGCTTGTGACGCACCTACCTCGCCCTCTCCACCTCCTCTCATCATGCGACTTCGGCAAGACATAGTCAAAACGTGTGTGTGTAATTAGTGTTACTATTATAACCCCTACTGCTATAGCGCAAAGTTAATGAACTTCGCGTGGATGCACTTCGCAGTGCATGTTTGCTCCTGCCTATCTCGTCAAAAAAGCATGTCACAGGAAGATCTTTTTTCATTTAACAGATAAGTCCTTTGGCATACGACTGGAAATTACGTGGGCATCACGATGTGATACGTAAGTAAATAGTTCTTCCCTTATATTTTCTAATTAAACATGGAAAAATTCATCAGTAGCGTGTGTGCACTATAAAATATGGGCTGCTGTGGCTGCCCGGAAGTGAGTGTTCTAGTTAGTCAAGGTGACCGGTCGGATTGTAAGGCCAACCCGTACGAGCGGTAGGGACTTGAACGAAGGCGTTTTTCGTTTAGTTGACGGTCGAATATAACTCCCCCAGACACGAAAATAAGAGGACGGTTTGATTCCAAAACGAGTGGTCAAAGGGTTGAATCAACAAACAATTAAATTGAACAGGGTGCACAGACTGTTAGCGGCATCATGACCTATTAGTCGAATCTACGTGCAGAATTTGGTGCCATGTAGTTTGCAAAGACACCAATGGAGAGTGTGTTCGTGTGCTCTGGTCAAGGTGGACTGGAGGGTTACTGCATTTATGACTAGACAAGACGCTGTCCGATGCAGTGGAGAGCAATAAACAGTGGGTTAGATGAATCTGCCAGGGCGTAGACTCACCGATCTCAGGCGGGAATCTAGGCGAAGGTGTTTCAAGTGTCTAAAAATTGATCAAGACTGCTAGCTCCGGTGGCAATGGGATAAGGAGGGTGTCCAGTACGGTGGATTGTTAGCATTGATTCAGTATTACTCCATACAGCTTGACCTGAAATATGCTAAATTGCGTTCTTCCATTCGCGGACGCGATGCGGAAGAATCAGAAAGATTAAGTGATGTGGATGTTTTATTACAGCTGAACTTAGTTTCTTCTGGCTGTAAAATTTTGGGCGATGTTGGAGTCATTACTTTGGAGCAGTTAGGGTAATGAGTAAATCTTAGACATCAAAATAATCGGACACAAGTCTGGATCAAGCGGACTTGAGGTGACGCCGGTCGCGATATCTGGCGGCAAATAAACCCTCATCCAAGTTTTTCACACAGGTACTGGCTCCTCAGCATATAGGAGCCGGACTTAATTAGCTAGGATTTCACATTGGTGTATTTGCTCTAAGGCTAGATTAAAAAGAGATCACCGCAGGCTTCTTTTCAATCCGAAAGCCAAACAGCATTGTCAGTCGGCAACTTTCCAAGCAGCGAACTTGGACTCATCAGAATAGTCCAAAAGGTGCATGGTGCACTATGGCAGAGAAAGGTCATGAGCAAAAAACAGCAGAGATCAGAATGACCGATTCTCGACTTATTTGCACTCACCAGACAACCAGATCCTGATAAAATTCACGAACATGAGATATGAATGAGAGCCAGTTGGTTATCGAGCATTCTTACACTTAGCAAGTTTACGCTTGAACTACTGGCTTAGATCATGTAGGATGCGAAGGGGAATTTCCAAAGACACAGGTAACTGAGGATCACTGACTTATCTCCACCGCAGGCAAAAACGAGTAATATCTTTTTGCTTTGGAGCATTAGGTCATGAGTCCTCGATAGTGGCTGCGCAGTAACGAGTAATCATTAGTTGGGAAGACTTGCTTATAAGAACAAAATAGACGGGACTGTTACTTTTAGTATATTTACCTTACTGAGCCAGCGGACTTGGCGGACGTCTACGATTTTAAGCCGAGAGAAGTGTGGTTCAGCGACGTGTTATATACAAGTCATTTGGGGATGAAAGATACCATACTAGCAGCACAGGTACTAGCTAAAACCCAGACATACGTGTTTCGTCGATATTCTGCCGGTACATGGCACAGAGGCGAGGGGTTCGGCCCATTAATCGGTCTCCCCAGTATTTCCCGTGTGCTTTCTGGTAGATACTCCAGTTTATAAATTGCGGATTTTTAATTTTCTCGGAAATTAACCGCTAACTTGGAGTAAATCAGTTTGAACCAGGATCTACGGGCGTAGACCGAAATTTGATGTATGAGTATTTGGACTGATGTTCATCAGTCACAGCGAGATAACAGCGTTATATTCACTAACTGTCGATAATCTTCCCCCATTAGAATTTTGGAAGTCAATTGATCAGCGTAGGAAGGACCAAAAGACAACGCACGCAGAGAACAAACAGGAAAAACGCGAATTGTGGAGATTGTACCTGCTTGAATTCATCGACCGTGGAGTGTTCCCGTTCTCGCGGCCGATCCCACCTTACAAATTCAACTATCGAGCAGATTTGGCCAAGCTCGGTGGCCAGATATTGGCGTATGGCTACTATTGTGTGACCGTTAACTGAAAGACATTACAGAAGCAGTAATCAACCGTTCATAAGCACTGGTATATATCCAACATTTGGCTGCTGTCATTATTTAACGGCCTGCTATTACTTTTGAGTGAGAATTTGAGCTACATTCTGAAAGAAAACATCAATTACGCTAGCAAGTTTAGCATTTCTGCGGCATCTAAGTAACAGCCACCTCTGATTCCAAATGTTCAGTGTTGCGATATGGTTATTGGCAAAACAAGACTCGTCCACTTGTCATAGCGTTCTGACCCTCACTGAATAAACAACCAATGCTTTACATTATGTTACACTGAGGCAGTGGAGTGTCTCGGTAAATAACCATCTTCTTCCGGTGACAGAAATGTTTTTTAACATGTGCAAGAATGGCTGAAGTGATCACCGATGACCAATTTCCCGTCATTAGTAAGACACACCACAACCTCAAGTGATATTTGACCTCGAGTTCAAAGTATCACGTAGCATTTGAATCAAAGACTCTGCTGCTTTGATCACACGTTTACACCCTGTCGTCTGCAATCGAGAATATAAAATGGAAGCACCTTGTCTTGTTGTGGGATCCGGACTATGATTATCCATAACTGGCGTCTGTTCGACGCCACCATACTGGCTAGAAAACATGGCTAGTTGCATGCTACTGATACGTATTTTGCAATAAATAAGTAGCCCGCCTTCATGGTTTCACGGCGTACAGAACGCTCTAGGCGAAACACATTTAACAGAAGACTGGCATTTCGTTGGGCTCTTAGATTATCAGATTATGTCAGTTTCGTTTGCATCACCCATGAAAACTATATTACCACCACCCCCGTATTATGGGTGACCTTGGCCCCCGTTCTCTCAGCGAGGTCATGTACCTGAACTTCTCCGAATAACTATAAGCCACTGATCGAGCAGACAGTGAAAAAACTTCTGTAGTGGGGATGTAAATGTAGTCAATAATAAGAATTTACCCGACTATTGGGAGTATTCGGGAGAAAAGACTGCAGTCCCGCAAATGATAGCGACCCCAGCACAGAAATTTATGATAGTGAGAAAAACCGAATGCCGCATGCTCCGTGGACAGGCAGTGAATCAAACTATCAATGGAGGGGTGAAAAATGGTTCACCAGCGACTAAATACTTTGTTGGTTAGGTGACAGACTGCGGAGTCTGCGACGTCCCCATCGACATAAGACCGGGCAGAAGAGCTAAGGACCACGAAACCCATCACCACAGAAGGTGAAGTCAGTGAATTTGGCACCCAGAAGTTGCTCTGAGTACAGAAAGCAAAAGATAGTTCTTTTGCACAAATAATGACTTCACAGGGCTTTTACGTTTCTGGATGACTTATTCCGGGTAGCAATCACGTTCACAGAAAGGATGTCAGTATATTTGACTGTGTGTTACAGAGAAAGTAATGAACTCATCGCGCGGTGACTACCGTACCGAGAGTGGTCAAGATGCTTCAAGGTAGTGCAACAGTGGATTGAAAACACGGCAAGTGAATACCTTAGATTACAACATTAGGCTCTTTTGCAATCGGCGAAGCCATAAAGAATCACGACTCGCAATGCAACAATGTTTCTGATAGATCAGGTTATGATGTCCCTACGAACAGACATTGGACAGACTTAGTTTTCTTCCGGTTAGCAGTTGGTATGAAATAAAAATTGAATCCCAGGACCTTATATGACTGATTGACGCCGGCTTATTAGCCTGAGATGGCCATTTCCATCTCAATTGTTTTTGTCGGTACCTCCTCTCCAAAGATGAACAGCATACTAGTTCAGTCTAAAATGCCCTTTATAGAAGTGAGTTCTGACGTCGTTAGTTGCAAAATTCAGGACGACAAGTTCGGTCGTCTTACGTGCTTTTGAGACAGGAGACCTGCAATACTCCGGAGGATTTAAACCAACCGAATGAGATACATACGGGCTTCTATTAACTCCCGCCGCATTTATGTGCTGGTCGTCAACGCGCACTTGAGGCCTGTGGTGGCCATCATAACGGAACATTTGTGCGAACATTTGTGGGAAAGGCAGCGCTGGGCAAAAGCCTATAGGTTGTTTTTATATGCTGAAGCACGATGTCACAATCTGCGGACCTGTACCCATAGACAACTGTCAGATCATCTGCATGCATATAAAGGCCTACAATGCTTAAATACGCCTGGCTCACCTTTGACAAGAAGGCGGAGCAAGATCAGGCGAGGCCCAGTACTCGCCTCCCACACATTTGGGGTCGGGAATAAAACTGGAAATAAGAAGTCGCTGTGTGCGAGTGTCTAGATAAGCGGATATGAAATCCACAAGTTTCCCTCCCCTTCCAATAGACCAAATCTCCTAGAGAAGAAGAAGACTCTCCATGTGATCAAATGCATTAGTGAGATCGAAGCAAAGTGTGTGAAGAACGAAGTCTTTATCCCCGGACTGAAAAACATAGTCAAAGAGAGAGAGAGAGAGAGATGGCGACTGTTACAGGATCCGCAGAGAGAAGCACTGGTTACTGGCACAATATTTTTATTTTGGATCAGGGTACCCAGGAATTGTGAAACAGCTGGGAGGCTGTTTTTTGACCAAAAACCGTCGAATGATGCAAAACGGTCGTGCTTGAGGGGATGTGCGATTCCTTCCATGAACTTGGGAAGACATCGCTGCCGAGAGCGAAACTAGGTATCTAGCGCGAGAGAGATGAGTCACGTGTGTCAGTCTTAAAATGCCAATATGGACACCATCTGGGCTTCAGCTAGGAAATTTTGGAAATGGCCAATGGCTACAGTTACATTTCAAAGGGAAAAATTAGATTTGAGATAACGGACATGTTGGGGGACGGACTGGTTGAGTTTCCAATAAATGTTTTGGACAAAGGGATTAAAACTATCAGTGGAGGTCCTGGTATCGCCTATCGGATTTCCAAGCGCTTTATGAAGACAAATGTTTAAGGAACCGTTTTTGATAAAATTGAACACATCGGCTGGTTTTTATTCACTCGACAGTCTCCAGTTCCGCTGAAGTATGCTGCAGATTAATTTTAGAATTAAAGCTATGTTTTGGATATAGAAGCACTAGGTAGGACTTCAAGAAAAACGCCAAAAGGATAAACAGGAGGTATTGGGTCAAAAATGGGCCTTTAAATCATGGAAGGAATTAGTCCAGTCGTTGAACTTGTGGTTTACCAGTTGATCTCCCGAACGGGAGGATGGAAAACCGAAGAATCAACTTCGAATTTTCTCAAAGAACAGTTTACTTCTCATAAGCTAGTGTGTGAACAACCACTAACTGCTATGGCCTTTAATTGGACCCGCTAATGACGTCCAAAAAGGCATGTAGTCTCTACAGCGAATGCTTAGGTCTCGAGTAGGAAAATCGATATTATTGATTTCACATATCCGTAGTCATTGCTTCGAGTAGGATTTCTAGCCCTCTAAAATCGGAATGTGGAAGCCGGGATTGGAATCGCTCGAATTGAAATAACACTTTAGTTTAAATCGGCTGCAAAAAAACGTCAAACTCGTCACTAAATTTGAGTGCACGACAAACATAAGCAGCGAATAAATAATACTTAAAGCAACTTGAATTCATTAACGGTAACCTTAGGTTGTTTAACCCCACTTCGCAACCAGTAACCCCAGGCTCATTTAATACGGGAATAGTGGTACTAGGGGTTTTATGGTTGGAGCATCATCGCCTGGGGAGGGCGAAATGCGTACAACAGAAAATACATATCTTTCCTCTGTCATTCTTCGCCCACGCATATGTAAAGTAGCAGAAGCGAGAGCGTTAATTGAAAGATAAACAAAAGAAAAGTAGCGATAGATAAAAGGTAGTTGAAAAATCCATCGCCCGCAAGTCTGCGACAGCTCAGGGTCCGATGAAGCGAACAACCGGTAGGAGGGAAGAACAGAATGTGTCAAATATAGTAGCCGTGAAGATTTACACTAGGGTGGCGTGATTCAAATGAATATAAGAGAAGCTATGGAAAGGAAAAAGTCAAATAACCTAAGTATGGACGTCTGTCTGCATTTTCATAGAAAGTCATCTGACTACTGGAAAATGAAAATTTAAGGAAAACAAATATTCATGTGTAAAGGCTATGTGCAATAATAACATGCATTTATGAACAGAACAGATAATATTTGTTGTTTATTTCCTTCTAAAATACAGACAGTCGGCTCCAGATCATAGAAAAGTTGGGCAATCGAGGCTTGATTATCTGTTCAAAGCGGAGGAAATAATCAAAGCTATCAACTCGAAGGTGATAGAATACTGCTAGAAAAGGGCACTGCTATCTAGCGTAGCAAAATGCCAATATGCTAGGCTGCACACTGACAGGTATGTATTTAGGTGTGGCCAATGTCGAAGGAGGAGAGCTCTAAGGGCTCCGGTGTCGGGCCAACTAATATACGCCCACGTGGACGGGGTTCAATAGCGTCTGTAGTTTGGTCAGAATGGCGTAGGTTTAAAGCAAGTGTGAAAATTATTCCTGTCATATATTGCGGGCAGGCTTTGTATGGTGAGTACCGACATGGCACAAGAAGGTTACACCAGTCTTTTCAAAGAAGTGGATAAGTCACAACGTAAACGTCCGACAACTGACATCGATTGGAGATGTCGTGGAAGCTGAGCGGTTATGTTCTAACAGAGACAAAGTAAACAAAAGCGTAGCCGACGACCTTAAAACCACGCGCTGCATGGTGTGTAGCGACATGAAACAAGAATGCATAGCCACCCTTTTGAAAGAAATGCATTATAGAGAGGAAGGAGCGAAGGTCGGAGGCTGCCTCATGCCAGATAAAATGTCCCTAAAACAGATCATGCTGGAACGACCCGGTTCACGTGGTTATATCACTGTGCTAGGCAAAAGTTCAAGGGCGAACTCCTATAGCTAAGAGTTGATAAACTAACCAAGACCAACTAAAACAAATAGTGTAATTAGTTATACATATTAAACCTAATGAGGTTACACAACCTGTACCTCAGTGACTACATTCACCGAAAAAGACCTAGATTGTCCAGCGGCAGAAATGTAGGTGCTTGTTTCGCACAACAGCAACTTCTCTCCCGCTCCCCCTCCCCTCTCCATCACGACTGCCTTGGGGATCATTTCGAATGTAAGTGCTGCCACAGATAAGGAGTTTGGAGCCAGTTACGAAAGACATTGCCCCAGTCACAGTTTCGAGAGCAATATCTGCACAGTCAAACAAAATGGTACGGAGCAAAGACAACTTACTTAGAAATGACCTGACATTTACAGTGAAATGTTCGAGGAAAAGAACTTCGTGGTTCAGAGAGGCGGAAACCAACTCATTCCATGACCAACTGTCAACAGAAAGTGGGGATTGGATGCTGTCGTCTGGTTCTGTAAAAGATGCTTCAGTATTGACAGCACCCGATTTGAGCGTGGGGATATGGGAATTTCGGGAGGAGATGATAGAATGGGGAGCCAAACACTACTACAAAGTAGCTGAGTTTGCGTAGGAGACTATGTGTGGGATACCGCAACATATTCCAGTCCACGTGACAGTGACGAACAGGAGATTTCACTTGCCGCAGACAAGCATTCATGTTGTGATTCCAGTAAACATGCGACTGTGTAGGGAGTGTACGGCATGTACTGTTTCATTTAGAGGAAGAAGTCCATTTCTAGGCTAGAAGATTATCATACTCAGCTTACCTGCTTTGCTATAAGTTTTTGGAGGCTATCTGAAAATGTGATCTGTTTGGGTGTGTAGTGAGTGAGCTCGGAGGGGAACATTCAGAGGACTGAACTTCATCGAATTTCGAGGGCCAACAACTGCATTGGGCTCTGCCTATGGAAAAGGCACTCGTTTACATTTGTTTGGAGTCATTGATAGGTGGATATGAATGTTACTGCAAGTTGGCTGTCATTGAACTGTCAGTTCCAAACACAGACAACAATCGATTGTCCTGCGTGGTTTACTAGATCAAGAAAGAGCAAGGATACGGCGGACAGAGAAAATGTTATGTTGAAGAAAGCGGTAGACAATAGCAAATCGGTACGGGATGTCGTAATCTCTTCAACTTTCTCTATGCGGACATGCAGTCCAGCGAGACAGAACTATAAGATCTCCGGCAGAATTCTCACGTCATGTCCTCTCACGATAGACTGCATTCAACTTCTACCAAAGAGAAGCAGGTAACACTTAAAGAGGTATTGCGCTTGAGTGGGTGCAGTTATTTAGCATGCGCAACCATTAAGCCGAAACCACAACTCTGCAGAATTATGTTAGGGCCTCCAAAGACATACAAGTGCATAAAACTATTATGGGAGAAAGTTATCTATGTCTTATTCGCACTCAGCTATCGCAAATTACTGTTCCAATAGGTTTATAAACGCACTCATTAACAGTTTCAGGGTGAATGGAAAAATACCAATTATAATCTGATCAAAATATTTATCAGAACATGCAATGTTACTGGCATTAATAGCATTTATTGTGAAAAAAACGAAGGGCTCAGAAGCTCGAGATTGGCAAAAGAATGTCTGGAATTCATGGAACTGACGATATCTTGGAACGGAAATGAAGTCAAGCGGACACTCCTACAATTCTTGGCCTTGAATCTAGTACGCGGGAGTAGTGTGGAGGAAGTTCATAAGTAGATAATGAATGTGTATCGGCAAGTAGGGTAAGGTGTGCTGATAGGATCCTGACTGCGGTGTCTCAGTGAAAACCTTCAGGGAGGAGTATATGGCCAAATAGACAGATGCGATGACAAAGTGTTTTGGGACAGTCTGGGCAGCTGAGGTGGAATCGATGGGTGCATGTCGGGGTTGGATGAGAGTTTGGCAACGAATCCAGTCGTGAAGCCGATGCTGTTAGTAGTAGAGATACTGGTGGTGATAAAGTTGATAATGCCAGCGGAAGAAGAGTTTTCGGGTGTGTGGTAACACTGCGGACTATCCTGCTGTGATGTATGTCCATACAGTCGAAAAGGTCCATCGGAATGTCTTGGAATATTGTGGGCAGCTGAGGCGCTTGATGAGTGTATGTAAGAGCTCCGGATACTGGTTCACCGCCCTCAGTGAAGGGAATTGTCCAGTGGCCGAGCAAGCCGATGCCTGATTCAGTTGAACGATTACAGTGCGGACAGGATGGCAATGTGGCTACTGAGGTGGTTGTGTTGGTTACAGCATAATTTGATGGTGGGATTGAAATGGGGACAGGTTGGAACTGTGCCCACATTGCAGGTGTTAGGCTTACCTTTGACGATGTCTTGCAGGATAGTAGGAGCGTCCTCATTGGTGGTAATAGAGGTGTGTTCTGAGACCGGGGAGCACTAACCCGGTTGAGAATACATTTGGTCTGGAGATGTCCAACGAGGTCGGTCTGCGCCCGGAATGCCCGTTGACAGTGTGGCCAAGATGACAGAGTTTGGGTGTATGCGCCATTGGTGCGTAGTACTGTTGTCTTAGGAGCTTCCATCTTTGCTCTGATAGCTTTTGTGCAGTTGGTTTTCAATATGTTTGCTAGCCTTTGTGGCACTGCATCGCCCCTGTCGATTCTGAGCGAGTGGCTCCCAGACCTCAAGTTTGAGTTGGGGGTGTTTGAGGGAGATCTTGAGAATATGCTTGTAACGACTCTTTTCTGTATTCTCTGTCGGCTCGGGGAGTAAAACAGGGTCAGGTTTCTCTACTCAGAGCCTCAGAAGTGCTGAGTTGGCGGATTTTTGCGATATTGAGACGTCTGGCACGTGGCGTTTTGGGCGCGGCACTACGCATTAATCTGCTATCGTAAACCCAGCTGCGGATGCTTAAGCGGACTAGAATGTAATCATTATGATTGGGCGTATGACCGTTGTTTGCATACGAGGCCAGCAGATATTTGTGGGGATGCTAGAAGCACGAGTTGGTGACAAACAGTCGGTTCTGATCGGCAAAGTTCAGCTGTCCCTCGCCATTGTCACATCGAAAACCAAACCCAGAGCGATCAATAAGCTGACTGTTTGCAGAGTCGTCAAGTCCAGTTCGGCTATTCCAGTCCTCGGCAACAATCGGCAGATCTCGGCGGGGAAGTCTTTCAAGTAAAGACTACAGCCTCGAATAAATCGTATCATTATTACGTTGCTCGGCAGCTAAAGCTGGACGATAGAGATTTTCGTGAAATGAACACTTTGTCGCACGTAGGCCATCCGGTCATTGACTAGTTCTCAAGCAAGTAAAGCACGGTTCGCTTGCAGGGAGAGGACGATCGGGACACCGTGTCTACCAGAAGAGTTGCGTGGGCCACTGTGGAAGAGGCTGAAGTGTGATTTGCCTCCCAAGGTCTTCATTTCCCCAGGGTCTGAGGCTGGAAGTTGGACTTCAAACAGGCAGTAGACACCCATGTTGAACTAATAAAGGCTGCGCGCGGTCAGACTTTGAGCATCGGGGTTCAGGAACGTTCGCACATTCCGGCATCCAATATCCGGAGTCCGTTGCTGATTGAGTAGCCCAGCTCGCATGCTATTCGTCCGCAGCAATGGCGCAGGGTTGCAGAGGTCGTCGGTCCCCACGGACGTCGTAGCATGGGTCGTAATACTGTAGTCGAAGATATTTTCATAAGTTGTCTTGGGGATTGTGAGTACAGGTCTCCAACAGCCGCTCTGCTTGGTTGTTCGGGATTGTCACCTCCAGCGCTTTGGCTCAAGAGCCTAATCACATGGCCGAAGTGGCAAGCAATGGCAGTTCACAGCCACCAGGTCACAGTACTGTCATCGGGCTTTGAGGCTTTTTTATAAGACTTTCAGTGTGATAGACCTCAGCCATCCGCCCTCATATTATATTGTTCTATATGTCTGCTTGACTACCAGGAGTATTTGCAACGCACTGTCTTGAACAGTAACACTATAGGAGACATGGGAAAGCAATGTCTGTTATAATATTTTGCCCAAAGGCATTTTATTCTTTAACTCGTTATATGATCGCCCATGTTACAAGCCCCTGCTGCCCATCTTGAAACTACCTTTCAGTACTCTCTTAATAAAAATAAGTTCGTTTTAGTGCAAAGAAGTTCGAAATTCCAACTTTGACACCATCGACATTTCAAACAGTTTTTTCCACACAGGAAATTACGCAGAGATCTGAACGAACGATAATCGGTTGACGTACAATCAGGTGGATAGCATAGAGGGGTCAAAAGTTTCTACCCAAAGTCTCGGATCCTGTTCTGGATCTGTCGACCTGAGTACGGTCTCGCTTTATTGTGCTAGAGGGTGACGACTTCCCAATTGATTGGCGCTGGATATCTAGCGGTAAGAGCTTGGTTCGCAGTTCTTGCTCTTGACAACAGAGGTCTGCCGTTTTGGTCTGAATTTGTTGCAGTACCTCAAAATGCATTAACCCCAACACGACAGTTCAACCGTCGTTACCGACGATGTCCACCGTGTTTCCATAGCAAGGTGAGAGCAGGCGTGGCGACTTTGTCTGATTTAGTTTATGGTGGTAGAAGACTTGCCCAGGATCTACCGCACTCTTTCCTCCCCCACCTGAGTCCGGTGTCAAGACATAGTCAAAAAGACGCGATCACTGGGCCAAGAAGTTTATTGGCCTGACGTTTCGGATCCTCACTCGAACCCATCCTCAGATACAGTCGCAGATAAGGGTAGGAAAGGGACAAAGACTGCAGTATTTATAGTACGTGGGACCATATGCGTACTATAATTGATAGCTCGCGTTATCACCACTAAGGGTCGTAATTGATGAGGTGGTGACTTGTCAGTCCGAGTCCGAGCCTTTAATTGCCGTAATTTCATCATCCGTGATGGATGTTGACGTGATGATTACTCGGTCATTTGGCCTACTGCCACCGGGATTGTTGGGCGCCCGCGCCCTCCCCACCTGACTGATTCCCCTGTTCAGGGAATGTCTCGAAACTAAACCGCATACTGGGAGGTCACCGCGCTTGTTGATGGATTACGGACCTGAGAACCATGACTAGAGCAGCTCGCGGCTCACGCGGTTGTCACCCCTTGCAAAGATTCTGGCTTCTTGAAACTTGAAGATATGGCGGGATTCCGTGGAATGAGCAGCTACCTGGGAGCTGGCGTCTTTCCTCCTCACCGCTGCTGCATGCTCAGTTATGCGCTTCCAGAGTAATCTTCCAGTTTCTCCGACGTAGTCGCCTGTCTACAACTGCATCAGATCCCGTAAAAGGCTTCAGAGCTTTTTTGCCGTGACAGGGGGTCTTTCGGCCTGTGTGCAACCCACACACAGGCCGGATCGTCGCTTCCGTCGTAGACGATTTGTGTTTGCAAACTCAATGAGGTCCTCTGGATTCTGTGAGAAAAAGTGACCGCAAATGATCCGCAATTTTCAGAGCAGATTAAATTTTAGCTGCTTATAAAATAGGGGATAGGTTATGCTATCTCAACTTATCCCAAAATGATATACTCCGAAGACCATCAATCATCATCGTCGCACTGTGTTTCACCTGTTTGAGAAGATTAATATCTTTTGTCCTTCATCACGTCAAATTGGAATTTCGCAACCCAAACGCAATCACATAAGAACGCATAAAAATCCGTCTGAAGAGTTCCCGCAGAAATATTTTAAGTGCAAGTCTAGTTACAGTAGATGTGCTAACTCATGAAATGTCAACCAAAATTTCGAAATGCGTTCTCGTTTCGAAAAGATAAATTAAGTAGTGTTGTAAAACTAATCATTGTACAGCATAAATCTATAATGATCCAGTTACCTCAGGGTATCGGCTTTCGAAAGAATTTATTTGCGGCTGCATGCAAGATCCATACTTTGCAAAAATGGCTACTTAAGTAGTATGCAATTTTTCCATTGATTTTCGATGCCCTTGAAAATTCATGGAAAACATGCATAAAAATATTCATTCATTTAATTATTCCAATCACATAGTCAAAAGAAGAGTATAATTCGGTTTTAAAAAAAGGTTCTAATTGTGAGATTTTTTAATACCGTTAAATGGCTGTTCATGAAACGTCATGTATCTGCATTTACGAATGTGGCTTGTAAAGTTAACAATATTGCTCAAATCCACTGCTTAATTTTATGAACCTCATATGGTCTCCTCTTAACACCATAGAGAAATGCATGCAATATTGTTAAGGGTTAGGGTTTAGCATTGCGGGTTATAGTTCGGATTTAGGGCTAGGATTAGGGGTTAGAGCAACTATTTCTCAACCGTTCAAAGTACAACCAAGCATTCCCAATAGCTTTTGCATACAACTACTTGACTTCGTCGCCTGTGCGTTCCCCGGCCCCACCTGTAAAAACCCCTATTACCACCGGTCCCGTATTAGAGGTGACTGGGGTTTGTTTACTTCAGGTGGGGCTACGTAACCACATCCGACCGCTAAAGGTCCTAAGAATGCCTGCAAGCTCTCTTGGCGACAATACAGAAGATGGACAATCCGGTTGTTCATAGTGACTTCATTGACTGCGTATTCGCAGATGAAACTGCTTTGGAAGGAGTGTTTGGTTACCATAGGATCTGTACCTGTATCAACAATAGCTTCTTTCCACCTGTAGGTCTGCACAGAGCACACCAACCAACACTTTCTTCGTCAGTGTCACTAGCCATTGCCGAACTACGTCCTCGTTCACAGGCGTGATATCAGCGTAACGCGCTAGTTACCAGTGGATGTCTGATGCCCACTTCTGGGCGGACCACCATCTTGTCATGCTCAAGTTGAGACTACGAGTGAATCCTCGCAGACGACCACAAGTTAATTCGGTATTGGGCAAGTTAACTACTGCGCCACGCGATACTGCTGGTAGTCTATTGAATTTAGGCAGCTGCATGAATTCTAATCTGTAGCAACTGCAAGTCTTGGTGGCGCTATCCCATTTCAAGACCCAGTGGGGAGATCTACGGAATATCGTCCAGGTCACGGCATATGAAAGCCATTGGTCGCGATGTCTTCAGTACCAGGATCGGTTTCACTGCACTAACATGAAAATCTGCGACCTGGTTTCTGAGAAGAACAGGCTACAAACGATCTGCAAGAGAGTCGCCAATAAAGCCACACATTCCCAATGCTGGAGGCCTAGTTCCCTAGTAGCAAGGGTATGTCTACTCGATATCGGGTATATATCGATTTTTAGAGATACGGATGGCGAATGAACGGCGAATTCGACTGGTCGACAGATATCGACTCTATATCGATTTTTCGAGATACACGGAAACCGACGCAAGCGGCAGGTGTGGCTTTTAATCTGCCAAATAACCTTACACTATACCCCTATACTGCCCAGTTTTATCGAATTTCCCACTTATAAACCCAAATGACAATCGCATTTTAACCGCCCGTTCACTAATACGCCTCCGCAGGCTTCATCGGGCGTGTAAATTTCTTTAAGACTGTAAATTTTGAAAATTTTTATTAAAAACAACGTGGTAAAAAATACGTACATATATTTAATGCAGTTCATCTTGGCTGCCGTGGCTATGATAAATGTCCCCGAAGCCTAGGGGACGAATTGACCTGGATGGGCCAGGCATTCCTTCCAAAAAGCAAATATAAATATATGAAATATTCACCAAATCACCTATCACATGGTTGATGTCCGATATAATCCTTTGAACAATTTTTCCAAAACAGTCCAATGACCGTTTCAGTCGCCTCGTTAAAGCGGACTCTAGCTGGGACAGAGTGGCATTGCCAGTGCAGTTCCAGGTTGCAAAGACTTCTGCGTTTGACGAAATGACGTTCGTAATACATGCTTACGGGTTGTAACCTTATATATCTTAGATCCGGAGAGGTCATCCTTTAGGCTTCGTCCTTCAAAGTTTACATAAACGCATATGTCGTCGTCGAAAATGGCGTAGAATAGACCCTTGACAAAATCGTCGAGATATCTATCGCCGAGACATTCAAGATATGAAGTCTAATGTTTAATGAATAAGCCGGCTACCCGCCAGTTCACGTCTGAAGTCGTTGTACAATAATCGCACGTTTAGCTGTTTCATGCAACAGAGACTGAGGTAGATGCAGAACGACTGGCTGACTCGCAGGGCTAGGGAGATCCATAAATGCGCTGACCGTGGTGAGATAAGGAATTTCTTCGTGGCCATAAAGATAGTGGACGTTCCACAAGCCAGTGGGACTGCGCTACTGCTCATCTGTGAGGATGCAATCCTCTTGATGGAGAAGTCACAAATTCCGGATCGCTGAGTTGCGCACAATAATAATAGGGTGTAGAACCCTCAAGTAGATGGCGACTTCAAAAATATGCCCTAAAATGCAGTTTGACTGTAAACATAACTTATTATTCACCGTTATTATTGGTTGAAATATCCTTCCCTTCCTGACTAAATGTAAACTTACCAATGGTGCTTTATTCAGTTTTCGTTATCTTTTGAAAATCGTTTGTTTTTTTTAAATTATTGCGTTCACTCTCCTTGCCGAAAGATGGTGTGCGATAAGACTTTTGGCAGAAATTTATCTACTTTCTGTGTCTTCTTGCTCTCCGTCCTGTGTGTTGCCCCGCCCGTAAGACTTCCTCTGCCAATATTCAACGTATGACACGGTCCACAGGCCAGTTCAAGTTAGTTGACGGTCTTACACCCTATCGTTGTCTTGCGGACCTCGGGGCATCCTCAACCAACAGTCCGCATCCTCAGACGCATTCACCAGCAGGCTCCCTAGAATGGGAAGAAACGTCAATCTTGGTCATTCACATTGCCGTCCAAAAATAATTGTATATCAACTGTCACGTGGAAAAGAAGTAAGATTAGACTCAATTCCGATCGAATGCTTTAAGATTAACAACCCACAAATGATGGAAAAGCCTAGATTTCTGTTTCAAGAGCTAAGCCAACAAGAACACATCCTTCAAGACCTCAAGAAAGACATCACTTTGCACATCTACAAACGCAAGGGGAACCGGCAAATCTATGATAACCACAGAGGCACCACTCTTCTCAATATCGAAAGAGAATTTATGTCCGTGTTCTACTCAATCTCTTAAAAGCATCTTAGGAAGGGACTTCTTCCAGAAAAGCAGTACGGATTCAGAAAACGCCATGGAAACTGGTACATGATTTCAGCTGTTCCTTAACCGCAATAGAAATGTTAAAAGTGGAGACCAGGCTCAAAATCACATTTGACGATCTGTAGAAGGCTTTCGACACGATGGGCCTTGATGGTCTCTAAAGAATCAAGCCGAAATGTGGATGTCCGAAACGTTTTACACAAATGGTAAGACAATCACTCGACGGGAGGATGGCGTGCGACACGGACACTGAGGTCGTCTCTAAAGCTTTTGTAGTAACAAACAGCTTAAAGTAGGGTCATGTGTTCACTCCCACCCTCTTTAGTCTCACTTTCTCAGCTATACTTATGGATAAATACTGTGAAGAACGGCCGCCGATCGACATCAATCACTGAGCCGACGGAAAATTGCTCAACATTCATTGGATGAAAGAATTTCTGAGAGCATCCAGGGCTGGCGGCAGCTGCCCATTATACGCGGAGGAGTGCGCGCTAAACATCGCAGCAGAAGGGGACATGCAGCAGAGTATGAATCTCTTCGCCTCCGGCTGCTCCAACTTCAGCCTAGTCATCACCACAACGAATACAGTGGTCATGCGTCAGTTAGCATAAAGTGTTGAATACAGCAAGCTCCGGATCGGTGTCAAATGACCTCGCCTGGCAGCCATGAAGAAATTCGCATTCATTGGAAGTAACATTTCATGGATCATCAAGATCTATGACGAAGTCGCCAATCGAATCTCCAAGGCCAGCTCAGCCTATGACCGGTTACAGATCTCCATCCGAAATTATTGCGCATTGTCCTCAACACAAAACTGCGAGTGCATCGAGTCGTCGTGCTGACAACGATTATGTGTGGGACAGAGATATGAACAATCAACGAGAAGAAAGCATGGTTACTCAACAGTATTCTCCCAAGCTGGTTGAGCTGAATCAAAAATACGATTGTGCATGGCATGACTCCTGAGAAGGATGTCATGAAAACTGCCGTGAACTACAGTATCCACGCCCTGCTGGGGCAGATACAGATGTGATGGGGAGGCCGCGGAGTGGGCACATATGGCGTGCGCCCTTTCAAACGACTAATTAGCATCGGCGTTGCATGGGCACTAGCACGCAAGGAGGATAGAAAAGAGTCATTACAAGCATATTCTCAAGATCTCCCTCAAACACCCCCAACTCAAACTTGAGGTCTGGGAGGTACTCGCTCAGAATCGACAGGGGCGATGCACTGCCACAAAGGCTAGCAAACATATTTAAAAACCAACTGCACAAAAGCTGTCAGAGCAAAGATGGAGGCACCAATGGCGTAAACATCTAAATTCTGTCATCTTGGCCACACTGTCAACGGGCATTCCGGGCGCGGACAGATCTCATTGGACATCTCCAGACCAAATGTATTATCAACCGGGTCAATGCTCCCCGCGTCTCAGAGCACACCTCTATTACCACCAATGAGGACGCTCCTACTATCCTGCAAAACATCGCCAGTGGTGAGCCTTACACCTGCAATGTGGACACAGTTCCAATCTGTCCCCAGTTCAACCCCACCATCAAATTATGCTGTAACCAAAACCACCACCGCAGTAGCCACAGTGCCATCCTGTCCGCACTGTAATCGTTCAACTGAATCAGGCATCGGCTTGGTCGGCCACTAGACAATTCCCTTCGCTGAGTGCGGTGAGCCAGTATCCGGAGCTCTGACATACACTCACCAAGCGCGCCTCAACTGTCCATACTATTCCAAGACATTCCGATGGACCTTTTCGACTGTATGGACATACATCACAGCAGGATCGTCTGCAGTGTTACCACACACCCGAAACCTCCTCTACCGCTGGCACTATCAACTTTATCACCACCAGTATCTATACTACTAACAGCATCGCCTTCACGACTGGATTCGTTGTCAAAATCCCATCCAACGCGGACATGCACCCATCGATTCCACCTCATCCGCCCGCACTATCCCAAAACACTTTGTCATCGCATCTGTCTATTTGGCCATATACTCCTCCTTGACGGTTTTCATTGAGATACCGCAGTCGGGATCCCACCAGCACACCTTGCCCTACTTGCCGATACACATCCATTATCTGCTTATGAACTTCCTCCACACTACTCCCACGTACTAGATCCAAGGCTGGGAATAGTAAAAGTGTCCGCTGGACTTCGTTTCCGTTCCAAGATATCGTCAGTCCCATGAATTCCAGACATCCTTTTGCCAATATCGAGCATTTGGGCCCTTCGTTTTTTGCAGAATATGCAACTAATGCCAATAGCACTGCATGTTCTGCTAAAGATTTTGATCAGCTTCAAAATGATATTTTTTATTTACCCCTGAAACTGTTAATGAGTACGTTTGTGGACCTATTGGAACAATAATTTGCGATAGCTGAGTGCGAATAAGACATAGATAACTTTCTCCCGTAATAGTTTTATGCCCCTGTATGTCTTTGGAGGCCCTTACATAATTCTGCAGAGTTGTGGTTTCGACTTAATGGTTGCGCATGCTAAATAACTGCACCCACTCAAGCGCAATACCTCTTTAAGTGTTACCCGCTTCTCTTTGGTAGAAGTTGAATGCAGTCTATCGTGAGAGGATATGACGTGAGAATTCTGCCTCTTAGCTCAAGTGGTTATAGCGTTGGCTATACTAAGGCCTTCCCCTTACTGCGTGGGCTCGAATCCCACCGAGGCGCCGAGTTTTTCCCAGTTGTGTCAATATGAATTCTTCAAAATTTGCCAAAATATCTATGAATTCTGCCGAAGATTAAATAGTTCTGTCTCTCTGGACTTCATGTCCACATAGAGAAAGTTAAAGAGGTTACGACATCTCTTACCGATTTGCTATTGCCTACCGTTTTCTTCAACGAAACATGTTCTCCGTCCGCCATATCCTCGCTCTTTCTTGATCTAATAAATACCGCAGGAAAATCGATTGTAGTCTGTGTTGGTAAATGCCTGTTCAATGAAAGCCATTTTGCAGTTGCATTCTTACCCACCTACCAGTGACTTCAAACAAATGTAAACGAGTGCCTAGTCCGAAGGCAGGGCCCAATGCAGTTGCTGGCCCTCGAGAATCGATGGAGTTCAGTCCTGTAAGAAACGTCTCCCTCCGAGATCACCCACTACACACCCAAACATATCACATTTCCAGATAGCCTCCAAAGACTTATAGCAAAGCATGTAAGCCCACTATGCTAACATTCTAGCCTATAAATGGACTTCCGCCTCCAAATGAAACAGTAAATGTCCCTACACAGTCGTATGTTTACTGGAATTACAACATGAATGCTTGTCTGCAACATGTGAACGCTCCTGTTCTTCACTGCCACGTCCACTGGAATACGTTGCGGTGTCCCACACATGGTTACCAAAGCAAACTCAGCTAGTTTGTAATAGTGCTCGGCTTCCCATTCTATCATCTCCTCCTCAAAATCCCATATCTCCAAGCTCAAATCGGGTGCTGCCCATACTGATGCATCATTTACAGAACCAGACAGAATCATCCAATCCCTATATTCTGTCGACAGTTGGTCATGAAATGAGTAGGTTTCCGCCTCTCTGAACCACGAAGTTCTTTTCCTCGAACATTCCGCTGTAAATGTCAGGTCGTTTCTACATAAGATGTCTTTGCTTCGAACTATTTTGTTTACCTGTACAGATACTGCTCTTGAAACTGAGACTGGGACAATTTCTTTCGCATTTTTTTCACTGCCGGTCGGATTTGTGTTTAATCGCTTCCCTTGACAATGCCTGTAAACTGGCATTAAATTAAAATTTATTTATTTATTTATTTATTTATTTATTTAACTGGCTCCAAACTCCTTATCAGCGGCAACACCTACATTTGAATTGATCCCCAAGGCAGTCGTGGTGGGGGGGAGCGGGGGAGGGCAGTTGTAGCCGTGCGAATCGAGCACCCATATTTCTGCCGCTGGACAATCCAAGTC
>CACRXP010000693.1:183940-208946 GCA_902702965.1 Spirometra erinaceieuropaei | reverse complement strand
GACTTCAGCATATAAAAACAACCTATAGGCTTTTGCCCAGCGCTGCCTTTCCCACAAATGTTCGCACAAATGTTCAGTTATGATGGCCACCACAGGCCTCAAGTGCGCATTGACGACCAGCACATAAATGCAGCGGGAATTAATAGGAGCCCGTTGTCTTAAATCCGTTGGTTCAAATCCTTTGAAGTATTGCGTGCCTAGTGTCTCAAAAGCACGTAAAAGGAGCGAACTTATCCTCCTGAGTTTTGCAACTAATGACGTCAGAACCCACATGTATGAATGGTATTTTAGACTGAACTAATATACTGTTCATCTTTGGAGAGGGGGTACCGACAAAAACAAGTGAGACGGAAATGGCCATCTCAGGCTAATAAGCCGGCGTCAATCAGTCATATAAAGCCATGGGTATTTCGAGGCATATAAGATTCAATTTTTATTTCATACCAACTGCTAACCGGCAGAAAACTAAATCTGTCCAATGTTTATTCTCTATAAATTAAAATCTGATCTATCAGAAACATTGTTGTATTGCGAACCTTGATTCTTTATGGCTTCGCCGATTGCAAAAGCGCCTACGTTTGTAATTTAAGCCATTCACTTGCCGTGCTTTCAATCTACTGCTACACTACCTTGAAGCATCTTGACCACTCTCCGTGCGGTAGTCACCGCGTGATGAGTTCATTTCTTTCTCTAGAACACACAGTCAAATATACTGACATCCTTTCTGTTAATGCGATTGCTACCCGGAATAAATCATCCAGAAACGTAAAAACCCTACGAAGTCATTATTTGTGCAAAAGAACTACCACTTGTTTTCTGTACGCCGAGCAACTCCTAGGTGCCAAATTCACTGACTTCACCTTCTGTGGTGATAGGTTTCGTGGTCTTTAGCTCTTCTGCCTGGTCTCATGTCGATGGGGACGTCGCAGACCCCGCAGTCTGTCACCTACCCAGAAAAGTATTTAGTCGGTGGCGAACAATTTTTCACCCCTCCATTGATCGTTTGATTCACTGTCTGTCCACGGAACATGCGGCATTCGATTTTTTTCGTTATCATAGATACCTGCCCTGGGGTCGCAGTCACTTGCAGGGTTGCAGTCTTTTCTCCCGAATACTCCCAATAGTCGGGTACATTCTTATTATTGATAGCTCGACTACATTTGTATCCTCACTTCAGAAGTTTTTTCACTGTCTGCTCGATCAGTGGTGTATATTTATTCGGAGAAGATCAGGTACATGACCTCGCTGAGATACGGGAGGCAAGGCCTGCTATAATACGGGGGTGGTGGTAATATAGGTTTTATGGGTGATGCAAACGAAACTGACAGTGTACTCCGTGAACCACGGGGCGTGGTGGTACGCCAAGGTGCGGGTTTTCGCAGTTTTAACCGCCTGTCCCCTCTCCTGCCTCCGGTCTTATTGAATCTCTCTTGACACCGGGCCCAGGTAGCGAAAGGGAAGACAGTGCGGTAGATTCAGCTCTATTCCGCTATCACTATAAAATAAATCATTCGTAAATTACCGTCCATGCTCCAACCCTGCTGTGGAGCACACGGTTAACATCAGCGGTCACGACGGTCGAACTGTCCTTGGGGGGTGCGTGGTGGCGGCGTCTGTTCTGTGATGGTTTGCCGGAGACTGGAATGACCACTGTGGTTGTGTTGAGCTGTCGTAGTTCTACTACACTAAAGCGTTTTGCGCGTGACAGTTTGGATGCAAATGTGAGGTGGACGTCCAGGCATGTGCAAACGAGAACATAACCTAACACATGCGTGTACATTTTTTCGGTCCCCTGTATAGATCTTCTATAGTCCACCTGTCTGCGGGTCCTTTAGCTAACTAGAATAAAGCCGACCTGAGTATAGTATGGGCGTAGTTTAAATGCCAGGTCAGCAGATATTTTTGGCGTCTCTAAAAACAGATGTTGGCGATAGGCAGCCGTTTCTGGTCAACAAATTCCAGCATCATCTTTTAACTAATAATATTTTTAAGGTTACAGGATGCCATACTAGCGCCATAGGTGCTAATTAAAAGCCCAGACACGTTTTTCGTCGATATTCTGCCGCTGCATGACACAGTTGCAAGGATTTTGGCTCATCAATGCGTCCCCAGCATTCCCCGTCTGCATTCTGGTAGATACTCCAGTTTGGACATACATACACGTTCGGGCTCCGCCTATAGACCCTAAATGAAACTGGTTTACTCCATGTTTGCATTTAATTTCGGAGGAAATTAAAAGGCAACAGCCAGATCTATCCTAGTCCAATACCGAAGAACCTGAAATGTGAACCCAAAGTCAGTTGGTTATTAAGCCCTTTTGTGTCAGACGTTCACTGTCTCGGACCGCGGGCTCCGCCCTTTTAATTATGATGAACAATACTCAAATTGCATTTTTCCTCATGGCCACCTTGGATCTAGGTCGCGCTACTTCCCTAACTTTCCGTAAACTAGAATTTATGTCAGGTAAAGATCTTCTACCGATATACTGTCGATAACTCCCGCCCAGGCTCTTATTGTTTCTTCCCACCGACTCACTTTTTAGTAGAAGCAGAAAAGCGGTCCAATTAGACTTAGCGGTTGTTCTCGCTTTCAAACACTCAACCGTAGATCTGACGTTTTGCTGATTCAGGTTATTTGCTTGGCCGACGCGTCCTAAGAGAACGTTCAATCTACAAACCGTCTGAAATTGAAATTAAAGGAAAGCTGCTGACGTAGATTGTGGACCGTGTGCGTTGATGCCTCGAACTCAACCGTTACCCCCTTTCAACTTTAGGGCTCAGTGTTGGGCCGTTGTTCTTCCTAGTCTGAGTCAACGACCGTGTCTGCAACCTGGGTGGCAGCGCCGTAATCTTTCCTGACGATGTTAAACTATTAACAGCCGTCGGACCAGACAGAGACAGACACGCACTTCATGAGAGTTTCAACAAACTCGACAGCTGGTGTGCCCGTCGGCTCTTCAATTTTAACGTTGGTAAGTGTGTGTTCCTAAGACTCCGTACCAGAACGACCAGTGGGGAGGATCATTTCTCCCGACATCCCTCGATGGGCAGCCCCTTTCAAATGCTGAGGAGTAGGTGGAACCGGTGTTTTAATGGCCTCCTCGCCTAAACCATCGTCACAGTTCCAAAAGGCAGCTAGACGCGCGGCTAAAGTATTATTTGCGCATAGACGAACATTTGTGCAGATTGATAAGGAACTGTTCGGAAAACCATAAGTTCGGCCTTACTTGAGATATGTCTTATAGGCCTGACGTCCGTGGTTTAAGAAGGATTATCAACAGCTGGAACCCGTCCGGGTGGGGCAACAAAGATGAGCAAGAATCATAGCCATCTACCTTAAGAAGCCAAACTGACTGAACTTAATTAGTTTCCCCTAAATTATGGGCAGGAGAGTGGTGGCCTCACTAAAACCTACCGGATTGTCAGAGGCCGTGAGTTTACCCTAGAGTTTGACTACTTCTCAAAATTGTCTGGAACGGACCGTCTGCTTGGTCACCCAATTAAACTGCATAGGAAGTTGGTCCGTACCGAAGTCCGACGGAACGCCTTCTCGCTGAGGCTCCTTGAAACATGGGATGAACTCCCTGGCGCGGTGGTTCCTTCGGAATCTGTTCACACATTAAAGTGCAAGCCAAATGCTCATTTATTGGGAAACGACGGTACATATTATCCATATTGTGTCAGTGATGGTAGTTCGTGCCTGGCTGTCACACCCATGACTTTACAATTTCCAGTATTATTGCCGTAAAGATTGATTTTATTGCTCTTTTCGTATATGGATAGGGACCTCAGAGTCAAAAGCCTTATTCCCTTGGTAAGGTAACTTAGGCGGCTTAAAGTCTATTCATAGACTATTCAGCCGTTTGCAGGTCGTAAGGTGACTGGTTAGTCAGTCGAACTGTGGATTCCAATGCCAATATCAGGGACAGTCACTTCGAACTGGAGGTCAGTTCGAAATATTCCCATTCAAAGCGCAGAATAATACGATTGTGCATAATCGGGCTTGGTCATAATCGACTCGTTTCACATCCCCATATCTTTGCACATAGAAGGTTACATCCAACCTACCGTGTTAGCGCACATTTTGTGCTCAGGGTCTCTTTTCGTTTCCCATCGTATTCAATTAAAAATCGGCCTTTTCCGTCTAAATACTGTGAGTTTCACGTGACACAATTGCCGTCCCAACCACGCTAGTTGCAAGTAATCCAGGTTTCGTAGCACATACTTGCTGCGCCACCCCTATTGCGTCAACTACAGCCCTCTGTTATGATCCCATTCTGACCACCGGTAAATCGTGGTGGTACACTGTTCCCTGAAAATCAGTAGTCATGTCCGTTTTTATAATGGTGCCATTGGTTCGCCTGTCGCTCTGCCTCAACCCATAGAAACCTAGAATCTAGGGATTTCATAGCTTTCGCAATCTACTTGAATATCTTGATCGCAAACCGCATGTTGGGGTTTGCGGCTGCCACGTCTGTTTGAATTTCAAACTAAAGAAAAAGCTTTCCTGCGCCTGCCCACCGATTAAATGCATAGAATGCTGAGATTCGCATCAACTTTACAATAAAAAATATTCTCCTTTACTTGTTTGTGTGGAGTAGATTATATTAATCGTACGAGTCGGTGCTTATCCACAAAAATACGAGAACGCCTGCTGGCATGGCTGAGGAGAGGTGAAATTAAAGCATATATAGCCATGTCCTCGCATATTCGGTTGATTCTGAGCATTGCGTGGACCCCAACGAAGGCTTCAGTGTGAGTTACAAGGTCCCACCTAGCTACCCTAAGCAAGTGGTTTGGCTTTTACTAGCAATAGCAGAAGCGACTGTCAACAGGCAACGGAGGTTAGTCATGTGCATACAGAAGAACCTTTTACACGCTCCGCGTCTATAGTGCCCAAAGATCGATTAACTACATGCATGTCTCTGCGCCCTCCTTCCACCTCTCCCAAATGACGACGCTCTACTTAACCCTCATTGCTACTTACTGTCTCTCCTTCTTTTACACATGCCGTTTGTATGAAAAGACGACCCGTAATCGATTTCTTTTATGGTTCACACCTTTTTCTTAGTAACTCGTTTCCATTTACATGCACTGGCCGATGAAAATTTACTGAAAGCACGCGTATGCTCGCCAAATGGACTTCTGAATGGATCCGTGACAGCGTTGTTTTGTTCTTTTTCTTCACACACACTTCAAGGGTTAGATTCTCCCCTGAGTGCTTTAGATCAGGGGTTCATGCACTCTCCACTTTTCTGCGCTTTACGTTCAGTAATCTTTTTTAATTCGCATCCAGGACTCCCCGGCCACTTTTAAAACACTTCATATAGGAATTCTGCGTATACTTTTATTGAAACCGCTATTCGCAAAATCCTACAACTTAAACAACTAGCACTCTTACTGCCAACTTAAAGTATTTATGCATACAGACCATCTCCCGCCTGTTCGCTTCGAGTAATCTCTCATGTTACTTTTATCTTTCGTGTTTTTTCATTAAATTCGAACTTTATTCGTGTGTTCATAACGTTATCTGGGCGTTTACAAAGAAAACTATTATTACCAATACCGGAAACGGAGTCCGCAGATGTCACGCAAAAATTTCTCACTTTTCGAAAGAGAAAATCCTTTCGTAAGAAAAATACCACAAATTAGATGCAAAAAGTATGACAGTCTACTGTGAGATAACAAAGGAATCAACAAGGCAAGTTCAAAAATCCACCTAGACTCCGGAAGTCAGTGTGCATGAGGACCAATGCGTATCACATTTCTTTGGGATCCTCGTTAGTCTAAAACCATTTTCTGTAATGTTAGCGTAATGTAGAAAGCAGTGTCCGAAAATATTGTACTCATGGTCGGCAAAACGGTCTTCCTCACAAGCCTTTCGAAATGTCATATTTTCGCCAGACATTTTTCGATGCTTCTGATGCAGTCTTCGCCATGCTTTCTCATTCAATTCGAAATATTCCCAGAACAGCACCCAGGTCGTAAACTGTTTCCAACAAACTGTTGACGTGAATAACTTATAACCAGTCGCTGTGGTCCTGCCTTCTTTTCATGACCAAAGCCGTTTGAATCGGCCAGATGTGAAAGGTAATCGGCGGGCAACTTTTAAGATAAAATATTCTCTGACTGGCGCATATTATCATTTACCCCGTCAGAGTAATAAGAACAAAATTAACCCCTCGACGAGTGCAAACAATGATTAAAGACACTGCACCTTCGCAAACTCTCAGACTCGGAATCAAGTGAGACTCGAAAAAGCAGTCGGAATAGGGTAAGCCTAGGGACTTACGAGCATTAAGGTAAATAATGCTCACTTTTGTAAAATACAGACCAAATATTTATCCTCTGATTGCAGAAGACGAAACATAAAGTACTGCTATCACGGTGTGCACAACCTTAACAGAGTCAGTACAGTGTGTGAATTTTTCACATGTACAATGTGGACATCTCTTTTTGTGTAAAACATTGTGCTTTCGAGCATAAACCTTAGGCAATTCGTTGCTAAATATTGCCTCCAAATCCTGCGTGACTAACAACCATATGTAGAGTAATTTTTCTGCCTAACATATTCATGCTATGCAGAAATTTTCTGTAATGGTTTAGGGTCTTGTGGCTGTAAAAAGTGCTTCAACAGAAAAAGTAAAGGTACAGGAATTGTCAGTGCCATTGTGCACATCTTGCACACGACTAATTCCTGCGCACACATCTGTTGGGAAAGGAATGTGTGGTGCGGTGATCAGCTATCATACGATTTAACTATGTTGGGATAACTGACCAGCCATCTGCAGTACATGATTGGAGTATGCGATGTTCTATTAGACATGTTTAACACACGTTTCTTGGAGCACCACTAATCAATATGTTCGCTGATGTAGCTAACTGTCATGAAAGTTTTATGATAAGTTGATTTAATTAACAGTCATGTTTGTGGTAAAATACGCTGCACAGGGACTTATTGGTCTCACAGAGGGCGTGACGGAAAGGATGGTCGTTTAACATGTCAATTAACCAAGTAGAGGGTGCTGCGAAAAATGTTATAGGGTGCACGCAATTCACTTAGAATTATTCTGACTATCCAACCTGTTCATTTGCCACTCCGGTTAACGAACACTAATCTTGCATTCACCATTAGACACTAATCTTTAGCATGTGCCTGTAACAAGTGAACAGTTCTACCTAAGTAAAAGGGATCAGCGAAATACTTCCTACCTAATAGCTCAGAAATTCTCTTGCGCAAATTTCGGATGGTAAACCCTCTGTTGGTGTAGTATAGTCCATTCCTGGCATTTTCTTTCTAGTGTTCCTTTTGGTGAGCCAAATATACTCAGTACATTCATTTTGCTATTGTTCGTGGTGTAAGAGTTGATTGTGATCCTTATTTTGCCCATTCCTTAGGGACCGAAGAAGCAGTTGCATGAAGAAAAAGCTCAGGCTTATCTTGCGTAGATGATACGGAGTGTATACTTCGGTTTAGATGTTTATGCCTAATGCAAGTAGTGTGAATAATAGTAGTAAATAGAGACCTTACCCTGTCCATCAGAGGTCGGCTTTCATAATCGCAGTTAAAAACGTATTATTTCGGGCGATCTCTTCAGAGGACGAAAATCTAGAAGCCCACACGTTGGCAGTATTGTCGACCATCTTGTTGGTTGACGCCGCCATTAGTCGTAAAACCTCGATATCAAATGGCACTTTTAACGCGTGACTGACCTTTAGCTCTAGGTCTAGGAACTGTGAGTAATGATGGGCTGTATGATGGCGAAATTTCGAGTTTCAGGCGTATGCAGGTGTATTCCAGGTGTATGCCGCGTTCGAGCCCATCAGCATAGACGACATCGTACCCCCTAACTACAACGGGTCCGGAGACACGGCACGAACATTAGGGAGGTGAACGCGCGCAGCACGATTTTGAAAAGATTAGTGAAATATATAGTTTTTACTTCGATTTCTTAATCCCTTGCACAGTTTTCCAGTGTATATCTGACAAAATTTCCTATTTTTGTCATAAGTCACCTTAGCTTCCCGTCGTGTTTTGTCGATTTATCATAAAGCGAAAATATAGTATCATAGTCTTTCACCCAACAAAGCCTCAATTCTATTAAGTTCTACCCGCTTATATAAAAGGTTTTCCTCGTAAGATTTTGATTAACATTATATTTTAAACGATAAACCGTCTTTACTGACCGCTTTTATCGTCAGTTCATTGACTAGTAAGAGAACTATATTGTTCTCTATTTTATCCTACATGACCTCATTATCCAATTCAAATTTGCTCACGGTTTTGTTTTGCCACCTACATTATTGTCATTTACCCGTTTTTTGCAAGTTTGCATTCCGTTATTGAGTTAAAATAGCTTAGTACCAATTGTGAAGTCTGGTCGCCAATATTGCTAGCTTTCAGAAATTGTTTCATCATACATAGTCTCATTCATATTTCCTTGAAGTTTCGGCAGCTATCATCACTAGAAACTTTTGGACTAAAGTCTTGTTTTGCTTTTTTGACATGAAACCTCAGGCAACCCTTCGTCGAAATCTGAAGGATACTAAACTCCAATTAAAACCCATTATACATATGAAGAAAATAGACCTAGGCGCACTCGATAATTTTAAGAATTTTGTGTCTCGTTACGGATCAATTTTTTCTGTTCTTGGTGCCCTTCTTGAAGGAAGGTTGTCAACACTTACGTCTCAGTGGTGTGAGAATATCATGCCTCTCAACGACCTGGTTGTTAATGAGTCAGAAGACAGGCACAAACGAAGTTTTAACTTTATTTTAAAAAACGTTGCTAAGAGTAGACAGCCAATTGATGTCGCTTTCCACTTTCTTTACTCATGCGGCTTCAGCTTTAGAGTGGCTGAAGCTAAAAGACTTTCATCTAGGAGCAAAAATCCACCAATTCTTGTCAAACTATTTTCGTCCATAGAAGTGGACTTTTTTTTCTTCCAATTGGAGCGCTCAGCCCAATATCTCAGGAAAAATAAACTTTTTATTGGTCGAGATAAAACTCCACTGCAACGAGGAGTTTCTCCCCCATTAATAAGCGTAAAGCCACCCCAGAATTCTACTCATCTGCCGTTTGCCCCTAAAGCAGATTCTCCATCGGGTGTCAACCAAACCCCCGTCTTATCTGCAGTGGCCCCCGTTCAATCTAGCTTTTCAACTGGGCAAATTATCACTGAGTCATTTGAGACCAGCCTCGTTAAAACGCCCCCAAGAAGCAAGGATTGCTCAAATGCGGCTCCAAAATTTACTAGGGTGCTTGATCTTAACAGTAAAGATGAGCCAATCCTGGAACCACAACCGACACCTAGCACTCAGAATAATAAACTAGTTACTCAACATAGGTCGAATCCATCCCGTTCCCGCGCCTGGCCACTCCGGTCTGACCTTGCAGTTAGGTCAAATAAGCCAGATGATACTTCAGGGAGATCTTTACCTGATCCTATCCCCAATTCTCAACTTAATGTAAACACCTCTGTTGTGAAGCCCACTTGCACACCAGCCTGCAAAATGCAAATAGACTGTTTCTCAAAACCTTTACTTCCGCTACCTAACATAAACTACCCCTCATATTATGCTAATAATTCACAAAATCCTATTTTCATGCCTCCTATTTTTCCAACCCAACAGAATAGCTTTCCTCGTCCAGGGTCCTCCTCAAATATTTTCCATACAATGCTGTATCTCCAGTTAGTGGTAATTATCCCACAAATTTTAGGCCACAGGAACTTTGTCTTCCACCGATTGCTTTGTCCCAACAGCTTAATTTTCCACTACCAGCTCTCCCTTTTTTACAAGTAGCAATGTGCGGAACCTACATATTAGGAATACGCTCAGTATTGTCCCAGAGATCGGGTCTTCATCTTCTTTACAGTATTGTCTCTCTCAACGCAAGATCTGTCGTGCAAAAGATGGCACAACTAAGAAGTGTGGCTGTAAAGTTTGACCCAGATGTATTGTGCATTACAGAATCTTGGGCTCACTGTCTAATTTCAGACTCGGCACTCAATATAGATAGCCTCAGTTTATACCGTCAGGATCGTGTCGAAAGACGCGGCGGTGGTTGCCTTCTTTACATCAGAGCCTCACGTGCGCAGTCGCCTTATGACCTGAACATTTCCTTCTTCTCTGGAAATTTACGTTTCGCTTCGATAATACTTCCGCAAAATAGGAAAGCCTTACTCGGATTTGTATATAATCCTCCTTGTTACTCCGAAAATGAAAGCCAACTCTGTGAACTCTTTGAAAAGATTGCAGAGACTCCTTTCGATGTGAAGATTATCGTAGGCGATTTTCATTTGCCAGAAATTGACTGGCACACACATACTTCTCCTCCTAAATTCCAGAAGCTGCTTGACACCATTTACTTTTTAAACCTGTCTCAATTAGTCCACTCTTCGACCAGAAATGATAGTGTATTAGACTTAATTTTCACTAATGGCTCCTTCCCTCTATCTATGGATTCCTATCATGACCTTTTTGCAAGTGATCATGCATTAATCCATTGTCGCCCTCCAGTTGCCATTTCCGCAAAGCCAACAGCACAACGTAGTATTTTTGACTTTGCTAATATTAACAAGGAATTAGTAAACAGCTTTACAAACACTCTTGATTGGCATAATATTTTTTCAAATAATGACCTAAATTTTTTTTTAACAATTTATTGCAATGCGTAACAGAAGGTCTTCTCGACCTAATTCCATGGAAGATGTTCAAATCAAGGGCTAATCCCACCGCTGTCCCACACTTTCTTAAAAGCAGACTTAAAAAGCTATAGAAGCAGCTTAAAGATCCATCTGTGAGCTCATTATCAGTTCATCTAAGAATCGTTGAAATATTTTAACTAGCTTCGAAAATGAGGCGCGCGCGAAATAGGCGTAGAGAGTCTTTAGCTATTAATGACTTGAATGCTTCTAAATCAGTTGCTCAGATTTTCCGTCCAAGATCATCAGCTAAGTCCCACCAAGTCATTCCGCCTTTGCTTAGTACCATCGATGCCTTCATTATAGAGGAGTCAGGCAAAGCAGAAATGTTAAATTCTTTCTTTGCCAAACATTTCACCATCGAAACTGACCCAATCCCTTTAATTCCTCCGTTGTCTGATGCACCTCTCAGCATCATTAATTTTTCTCCTGAAACTATTCAAAAACTGATAAACCATCTTCCTAACTCTCACTCAGTAGGTACGGACAATATCCCAAACTCTCTTATAAAACAGCTACGGGATTTTCCTCCTCTGCTTAGCCAACTCTTTTCAGTATTCCTCGTAAATGACTTCTTTCCTGTCTACTGGAAAACTTCTATTATTATTCTTGTACTTAAGTCTGGCTGTCGTTCCGACGTTCAGAACTATCGAGGTGTACATAAAACGCCTTCTCTTCCTAAAACCTTTGAAAAAATTATCGCCTTAAAAACTACCGACTTTTGCATAGCCAATTAAGTGATTAGCCCTTCCCTGCATGGTTTTTTACCAGATCGCTTTTGTGAAACATGTCATTTGTCGTTTCTAAATCTACTTACCTCTCTTCGTAATGACTATCCATCTGTTGTCGTTATGTATTTTGATCTAAGTAAAGCCTTGATCAAGTGCCACATAAAAGACTCTTGGTTAAATTGGAAGCTCTGGGACTTCGCAGTCCTCTAATAGACTTTATCAAGTCACGCCTGTCTTATCGTAAACAAAAGGTTTTGGTGGAATCTTCACTTTCCAGTGAAAGCCCTATTGTAAGTGGTGTCTTACAAGGTACCGTTCTGGGTCCTCTTTTGTTTTTGCTTTATATAAATGATATCTCGGCGGCAGTTAAATATTCTCATTCATTTATTTATGCCGATGATCTCAAATGTGTATATTCTTTCAATAAATCTACGAGCCTTCATTGCCTGCGGGAAGTCCACGCTGACTTGCTTGCTCTCTCAGCTTGGAGCTCAAAATGACTAATGGAATTCTCTCTGTTTACGTGTCAATATACGTGTTTTGGACCTAAGAGGCTACTCCAACCAGTGGTCTTTCAAGGCACGCCTATGACTGAATGTGCCACCATCAAGGATTTAGGTTTAAGCTACGCCAATAATCTTGATCTCTCGTCACACGCTGACGGAATAACAGCCAAAGCTGCCCAGGTTTGTGGCTTTATTTCTTACAGTTTCTATCTTCCTGAAATCAAATTAAGGCCCTGTCGTATGTTTGTACTTCCCATTCTCGAGTATTGTTGCCCATTCTTTGGATTGATGGATGAGGCTAGTTGTTTAGAAATTGAAAATGTCCAAAGACGTTTTTCAAAAAAACTTTTAGATAGGGAACATCCAAGTATCGCCTACTAAGATAGATGCCAGCTAATTAACCTAAAATTTTTATGGGTTCGAAGACTAGAAGCAGGCTTCTGTCTCCTCTTTCGCATTTATAATAGTTCAACTCTTCCTCGGATTTCAGCACTTACCCCTGGTAGTCGCCCATACAATATTCGCAACTCTTCCTTGATTATACCTCTTCCAGCTTCCTCCACCTCTAAGCGCTCTCTTTTTCGCTTCCAGATATACTTTCCTCTGGAATAGCCGTCCAATAAATATAAGATCTTCAGAAAATCTACACACCTTTAAGAGAAGGTTACGCCTTTATATGAATACTGACTCGACTAAACTTTTATTTTCCTCATCTTTCCCGGACAAATTTCTCTGTGACACTGAGGAAGGGCCACGGGGCATTTAGGACGCAGCCATTAACTTTCCGTATCTGCTCACATTTCCTTCCTTTGTGAGTCGTATCGCTTCCTAAGATCCCTCACCAATAATGTTAATTTTTCAAATTATTCAGTTCATGTATCGTGCCCTCACAGAATGCGCTCTATCGATGCTCTTGGCGAAGCCTTCTCTATTCGCCATGTACTAGTAGTCTGGTTGCATCTCCCTTGCCCCATCCTCGGATGGACTCGGATGAATGTACCCGATCGCATCTGGGTTCCTATCGCCTCGAGACTGGTTTTCAATTTCGCCACTTATTTGCCTTATTCGAGGCCACATACAGGCTAGTCCTGTCTGACCCGCCTACTTACCCCTTAATGAAATCCGTTATACTATGCCATATACAGTGACGATTTTAACGGTTCTTGGTGTCATATCCCGCATTTCGACCTCATGCGGTCTGTCAACGCTCACGGAGGAACCCTCAGTATTCGCCGTATACTAGTAGTTTGGTCGTACCTCCCTTCCCCACTCCTCGGCTGGGCTCGAAGCGTACTGTGGCCGATCACGTCTGGATTCCTCTCGTCTGGCCTCATCTGGCTCATCTGGCGTATGAATCCTGCGCTGACGATGTCGGTTCTAAATCGCGTATACAATACCACATGAATTTGAAAACAGGCATCACAAGAATCATAATTCGAAAGAAATAAGCTCTTTGGGAAAGATTAACAAGGTTTATTGCAAATTTTCGATCTTGGTTCCCCAAGTCGTCTTCAGACGTGGAATAAGTGTGCAAAACACTCAACATTTAAACATGCCGAAAAATCGATTTTGCCTTGTCATTCCTGCTGGTGTCTTGTTCTGGTTGGCTAATGCCTTTCCCACTTTTCCTTGAGGCGGTTGTACACCGTATCCAATTCTACGTGTCCATTGATGCATGCGTTATCAGAATGGATGGCCTCTAAAAATTCACGACCCTTTTTAGATGAACAGACACCTACAATGCGGATCCTGTCCCAGGCGAATTTGTGTCCGGTTTCCAACGTATGCATGGCAACTTGGGGCAAGTAGTCTCGCCTTTTTACGGCCAACTGATGTTCGTGTATTCGTGTAGAGGCCGATTTCCCGGTTTGACCACAGTAAACCGCATTACAGGTGTTGCATGGTATCTTATAGACGACTTCCGTCTTATCTAAATAGTCAACCCTATCCTTAGGGTGTACAAGCTGGTTACGAAGTGTAGTCGTCGGTTTGTGCGCCACATGTATCTGGTGCTTCCTCAGGTGTCTTTCAACTAGTTCGGACACATTCTTAATGTATGGAAGTGTTCGCCAGTTTTTAGGTTTGGGCGCCTGATCGGAACAATCTAGTTCCTTCTCTTTTTCTTTTAACTCCTGTCGTCGCATGCATCAATGTATGCCAGTCCTGTCCGATCCGCATGCGTACCCCTGAAGGCTGGCATTTATTTCTGTCCCGAAGATGTCAGATTATAATCCGTTATATACCGCCACATGCAGGCCAGTCCTGAACGCATTTTTCTGTTATTATTATTAGCGGGGGTTTTTCTCCTGTAAAATTAATCCAGTCATTTTCGAATTTTCATGTGGAGTTTTTTTTCACACCTCCCTAATCATTTTTTTAACGGACTATTAATTCAAAAACTATTAATTGCACTTTGTACAGATTTTGCCTACCTCGTCTATAATTTGCATGTAAATTTATTTTTATTTGCTTTGAGATAACCCCGACAGGTCTTTAATAAAAATAATTAGTAGTAGTATGAAGAAACGTTGTGAGGCGGTTTGTCAAACAGATGACAAGAGTTCTGATCGACGACTTTCACCGGCGTCTGCAGAAATACAAGCCTGAGATCGAGGAGAACAGATGACAGTTTGTCCACATTCTCGGCGATTCTATCGCCGCTTATCTTGGGAAGACGATCACCGCTCTGGCACACCACAGGTAAGCCAAGAAGAGGGAAGTTTTTGAACGGAAACGGACTAAGCCAAAACCACCAGGCACAGAAAGCTCAAAACTTGGTCCACAACCTCTCGTCTAAGCAGCTAACAGAGCAGCAACTACGAGTGTTACAGCATGAAACTTGCTTCAGCACTGCATATGCCGATCCTGTCGACTTCATTGCAGCCCTGGAAGCTATGCTTGTGAGAAATGAAACATCCGACGACATGAAACACTCCGTCCGACAACGTGTTACTTCCTTGATGATGACACACAGACCAACCAAATGTATTTCGCAGAGTGAGTCAAAGACTATGAGGGAACTGAGGAGGGACGACAGCACTAGCATTCTACCTGCTGACAAGGGACGATCAACGGTTTTGATGAATCGGGAAGACTATAATGAAAAGCTAAAGTCCTTCTTGATGACAGAGAATTTTACAGACCAGCATATAGCTCACAAGCCAAAGCATTGGCAGATCGGCTGAGTAAACTACTCATAGAATACCGACATAAAAATGTGATCACAGAGAATGAATGGCACCAGATGTGGACAACTGACACCACTCTAGCTCGATTCTACGGTCTGTCAAAAATCCATAAAGCGAATGTCCCACTTCGGCCAATCGTTGCCCTAAAAGGCAGCCCCACCTACAATTTGGCAGAGTGGATGTACTCAAAACTGAAGTTCCTCCAAGGCCATTCGACTATTTCAGTTCGATCAGTCTCTCAATTCCTCATAGACCTCCGAGGTCGGGGGATTCAATCGGATGAAATCATGGCCTCCTTCGATGTGATGTCGTTATTCACATCCATCCCACCAAACTTGGCCCGCGAAGTCTTGCGCAAGAGACTTGAAGAGGCGTACGATGAGACTCAGAATGCCCTCAAAATTGAACACCTCATGAGGCTTTTTGAATTCTGTCAACAAACTTTCTTCACTTTTGCGGGAGAGACCTATGAACAAATCAAGGGAACCCCGATGGGCACACCGGTCTCCGGTTTAGTGGCAGAACTGGTACTACAGGATTTAGAAAAAATTGCCTTTATCCAAAATGAACGGGTGTTTTTGCGCCGTTACGTAGACGACACGTTCGTCATCATAAAGAAGGACATGCTGTAACATTTCCCCAGCCTGCTCAACGCAGTCTTCCCGGATATAAAATTCACGAGGGAAGAAGAACAGGAACAGCAGTTGCCCTTCCGGGATGTGCTCGTCAAACGAGACCTTAACGGTGAACTTGAAACGACGGTTTATAGGAAGGCAACAAACACCACGCAGCTTCTCAGTTTTCACAGCAACCATCCGGTGGCTCACAAACGAAGCTGTGTGAAGACGCTCTTCAAACGGATCCAAACTAATTGCAGCAAACCGGAGAACAAAGCGCGTGAGGCCCGTTATCTCCGCTAACAGTTTGTGCAAAATGACTGTCCGAGGGCATTCCTAAGTCGCTGCATACGCGGTTGCCACCAGAGAACTCGAACATAAACGCCACCGACGATATGGCATTCTCTGCCATACATCAAGGGTGTTTCAGAAGCGACCGAGCGCATGGCTTCGGAGATAGGTGTTGGAATTGCACACCGCCCCAAAGCCACCATGAGCCATAGCGTCGTGAAAATCAAAGACCGGTTAAAGCCTGAAGAGCAATCTGGAGTAATGTATCGCATTCCGTGTCAAAATTGTCCTTGTAACTACACAGGACAGACTGGGCGCATGCTCGGATCGCGCATACACGAACATAAGTTGACTGCGCAACGAGGCGGCGCATTCTCACAAGTGGCCGCCCACACCTACGAAATGGGTCACGAGTTTCACTTCGCAGTCATCAAAATAGTCGCCTAGGCCGGAAGCAAAACAGGCCGACAACTGATTGAAGCCTGTGCCTCGGACGAGAACTCGGTCAATCGATTTATCAATCTGGCGCCGGCGTACAGATCCCTGCGTAGTCACCTCCAGTCGTGCGACGTCGGTCGATGATTGTCCTAAATGCCTTATAACTGTCGCTTCTTCTATTGCTGTTACTACCTCTGACGACGGACTCCTGTACAAGTCTGAAAGTTCAGGACAATAAACAAAGTGTTCCGGTGCTCGATGGGTTGTATCTATTTTTTTATTACTTATGTAAAAAAGTCAAGTAACTATTTTATTTATGCACATAACACAGGTCCAAGGGCAGTGTGTACTGATGTCTATGACAAAAAGTGATTGACATACATCAATATTAGCATACGTTTCCGCTAATTAGGTCCCATTAGTGCCTTACATGTTCCCAGCAAAAGGGTTCAATGACAGTACACGGCCTACTCGTGCGCGAACTGATGATGGTTAGATTTATCGGCATTACTACCAACAATACTAATATTACCTTGGTATCGATAAGTCACAAATAAGATCTGAATCGGAAACTATTTGTACCGTCAGTTTCGATCGGCCGGATGCCAATCCAATACGCGTTTGTCGAGCGAAACGGTTATGAATCGACTCCGACGTTTCGTAGCTCAAACTTTCAACCAAACGGCAGCCTACTTGTATACGCTATCAGCGACCTCCCAGGCATCCCCATCCAGGTTTTGCCGCCTACGGCCGTTATTTCAAAGGTAAAAATCTATTGAAATGTAGAATTTTAAAATGTACCTTTGAGAATTTAACGCATGAAAATCCTCAAGGGCAATAAAATGTCGTCTGTTTCTTGTTTAGAGTCCGCATAACCCGACCAAATGGGACAGAAGACGATGAAGCCGACCAAAAGCGCCCAAGCTAAGCGGGATTTCTGCAAAATGCGGAATTTACTATCGAGAAATCCGCCTTCTGTTGTGGTTTAATGGGACCGGGCATATTTCACAAGTACTAATACATTTCACTCAATGACTACATGTGCGCAAACCTGCTTATTCGCAATTATGATGCTTTCTCTCTAAGAACCCGATACTTTCGGCAAATGAAAGGTTTATCTACCATCATTCTTTTAACAGTGTCCCACATACAAAACGTGTACTGCGCTGCATGCATTAAATAAACGGATCAATGCCCCGGATGTACGTAACATGCACATCAATAGAATTAAGTGATCGTTAGGCACAGATATTTTCATCGTATTTTTCTAAAGATAAGTTCTCAATTCTGAGAGAAATTGGGGAAGCTCAGATGAGATTACAAAACAAAACACACACCAAGAACTGTCTTCACTTTCAAAAAACGCTCTGAACTCCTAAAACGTTTAACTGCCCTCGGGGAAGCATCTTCTGCCGTGTTAGAATGGACATATCCATCAAAAAAATCTTTCATCGTCGAAAACTGAAGCCCGAGAACTGTTTCGTTTTTATTAACTGTATTTATTTGGGTGAAATTAATAACCTAAAGCACCCAATCGGAGTCCTACTTTTCCTGCTTCTCCGCGTGCGCCACTGTGAGGTTCGCTGCTTTCAATTACTAAGTTATCTTCATCGCCAGTGCTTCAATTAAAGCTAAATTCGAAAGATTCCAAACTTTTGGAAAAGTGTTTTTAATACCAGGGCATGGTGTGGAAGTGTCTGCAAACACGCCCCCAACCACCGACACAAACTACTTTGGCTAGCTGTGGTCAAATTATTCTTGCCATACCTGACGGTCTTTGATAAGAAAGCATGTTTAGGTTCTTATATTCGTCGATACGACCTTCGCAAATGTTTGATTTTGGTCGAACAGTTTGTGCTTCTCCATCGCAGGATTTTGCGCCCCTATTCCCTGATAGCATTTTACCCGCCCAGGGCTAGCCCGGTCGCGGGCTAGTGTTGCGATTGTCTGGATTTCTTCAGCAATCCTAGAGGACACTGTCCACACGGGGACAGTAGGTTGACGCGTGCGTGCGTGCACCCTGAATGCGTGCGTACGCGCAAACGAACCCCCCAGGTATGACGTGCAAAATGCACTCGGGTGAGCACCAAGGAGGGGGTGTAGCAGAAAAGCCCCTTTCCTCGCACAGATCGAGCGCTGTCGGCCATTAGGGTTACTAGCCCGCAAGTCAAACTGGCTAGCAGATGTCTAGCCCTGGGCGACTAAATGCTATCAGGGTTTCTGCTTTCGCTTAATGGAGAAGCGTTAGTTACATGTGTTACGGTGAGCTAGACTAAGGTCAATACGACAAAGCCTTCACCTGTATTGGCAGCTCGAGGTAGCTTAAGGGAACGACGTCGAGAATATTTTGCATTTTTTCACATCCAGATTACCATTTGACCAGCTGCTTATCCTCTTTCTTCTCTCGTGGTTATCCGGCCCTTAAAGTATGTATGCGTCTGTTATCTTCTCTGTATACACCATATAATAATCCTAATTCGTCCTTTTATTTGAAATTTCTGGGTTTCTGACGCCCGAGATTGTTCGCAGTCGGACCATTTTTCTGTGTAATGCCGTCTGAAATGGCAGTCGGGCCTTTCGCTGCCGCTAGCACCCCCTCCATTACTAATTGCTCGTCGATGTGTGACCGCCAAACAAGGCAGAATAGCAGTACCAATCTCCTTTATGCTATTGGAATATATCGGTGGACGCTATCCCCACGTAGCCTCGCCACTACTACATGCTGTCTGTCACCCGCCATCGATAAGCCTTCATCCGTCGCTATCAGCCTATGGATTAGGACGCAACTATTAGGCTAGGCGGAACTGCAGATCTCGCCTGCGTCAAATTCCCTGATTCTCCATCAACGTGTAACACTTATTTATTGATATTGAGTTTTTGCTCGTGCACTCCGCAGACCCAAATGTAAACTCATCTTCGACGTCACCTTTCCAACATTTTACGCGAATTGACAGCGCCCGCGTAATACTCAATTGAAATTCTGAACAGACTTACGAACTCAGACCCAGGTCTTCAGTGTTCCTACATGAAACGCCAACTGGGTAACGACCACAGGGCGTTTAACCATCTGCCGCAGGGCGTGAGCCACGCCGGCTAATTATGTCGTGATCTACAGAGCCGACTAAACTAATAATGATGCCATCCGGTACATGTATAAATAGGTACAACTAAGCCTTTAGGTCTTAACACCACTAGCTGCGCATGCCAATAGTATCCATTTTCTCTCGTCTTTTCGTGGACTCTGTACTCAAGCGTGTTCTGCAAATACGTTCCAAAGTTCACTTATGACTTAGGCGGACCTACCATTTTATGGGCCGACTGGCAATGTGCTATGACGCTTACGTATCAAGCGCCATGGAAAGTTTCGCGTCTTTCAGATGTAGTTCGCTCCGTAGATGTACAGAGCCCTCTTAGGAAGCAAGAATGTTCCGATACCTTGCCCAGGAACACGCAATGAACCGCTGGACTGTCACTTCGTACCGTTGCCCGTCCGTGAAGAAGTGATTCATATAATAAGTCTAACATTCTTTCTTCCTATCGCTGTTTATCGCCGCCACGTTTGACGCCATCTCCACCAAAGAGTGATGATTACAGTTTGCGCCTGTTTGATGTCGTAAGTCAACCCACCCACTTGACTACCTCATTACGTGTTTTCTGTTCTGTGTTGACTGGAGTGAACAAGACTCAACCTTCCATGCCCTTCTCCTAGCTTGAAGCTCTTTTACACCCCCCCCCCCTATTAATGCCCATAGAGTTTACGGCGCACTTTGTCTTGAGTTTTACCGTTTCACTTGCATCTGAAATTGCTGCAGTTTGTCTGTGGCATGCTTGCTTTGATTCATGTCTGCCAGGGTCTCCAGGGCATCCGATGAATGCGTTATGTGATATCGGCTGCGTGCAGCCCAAATGTTGACTCTAATTGTCATACTGGACTCGGGCTTTTTATGCATTGGCATGCCTATCCACTCATTTGCATTCTTAGCTTCTCGTGTTTCTTTCCAAATTAGGGCAGTTGGCTGCTTTGTCTAGACCCCAGTGAAGCTGCAAACCTGTCGCCTGTCAACTCCCTTTGTGTTCCACATGAAGAGAGGAGCTGAAAAACAGCTTAACTACGACAATTGGGACGAGCCTGAGGAGCATACTGACTCTGGGAAGTTTGAGAAGGCTGACCCGGAGACTCTCAAGGCTCGAAAAATTTTGGTGGTGCGCAGAAATTCTACCCAGCCCTCTTCAAACAAATTGGGTATCTTTAAGTCATTCGATGCTTTTGGTGCTGTCAAGACTACGTCCCCTAACTCCTCATCGACGACTGAGAATTCGGACGCAAAATCACCGAATGACGCTTATCTGGCAAAGTTGTCCGTCCTAAATAAAGAATTTTTGGCATGGGTAACTAAGCATGTGTCCGAGGACCCTTACTGTATACTGACACCAATCTTTGGCGACTACTCAAGGCACCTGCTCTCCATCGAAACATCAGCAAGTACCTCGGAGGACAACGCAAAGACCGCGCATTCATCCGAAAAAGCCCCTGCAGATCTGAACACTTCCCAACCCTTCAGTTTTCAGACTTCCACAACCGCTGCCCCACCGCCTTTGCCAGCGCCCTTTAAACCCTCCTTCCCGAATGGCGGTTTCACATTTTCATTTTCTCAGACCAGCACATCGAGCGAGTCGACGAAACCTGTATTTAGTTTTGGCTTGTCAGCGATGAAAAATACCAGCGTCACCTCATCAACGACGCCAGCCTTCTCCTTTTCGGCGACACCAAAAGAGGCCACTGAGGAGGCAAAGCCAAGCACCAATGATGCAGGTAACTAGTTCCGTCTTGCTGACTATTAGACCGTTTTTATTAGCGTGGTCTTTGTTGCCAAAAAGGCTACATATCCTGCGCCCTTTTATGCTGCAGGGTCCTCCCAATTCTTACAACTTATTTCAGCACAAGAACTATCATTAACTTAAGCATCGTTCCGCTGGGCATGTTGCCCGAAAGTCTTAAGCGTTATTCTCCGTTCATAGTGAAGCAAAACCTCCGTATTAGCCTAAGGCCAGAGTGTGCCAACGACCATTAGGGGCCACGAAGGAGATGCCGTTGTCCGTCTTTTTCGCATCAGCTTATTTCCTTTGTGCATGCGACAGACTCTGTTACCTCAAAGCGCCGGTATCAAGCATGACAGGCGTCAAAGATGCCGGATTAGGGAGCCATTGCAGCCTGATCCTCAGTCCTATCAATTGATAACTTTCCCAGCCGCGTCTGTTAGCTCGACGGGGTAGTTTCAAAGCGCTCTCGACCTTTGTAGTGAGGATGCTAGGCGTCTGCTTCGAATAGGATCTTTCCCCACCATCTCACTGATGGAAAGCGACTGTTTTTGTTGGTGTTGGAGGTGGTAGGGGAAGGTAATCGCTACCGGCGGACGCTATGTAACATGTGGACATGTTAATGAGTGGACTTGTGGTACACAGTGATGTAACGTAAGTCACAGCTTGAAACAGCGTGTGTAGATGGAGGTGTCGTAACCGCCACATTAGGTGTCCTATATATTTTGCCGGACGATTGAGCCACAGACATTACTGGAGAGTGCGGGTTAGTTGTATTTGACACAACTGATCATGTCTGACCTAACCAGACTCGATGATGTTGCGGACAGTCGATAGAAGCGAAAAGATGAGTCTCTGTATGCTGTTAAAAATAATGAGATGCCATTAAACATCTTATCCCAGCGGTCGTATCTCCTTCTTTTGTCACAAATTGTGCCTCCTACAGTGGTGAAGACTGTGCACGGAAAGTCCAAAAACCGAGTCGAGCCAGGTTGCGAATTGACTTCATCTTCGGCGTCTCCAGGTGGACAACGCCGCTGGATCGAAGACAGCAGCACTGAGCCCCTGAGGTGGATGACGATAAAGGTGCCAAAATCACCTCTGTCGGGTGGCCTGAGATATGCTAGTGATGTTTTCGCAGCTATTGCGGACCACCTTGTTCGAAGACAAGTCAGAGTACTTTACTCGAAGAACGGTTATCAGGCAGTGTTTGTAAATAAACTGGCCTTTTTAGCGATTTCATTCACCTGTGACAGCAACAATTTTCAGTACTAGTCTTCTTTCCGCTTGTGTACGCTTTTCTCTGTCATGCTCTTTTCAGAGGACGAGGAGTACGTCCCCCCGAAGCCGGAAGTGCGTGAGATCAAGGAAGAGGGCTCCGTTTTCACAATGCGGTACGTACCCCTCTATCTTTGTTTTTCCTCGGAGTGTCTGCCCTCCACAACTGTTTGAGAGAAAATATGTCATCAGTGCTCAGTGTTCTGACCGGCCACTGGGCTGCGACATAGGTCGAAGACAGTGCAGCATTCACGGCAGCCATTAGGTATGCATGGGAATTACAACTATCATCGGAATGGAGTTGCATAATGATGCGCCTGGCATGCTGGCTTTTCTACCCGATCCACTACAATTTCGCTCAGTCATTACTTAGGTAGTGTATTTCATTTTCAGTGTTCGCATGCCTATTTAGGGTGGGTCCATCGTGGGAACTTGCGTCTTCGTAAAAACCGATTTTCAAATTGTGCAATAGTTTGCCTTTAGGGGAATTCATGTCTTAGTAACCCCCCTGGCACTTTCACCTGAATTTGCCCGTAATTTAAACTTTGTTCGTCTTCTTACTCTCCCAGTTGTCCCAGACGCACTTTGCCGAGTTAGTGTTTCCGGATGTTTTGCCATAGTAAATTGCTAGCAATGCTTGGGACATTTTCATAGAACATGCATGCCCAATGCAGTAGTATTTCCTTCTACCTTCCCCAGCATTTTCTCCTCCTCCCGCTCTCACTCGTTATTCGTTTGCTTTTCCTTCAACCTCTTGCCTTGGTCTCATCTGTATAGGTGCAAATTGTTCTACAAAAAGGCAGATCAGTGGACCGAGCGCGGTTTGGGAAATCTTCATATAATCCCATCGGATGATCAGAAGTTTCAACTTTTAATCCGAGCCGACACCAACTTGGGTATGTCACGTTTCGTACCGCACTTAAAATTGGCAAATAGTCCCGCCCCCCCCCCATCCTCTTTGTTTTTGTGTAACTGTCCGACTTCCTCACGCTGCACTGGATTACTATCTTTTATGACCTTTTCGGTCTTCCTCGTTCGGCATATGGAGCCTTGAGTTCTCCCTTTGGTTGAATTGACTTTCTGAAATTTTGCTTCAAAAGGCGCTACTTACCCGGTGGACTTCACTGTAAGTCTTAACAGCTAGGGTCGGAGGTGTTTGAGTCCGCTCATTTGCTCAGCATCACAACCGGCCTCAGGGATGTGTGATAAATCCATTCACTTGTGTCTTCAGACAAGACGGTGAAGGCGCCTCCGTCGTGCAGGATCATGCGTGGTGTATGTATGGTTGGAAGCGCGGTGCTTATATCACAAGGGTCTCTGTGAAACCTGACTGAGTATTGCCTTCTTGCTTTGCCTCACTGAACGCGGCCGTGGCACGCGAAGGTGGTCATTTGTGAATGCGTGAACTGCAGGTCTTCACTCGAGACGGCCATGATGCCAGAAACCACCGGGGGGAGGACTGATGTGCCAAGGGAAAATTAGATGCCACCCTCATCAAGGGATTCCGGAGGCGGAACACAGTCGTGGGGGCTGGTGTTTAAAATAGGAGTTCCGATTGGGTAGCAGGACCCCAACGCCCCAATCTCAGGATGCCCAAGTATGCTTTCACCCTCTCCACCTACAGTACAGACCTGGTTCCCTGCCGATAGATGTGCTTGCGCTCCCGCTAGGTGCACGGGTGGTGGGCATGGCCGCCCGTTCATCCCCGTCCTTCCGACCCCTGTTAGGGTGTTTTAGTTTTTGTCGTTGCTCTGGTCCCTGCTGGGGTGTTGTTGGCGAAAAATCCTGGTCATTTGCTGTGTGGACCACGGGGTGTGGTGGCACGCCTATGTGCAGCTCCGGTCGCGCCAGCCATCTGCGCCCTCTTCCCTCCTCCGGTCTTCTTGCCTCTGTCTTGACACCGGGTCCAGGTGTAGAGTGGGGAAGAGCGAGTGCGGTGGGTGCTGTGCAAGTCTATTGTCACTAACTCATGCACAAGTTATGGTCGCGTAAGGCCAGTACTGTTGAGACTAGCCAACGGGGTCTCACAGTAAACGAAAATCAAGGAGCAGTTAAGTCTCGTCATCTTTCTAGGGTTTACGAGGACATTGATGAACTCCTTTAGAAATGATAAGATGGTTCCGCAAATCAGCATGGCTCTCGTTAATAAAGGCAGCAAGTTGATGTAACTATTACTGAGAAGTTCACCCTGGGATTGCTATGCGGCTGTGCACATAGCGCCCAGGCCAATTAGGAATAACGGACCATGAAGAAGTTTGAAGTATTTTGTCCCTGGTATGAATTATATGGTATCAGTGAATTCTGCTGATTATGCTTGTTCATATTGGCCCAACTGTGAAAAACTTGGCGCCTCGGTGGGGTTAGAACTCGCGCAGTAAGGTGAAGGCTTTAGTAAAGCCAACGCTCTAGCCACTTGAGCTACGAGGCCTCGCC
>CACRXP010000693.1:156102-174522 GCA_902702965.1 Spirometra erinaceieuropaei | reverse complement strand
TGGTGAATGCTGTCCATAAGAAACGTGTGTTCGAACTCGGACTTGGGGGCAGTCAGACATGCGGCTGCTAAACGGCGAAAGCGGAAAAACGCTGGAGGACCGGTGACGTCAGTGTGTCGTTACTTGGTGTAACTTTATACATGAAGTGAAGACTGGGCTGCTTGGTGGCACATCTTGGACTTTGATCTTCACACTCAGTCAGTCTGTGCACCAGACAGCTGACGATCGGATGATCGACTGCTGCATGGGAGTGAAGTCGACATTCCAGAATCAATTCCTACGACAAGTCAGCGCATTCCTCACTGAAACCTGATGAGTCTGGATCTGTCACGATGCGTTGCAAATCGTCGCTTGGAAGGCCGCTAACTGACTGGGTGACTCGACCCTCTTCATTATTGGGGGCCAGGCTGCAATGGACCCTTCTTAATACGGCCTTTGTGACACTGTCACTGACGGGATATTCCAGTCGCCCTGGTGGGTACCAGATCGTCTGTGGCATGCGCATACGGAAGATTTAGCTGTCCGCCACCGAGTCTGGCCTCACTTGCGGTTGTCCTGGCACAAGGGCGAGGTGCCCAAGAGGAAAGAGAGCAAGGCAAGTGCTGTGCAAGTCCGGGTCACTAAAATATAATTCTGCGAATATTCCCATGTTACAATTGAACAGTCAATTTGGCAAACTCGCCATCAGGTCAAAACAGTCCCATATAAATTGAAAATATGCGAAGTTCACAGGGCTTATAAGTTACTCAGGGGCTATTAACACTCGTCGTTCCCACGACACCCGCAAGGCGAGGTTGGCGTGTTATGGCCATTGGGTCAAGGGGACGAGGGGAGGTGTAAAATAGTCTGTGAGTGATGTGTGTACGTCGGGCACGTCGAGCACAGACCACTGCCATCAGGAGGTTGGGGCGGCGCGCACTCATCATCTGGTGTCGGCGTTGGCCACGGAAGACAGAGCGCCTGCGTCAACGTCTCCTGACAACATAGCACTGGATTGGCTAGCCGTATAGCCACTGCCTAGGCTGTAGCTAGCACCCGTTGGCGTAGACCTCTGGAGAAGCCTGCTAGTGTCCGGTAGACAACCTGAAAGGCTTCTCTAGCATCGACTCGGTGATTCTTATCGACAAGATGTGTGAGAATATAACTCGAGATCGATTTGTCTTCATCTGTGCCTAGCCAGGCCGGTGTGTTCACGTACTCCCTTTCCCAAGCGCCTCGTTGTACGGCCAATGTATCCACCGCTGTGACCGTCCTGTGGAGTGCGCGGTGGAGGTTATCACTTGCTATGGTCGAACTATCGGGCGCAGTGGCAACTATCCCTCAAATAGTCTACGTCATCTTAAATTCCCCGGTCTGCTGGATTGCAAACCTAGACGTCGCAATCCGTATAATCAGGAGCGTAGTCGGGCACAATGTTATCACCAAATGCACCTTGGCAACGACACACGGGCGCATACAGACATTCTGACATTGCAGTTGACAGACAACCCAGCAAACAACCTTGCTCCCGTAAGTCTCGTGATGAGAGAGACTCCAGTACCGCGTTGTTGGGACTAACTCCTCCTTACGTAGTCTAACAAACCCATCGCCCAGACTACGGACCGAGAACTACGGCCGGCACGCGTGTCGTCTGCTCAATAACAAAACTGAGCTACAGCAAACGGTGTACTGACCAACACGGAGCAACCGGGCGGTGCATTGATTCTTGGGTAAGACACAAACTGCCTAACACCAGTCAGCGACTGCCTCCCCGAAATCCTGGTTGGCCCTATTTGCCGCCACGTGATTTCGGGCGGCTAAAGGCTACGCAACCGCCGCTTTAGTGACTGCACCAAACAGGCGTACCTCCGCGCCCTGGGCCGACAAACCCGCCTGTCTGGCCGTTCACACCTCCCTTTGGGACAATGATTTACCATCTTTCTGCATTAGGTATGGACGAAACAGCACCGTCCATGGACAACCCGCCTACCACCCATTCTCCGATTTCCATACGTGGGCCCCCACCTCCAGCCTCAGAAAGCCTTCAAGCAGTCATAGGTTAAGATAGCATCATGCCGTGCCCGAATCACCCCCCGGGGGGCCAGAACGTACTTACGAACCATGAACCTGCAGGCACGCATTGATCAATCTATCGCTCATACTCCTCCGAGGGTGAAGGTCTCCCCGCGTACTACTTACCTGCCCACTAGTCAAATACATTACGCGCCTGCCACTTTTTACATATTTTAAATCACGAGTCCCACGCTTTTGCTCTTTCGCTTATTAGTGAGGTAAAGGGGGTCAGGACGACCGTAAAGCATCAGAGCAATATGTTCGAGGAAAGAAGGATGTGGAATCAGTCAATCCTATGCATTCAAACATTAAATCCGACATGTCGGACCTGCACCCAAAGTTGGGCTACGACGGTAAATACCTTGGCCTCGAATCCAATATCCATAAAGGTCTACCGGCACCCATATACGCTAACGCAGGACGTCCCTAAGTCTTGAGAAGACCCGGCCTTAAAATTCATGAAAGGTATAAAGCACCGTCTGATGGGCGTCCAATAAGAAAAACTACATAGACAGAAGCGCGGGGTCTCAGAAAACTATCATATTTCAAAAATATCTTACAAGACGCGTAAAACTGCGAGTAATCAGTGATGCGCGAGAAGAGTTTTAGTAAACATCAAATGCATAGGACTATACACAGAGGCTTGCAGGAAGTCACTGGACGGAAGCCGTGGTGGCAAGCCGGAGTCGATCAACGGTTGAAGTGTCTCCTGAACAAATGCAGTTTCCCGAGTCAACGTCACCAATGAAATTTGTAACTGCGCACTTCATATTCAGCAGCCTGTCCGAAGAATTTGTCAGGTCTGACTGTAAGGAATTGATTTCACGGCGCAAGTCGCAAGCCTCCGCTCCAGCCTTCGAAAGTTTCTCTCTGAGTTCATTTAACTAGAAAAAAGGTGCAAGCGGATAAGCACGGAGGAAAGGTAGTGTGGGGAAAATCTCCGACAGCTCGAAATGTGACCCAACAGAAAACAAACCTCTGAAACTGAGGAAGAACGGAGATGGTTAGCTTCAACAAGATCTGATTCCACGTTCTGCAACTGAAGTTTCAGCTCCGCGCACATAGCACACTCCTAGAGAGAAAACATTGAACATTATACGGACCATTGTGGCCAGTTCACCTTAGTAGAAACCTTGGAGGATGAAGGGATAAGTCATTTTCTGTGAAAATGAAAAAGGAATAGCGACTAACCGATGACGCATTTTGGGCGGCCGTACTGTTGCGAGTACGACGGGCACGCTTGGCGGGAGGAGACACAGTCACAGCTATCTGTCCTATGTCAGTCCGACGATTCTCCGACTTTGAGTCCTCAAGTTTGGCACGGGTCTCTTCTAGTTTGGTCTCCAGAGAGGATATCTGTGTGGTAAGCGAAGAGCAACGCTCTGAGAAATCGGACGATGCCTCCTGTTCCCTCCTTAGATTCTCCAGTAATTGCTTTATTCGGTTGTTTGCCTCCGCAACGCGCTGATCCTCGAATTCTGAAGTTGCTTTCTAAAATGTTCGGTGAGGGTGGTCGGAATGCTATATATAAAAACTCCAGCCATAGCTTGATTATGGAACTCGAATTTGCTCTGGTTGCTTGTAATAATAGTCGTAAATCAAATTCAACGTGCGTTAGGTTGTTATTCTAATTTAGGTCAATTACCGAATTCTTATCTGCAGAATCCCGAAGGTTTTCGACTTCAGTCTGTAGGTTGGCGTACAGTTCTTGGAGACCAGAATAGTCTGCCTCTATAGTTTTCATCTACAAAACAATCGTTTACTAAGTAAAGAAAGTACCCGTTCGATGTGGGCAGACGCGTCCGCGAGGTCTTTGCTGGCTGTGGAAAGCTGGGATTTAAGAGAGGAAACCAAATCTTCCTGTTCCGAAACCTGAAACAAACAAGAGGTCGGTGATTCACGGCAAGATACGCCAGATCAAAATGAAAGTCGAGGTGACGCGAGACAAAAACCATACCTTTCTTTCCAAATCGATCCCTTTATTCGCAGCCTCAGTTAGGCGTTGCTCTAGTGCCTTACACTGCTCTTCCTTGCTCTTCAAATCCTTGAGAAGTTGGGGCTAAAAATGTGTGAGAACTGGGGTTAAGGAGGCGATGACTTGAAAAAACGAACACAACTGCCGCGGCCACACCGTTTAGCACGAATGTCAAAGAATCTACCATCAGCAGCGTAAGCGGAAAAAATGGACATCTCTAAGTTGCCCTAGTACAAAGCATCTACGGCTGATATGGTATTGCCCGGCATCAAAAGCAAGCAATGAGAAGTCGGCTTACATCGTTATGGTTGTTGTCTGGAAAAGATATTCCATTTCGAATTTCCTCTCCGCATGCAGGGCAGGCTAGTGGGTGATTTTCAAGTGGAACTAAAAGAGTTAAGGGTAAAGCTTTAAGTATATAAATGGCAGCGGTAGTAATCGCATGAGTGAACGACACGTCACCTTTTTCGGAATTTGCTGCAGATTCGCCATTCTGCAGTTTCGACAGTATTTGCTTCTGAAGGTCTTCGACTCGCTTCTCAGAACCCGCCAGCTTTAGGCGCAACTCGTTGGCCTGGGCCGACAAAAATCGATTAGTAGTCCGGACGCTGTTTATGTCTGTTTGCCATCTTTCTGTTTCCGAACCACCCCGAACCACACGACAACGAACGGACTCTAATTCTTTGTTGGCGTACTCCAACTGGGAAATCTTGGAGGACAGTTCAGTGGACAAATCGGTAACGGTACGCTCTTTCGTTTTCATCTAAATTATAAAATCAAAGCACATATATTATCTGCATGGCTAAAGTCACAAGTTACGAGAGAAATAGTGCCCAAATAGCTGTCAAGTTTACCTCAGCAGCTAACTTGTCCAGCTGTGCCGACTTTTCATCAAAACGGGACCTCAGATCGAATAACTCGGAACGTTTGGCCTCGTTATCCATCCGTAACTGACTAAGAGCTGCCTGTAGCTCTGCGATACGAGATTTATCTGTCGGATCTCCTTGAGGCGCGGGCTAAAGTAAACAAAACGAGTTGAGCGCGATTGGAGTGTCCACGCTTTTTTAGGGAATGCATTCTGTTCCAAATAAAATGCAAGAAAATCTGCCCGAGCAGAAACATGGTAAGTTAAATCAAAACGTTTGCGTAAGGGACCGGTGGGACTGGTAAAAGATCAACTACACGTTGGGCAACTCACCGGCTTGGGTGGTGGGATATTTGCAAGCTGTTCCTCGAGGGTTTTGATTTTGGCCTTCAGTTCGTTGTTTTCCTGGTCCAGTTCGTCCATCTCAGTTTCAGCCCGCTTGCGACGCTGATACTCCCGATCACGTTTACCTCGCAAGCGTTCAATCTCGATTTCAATTTCCGGTGGATAACCACCTCGCCGGCGAGGAGCGTCGTCTCGAAGGCATGCTAATTCACGCTTTAAAATGCTTACTTGAGCACTTAGGCTGGACCTCTCTACTTCGGCAGCCTCTAATCTGGAGGCTTTTTTGGATATCTCCTGAAAAGTGAAATTGTTTGAATGTTTGCGACCAGATATGCACAACACCCAAAAAGCGACTCCACTCACCTCATGTATTCGGAGTATAACATCTTCCCTGTAGGTTAAGAGCTGATTTAGCTCATGAACTTGGCTTTCGAGTTCCAGAACACGAGAACGCAGAGTTTCCGGATCAGCATTAGCTAACTTTTCGAGATCGCTGGGATCAGTTTTCTTTTCTTCCATTATCCAGGGTGGGAGAGAAGGTCCTATTAATCTGGCATTTGTCTACGCAAAATAAGCTAAAGAATAAAACCTACGGCATCGTTCTTCGACCTTCTTTCGCCGTGGCCGCCTTCTCTAACCTTTGCCTCGAGAGAAGAGCACTTTCCCCTCAAATCATTGAGCTCCGTCTCTTGTCTTAGAGTCTATAAATCAAAAACACCAGAGATCAGTCAGGCTACGGTTTAGTTCCATTCGCCACAGCGTCGTCTTGGCGAATGGCAACTGAGAATTCAGTTAGCATGTTTGAAAAAAAAACGTTTCTCTTTCTGGTGAAGCAACAGGGTCCATAAGGTAAATTCGACGTTTTCGGTGGAGCCGCCATGTAGGCCCGATCATTCACCAAAGCGTAAGTAGAATCTAGCCAGCGGACTGAGTCGTCGTAGGCAATAACACTAGAACTCGTAAGACTTAAAGGCATTTTTTTCAAAAAAATGCATGCCTAAAATCCTTTTAAGCCCTGTAAACGACGACTTGAAGACGCAGTAAAAGGAAATTTTTCAACCGTAGGCAGACTCCTACAGCATACACAAAAAAGTAACAGCTGACAATTCCCGCGAGCAGTAATACCAAGACGGAGGATCTCACCACCCGTTAGCGAACAGCCCGACATGTGGGCCCCCATGCTCCTGATTTGAATAAAAAAAAATTCGTGCGACCATGGTGTCCGTTGAAAACCGGGTGAGGCCCATCTGACTCCCAGAAAGAGAACTCTCTTCTTATGTGTAGTAAAAGCTCATCCAGACCCAAGACACTGTAAAACAGTTTTTCTTGACCATCGGTAAGTTAGTTATTGTTATTCAAGCTCTAGGAGCTTGAATCTCGTTATACCTTTGTTGCAAAGGCAGCGACAAACGTCGCGAGCCGATCTACAAAGGTTTGATAAGTTTTGCAGGGCCTTTTCAAATGACTATCTTGACTTCACTAACAGTTTAAGATAACAAAGACATTTACGCCGACCTTTTCTTCGAGGAGTGCCTTTTCTGAAGCCAGGGAGGCAAGGCTATTTTCCAGCTCAGACCTTGTGCGTTTCAGGTCATTTATTTGTTCCGTCATTTTTGCCTCTTGTGCTTTAAAAAATTCGTTGGCAGCGGCAAGTCCATTTTCTCCGATACCATCCGAACTAGAGAAGTATTAGAAAAGACAAGTGCCTTACCTCTCCGAGAGTTCATCAAGCAGTTTTGTCTTAGCTGTCAAAAGCTCACGGAGATTATCGCATTCCTCAGCCCTATCCAGCGCTTCTTTTAGACTCATCTCTAAATTACCACATTTGGATTTGAGGGTCTCGGTCTCTTCGGACAAAGTCTTCACTTGACCTTCGAGCTCTTTTGAGAAATTTCTTTGCTTTTCGATAATACTGTCTTTAACCTATAGGGAGTAAATTAGAACAAAAGGGCTCACTCTTATAAGACTTTCTGCTTCAGTAGCACGTCGCTCTGTTGACGCTAGCTTAGATTCTGTGGCATCCAGACTTGCACGCAGACGTTCGGCTTGAGTCTGGCAATCAGCTAGTTCAGTTTTCGTGCTTTCTAGAGTTTTAAGACGACTTTCTAAATCGCTGATTTGTAACCGACAATCCATGACTTTTTTCTTCTCGTCCCTATTTTGATTGACGAGGCTTCTGTTGCTCAACTGCAGGCTCGCGATATCAATGGACAGTTTTTTGTTTTCTTCACTGAGCAATCTGAAAGACAGATTTAAAGCAAAGACAGGTGTTGGTGAGAAGAAATAATTTTAAGACCTATATAACCCTTTTACGTGAAATAACAACTAAATGGACGCATGAAAAGTCGGATGACAACGACTAAATACCTGCATCGCTCCTCAGGATTGACGTCGCCCAGAGTCTGGTCATCCGTCATTGCTAGTGGGGACCTAAAGAGGTCGCAAGTTTGGAAATTAGAAATGAAAGGTTCGTAGAAGTGGTAGGACAGCCATCGCTAAAATGATTCGTGGGACTCATTAGTAGTAATTAGGCAGGTTTGATGTCGGGTAGCATGAACCCTACTGACAAAACAGTTATCGATAGTCCTTGATAACACCGAACATCCCGAACTTGATGGCGATAAAACAAAATGGACCGTCAGTTATTGTGGCCATATCTACAGGCCGTAATCAGTATCCATGGGCTTGAAGAACACGACGGACCAGGCTTTACTCAGATGTTTGATGTCTGAAAGGACAGATTGGAAGAGTCAGGAAGTCGTAGACGCGGCTGGCATTGATTTAAGAAGTCATGGCCGATATCAGATAAGAGGACAGGGGTTGCCAGTGCTGGTGCTAACTCTATGATGCCTGACAGATTTCAAACATCGTTGACTGAGAAGCACATACTTTGAAGGTAGGCGCAAGTGTCAGAAAACGTGTCACAGATTACTCTGGGGTTAACAAGTCATCCCTCGGATGCTTCTAACTTAATGGGACACAATAAAGCCAGGTTTATTGTCGTGGGAGCACAAAACCTTGTATGAAGTGTGAAGTCCGATAAAATCAGAGACAGGCCATTCGTCTCAGCGCATGCTAGGGCACGTGTTTGTAATCATGCAACGTATCCAGGCGCATCGAATCTTTAGGACTGACCGCCCAAGAGCGAGCAATACGTGTATGCTTGGAAAAGTGTTGATCATCGCCACCCAAATCAGAGAAGTGTGTTGGTTCACTAAGTGCGACATCCTCTCTAACGTACCAAACACTGCGTACTCAGGCAAAACCAGCACAGGGACAAAACTGTTTGTAGTGAAAACAAATGTGGAGCATATTATTTAATTAAATCAAAAACTGCATAAAAGTCGACGTACGAGCGACGAGATAGATCAAGTAGGATAGCACGAACACAGACGCACAAAATCGCAGAACCCGGATATGGAATATTCCACAGACTTAAACAAGGCTTCGCGGGACTAACATTACCATTCGTAACTGATTTTAGGACTTAAGTGTTCATTTCTTTTCTGCAGTCAAATTTGACAAGTAGACTCCACTTCGACTATGTTTATAGTGCGCATGAAACTCTAACTTATATGTTGGGAAATATGACCTCAAAAAACGCTCGACGACAAACTGACTTAACCTCATTCCAGACGCGCACCCTGTGGTTAATTTCTGGCTGGTTAATTAAGGTAAATAAAGCATACTTCGTCATTCCCGTCGCGTTTGTGCATGCTTGCAGTACTTCTTGACTTTCTGCAAAATTTCGAAGGTTTCCTACATCCTAGTCAAAGCTTATATCTTATCCAGGAATCGAAGTGTTGAATATTACTAGAAATGGTGCCAAACGTCGTCCTTATTCTGTAGCCTAAATACTACCCATTCCGTTCTGTTTAAAGTATTGATGACTGCCATAGTACTAAAAGATTGATGAGTGTCCAGAAAAAGCTTAAATGGGAGGGTTGATGATGGTGAAGGAAGAAATTGATGAATCTGTAGCTAAATGATGTGTTACAAGCAACAGATATAAGAACAAATTAATTGGAACAAACTTCGGGACGAGCAACATCGGAAGGACGCACGCCGTTCGCCCCAATGAATGGGTGCAGCATTGACGACTTGTGTTTGGAATAGTGTATACTAAGATTGACTTCCACAACATCTACCACACTCTCTCCTCTCTCTCTCTCAGCCATCAGGCTCTGGTGACAAACAAAGTCAGGGCGACTAAAGTTGGGCTTGGGCGCAGTGGCAGACATTGTAAGGCATTCTGTGTACGCATACCACGCATGACCTAGTTCACCAACTATGCACTAGGTCTTCACAGAGAGGGGATTCAGATCTCACGTTCGTGTGGACCCCATGGGGGCCACATAGCAAAGAGGCCCCTGAACCTAACTTTATGTCCTCAAACCGGTCACTCCACCTGCTGCCTCTCCGACCGCCCTTCATCCAAGCCCCACGGCTTCCACTACGACGGCTGGCCCCACAGCCAATTCTCATCATCCCCATGCCCCACCGCCACCGGTCACCGCCATCTCTGCCGTCTCTGCCCCAACCTCCCAGCGGCAGCAACCACCACCATAACTTCCATTTCCGCCACTGATCAAAACATTCCCTACGGCCCGCCAACTACCACCCTCACCACTACAAACTCCACCTTCAGTGCTGTGGTCTCCATCCCAATATGCTGTGCCAGGGGCCCCCACATCCGCCTCAACTGTTCGCACCATACACACATTTTACACAGATGGATCTACTCGGTCATAAACGAGTTCTCAACAACGAAATTAACCACATTATTGACACATATAAAACTACTTGCAGGTCTGCCAACTCTTCCAACCTTAGCTCAGCCTACTTTCCAATTGACCGGCGTGCCCACCACTAGCAGCCTCACAACGACGACCGACCTAACACCGCCCAAACTCCGCTGACCACACTCCAAGATACAAGTTCCTTAGTTTTACTGAAAGATCTATGACTTTACAGCACCCTTATTGACTTTCTTAACTCATGCCCCTCTAATCGTAAACGGAGTGATATAGTGGGATCTTCATTTTTCAATGACAGCCCCATTATAATTGGTATTCTACAATTTACCATTTTGGGTCCTATGTTGTTTCTACTTTACATGAATGACATTTTTTCATCCTGTCGTGGGATTGAAACACCCTGTGTGTAAACTGCTCAGGACAACCGAGTTCCTGCATTGTTTTCCGTTGTCCATCATCAATTACCGTGTGGGAGGCTTACGTCAGGTTTGCAAAGATAGTGTGAGGGTGGGTTCGCATTTCCTGGCATTCCTGTTGCAGTCGGCGGGCTCCGAAGATCATGTCGGTGGTTCCGGAGTGAGGTCGGAAGTCATATTGGTTTTGCGGGAGAAGTCCCTGTTCAAGATGACTGCTGAGATGTTTGAGGAAAATGTGAACGAAGACCTTTCCAGTGACTGCATTACATGTCTAGAAGATCGCCAGGGAAATACGTTGTGTGACAATTCAGGTAAGGCGAACCGGTTGTCCGACTTCTTCACGTCTGTGTATACCCCCAAATTGTAAAGTCAAAAAGTAAAATTACCACGGTGGACCTCACAACAGACACGGTAAGGAAAACTTTGAGTCAACTACAGCCCACTAAATCCCCTGGTCCTGTTCGCAAAAGTCCTGAATGAACTCTCAGACCAACCGGACTCTCCGTTATCCAGGATCTTCAGAACTTTCATGGAGACCGGGGCTCTGTCTACCGAGCGGAAGAAAGCAAATATAAGCCCCATATATACAGTTGGAAAGAGAACAGCCCCAAATAGTTTCAGACCAGTGAGTCTCACAGGGATCTATTGCAAACTAATGGAAAAAGTAATAAAAACGGAGCTGATGCGGCATCTCGAAGAAAACAACTTGCTTACTTTGCATCAGCATGGATTTAGAAGGGGTCCATCCTGTCTCGCAAACCTGCTAGTATCAATGGAGAGTTGGACGAAATCAATCAACATGGGCTTATCAGTCGACGCCGTGTTTATTGACTTCAGAAAGGCTTTTGGCAGTTTTTCACGCAGACGACTTAAATTTTAGCTACGTCAAATGGGTATGAATGGAAATCTGTTGAAATGGCTAACCGATCTTCTTACGGGCAGATCTCAGCGTGTGTGTATCGGAAACGCGAAATCGAAATGGGCATCCGTGCACAGTAGTGCTCCAAAGGGGAGCGCTCTCGGTCCAGTTCTGTCTCCCGAAGCAGACGGAGAAGAAGAGAGGGTGAATTCATGGACCATATTGTATTCGAAATGACGTTTCGGAAACTTCCTTGTTTCCATCAACAGAATAGCGTACTTGTTGTAACAGCCGGCCTTGATTTGTTCATTCTTGCCGCTTACCTGGTATTATAGCCGTGCTCGACACACGAACTCTGACGTGCCTGTTTGCTGCTGACTGGCTTAGACCTCTCTGGGGCTGACTGTTGACGGGCCTGCGTGACATTTGTTTCCTTTGAGGTCGACGTAATTGTAGTCAAGTACACGTGCCGCTTGACCTCTCCCACGTCAGCCGGTGACTGATCGATCGTTACTGTTCAGGTAAGCAGCATTCAGCCTCTCGGACGCATCGGTGAGACAGTGTTCGGCTTTGGTCACATGACCTCTGGCCCCCAACGCCGCTCTTCTCCGTGAGCGTTGACCCTCGGTTCCTCGTGCTCGCTTGCCTTACTGGTCCTTTCCGGACTGATCCAAGTCTTGTTTGCAGCGCCTGGTAGGCGGGGTGTCGTTGCTGTTCAGGTGAGCAGCATTCAGCTTCGCGGGCGCATCGGTGCACAAGCACGCTACTCTGATAATGGAAACGAGGAAGTTTCCGAAACGTCAGTTCGAATACAATATGGTCCATTAATTCGCCCTCTCTTCTTCTTCGTCTTCTTTGGGAGATGATGAACGCGATACAATGTCTGAACCTCGAATCTTTACGCATATATATTTATATATATACGTAAGTATTGAAAGGTAGGCATCCCAAGCGATATAAGCTGAAAAAAGGTGGGTTCTTTGGGACAAGAGGGTTTATTGCGTAAATTTTCGACGCTGGTTCCCCAGGTCGTCGTCAGACGCAAGCGGAAAGCAAATGTGAAAGCAAGAAACAGCTATTGTCAAGAGTGCACAAAAAATCGATACCTGCATGGCGTGTGCGCCGGTTGGCGGCCGTCGCGCGTCAGTCTGAGCTGTTTGGTCCCCTTCTCTTTCATTTCTCCTTCAGGTTTCTGTACACGGCATCCAACTCGATATGCCGGTTGATGCATGAGTCATCAGAGTGCATCGCCTCGAGGAATTCTCGGCCTTTCTTGAAAGGGCAGACCGCGACAACGCGAGCTTTGTCCCAAGCGAAAGTGTGCCCGGTGTCCAGCGTATGCATGGCTACCTGAGACAGATGGTCTCGCCTCTTTACTGCCAACTGGTGCACATGGAGGCGTGTTGAGGCGGATTTTCCAGCCTGGCCACAATAGACGGCAGTACATGCATCACACGGTATCTTGTAGACGACCTCTTTCTTGTCCAGCTGATTAACCCTATCCTTAGGATGTACCAGCTGAGAGCGCAAAGTAGTCGTAGGTTTGTGCGCCACTCGAATTTGGTGCTTCCTTAAGTGTCTTTCGACGAGTTCGGACACATTCTTAATGTAAGGAAGGTTTCGCCAAGTGCTTAATTCAGGCGTCTGATTGGAAATACCCGGCTCCTTCTCCCTTGATTCTCGCTGCCTCATGCATCTGCGTACAAAATCCTTAGGGTATCCATTCTGCGAAAATAATTCGCACAAGTAATTCACTTCGGCTCGATAGCCTTCTTCATCCGAACAATGTGTTTTTGCTCGACCAAGCAGACTGTTTACGGCACTCCGTTTGTGAGAAATGGGCTGGTTGCTCTTATAAGGAAGAATGACTTCAGCGTACATTTCTTTCCGGTAAACGGATGTGCGTAACGTTCCGTCGACCTTACGCTGCACGAGAACATCCAGAAATGGGAGTTTGCAGTCCACTTCCTTTTCAAGTGTGAATTGAATCCCAGCAATTGTTGAGTTGATAGTATTGTGGAGCACATCTAGTCGGTTCTTTTTTACGATTACAAATGTGTCTTTCACATATCGCAGCCACAATTTAGGAGTACACAACGGGAGCGCCGTTGCCTCTAGTTTCTGCATTGTTATTTCTGCGAGAAAACCAGAAATGTGTGACCCCATAGGGGCTTCCTTCAGTTGCTTCTAGCATTGCTGGTCGAATGAAAAGTTAATTTCCAAGCATAAACCAATCAGTTCGAGCATAGCGGCGGCGGGCACATCTGTGTCGTAGCACAGCAGGAGGTCCTCGGTGCATTGATTTGCGACATCCAACGGTATTGACGTAAACAGGCAAACGACATCAAAAGAGACCATTATCTCATCGGCGGAAATTGTGATCCCTTGCAATTTCTTCAGGAATTCCATGGAGTTCTCTATTGAGGTTATACAATTTTTCGTGAGCGGATGAAGTTTCTGGAACAACCACTTGGAAATTTTGTAGTTAGGTTCACCGATTAGTGATACGATCGGTCTAAGTGGAACTTCGGTTTTGTGGACTTTAGGCAATCCATAGATCTTCGCGATGGTCGGCTCAGTTTGTTTGAGCGATTTAGCGATGTCCTCTGACAGTTGTTTCTTCCCTGTGAGACGCTTCAACACTTTGTCGATGGATGAAGCTTGCGCTTTGGTGGGGTCTGTAGGGAGTGGTTGGTAAGTAGATCTGTCGTCTAATAATGACAGCATTTTCTGTTTGTAATCCGTCTTGTTCAAAATGGCAGTGGAGCCTCCTTTGTCCGCGGGAAGAATGATAATATTTTGGTCCATTTTAAGGCCTTTAATCGCCTTTCTTTCTTCAAGTGATAGTACTGTAAACTGGTTCCGGTCTCTTAAGGCGTGTACAGTACTATTTCGAATGGTAGACCGTTCGTCTTCAGTGAAGTTTGCTGTTGAAATAATGGATTCCAAGGTTGCAAGAAAGTCCAAATAATTCGAGTCGGAAAGATTGTACTTCAATCCCTTGGACAACACACCCTCTTCCGTTGTCGTGAGGACTCTGGAGGACAGATTTACGAATTTCTTTGAAAACTGCTGAACTGTATCTGCTTTCTGTGAAATGGTCATCCATTTTCTGTCTAGATTACTCCTCTTCTTTTGTCATTCGAGTTCAGAAACGTGTGAAATCGTTTCGTTCAGCGATTCAAATAAGTGCGAAGGAAGCTGGTCTCGACAAAATTGCCTGTGCCGCTCCTTAGAAACTTGGCACTTTTGGAGGCGATAATGGGCGTCGGTTATGAATGCATCGAGCATGCTTCGTCCGTAACGTGAAGCAATTTGGTATCCCAAGGTAGATGAAACCGCGGGTTTCACACGCACGGATCTTGGCAGTATCTTCTTACTTCGGCATCTGTGCAGAAATGTTAACTGTTCTCGCGTTAGACTTTCGCGAATTGCACATTTTTCCCAACGTCTGTCTTGTAGCAAGACTTTGCGGTCGTAATTCATGCGTAAGTATTGAAAGGTAGGCATCACAAGCGATAGGCATCCTAAGCGATATATATATACACACGACTGTCTGGACTGACTGAACTGCGATCGCATAATGTTATCCGGTGATCTCAATTTGTGGAAATCAATAGAGAAGCCGAAAGACTGTACAGTTACAAGACAATCTGAATTGCTGGCAAACATGGTGTGATGTTAGGTGTCTTTGCCTTAATCGTAACAAATGCCAGCTTATCCGATTACGATCGGGCAACAGGAGGTAGTTGCGGTTTGAAACTCACCGCTTTATAGGAGGTCACCAACTCGAATCAGTCAACGAGTTAAGAGACCTCGGTTTGTGAATGACGTCAACTCTCAAACTATCGTCCCACTGCACCAAGGTATCAAAGAAAGCTATGGGTATCCAAGGCGCGATTCGGAGATCTTTTCCCAATTTTGACGAAGAACGTTTCGGCCAAGTAATTGAGCAGTCGTTCGACCAATGTTACAATATTGTTTTCAGGCAGGGTTTCCCTGGGCGGAACAAAATTACACCCTACTGGAGAACGTACAACAAAGAGTGACCAAGCTAGCCGGCGGATTAAGTAGTTTACCTTATGAATGACGACTGAGAAAGCTAAAATATTTCCTCTCTATTGGAGACAATAAAGAGGGGATATGATAATGGTCTTCAGAATCGCCCGAGGGCTAGGCTGTGCTCTTCAATGTGGCGATTTCTTCGAACTGGCGCGGGCGACAAGTCTTCGAGGGCACCAATACAAATTGAAGCTTAAATATGCTAAACTCGAATTGCGGGCCAAATTCCTCTCCCACCGACTGGATGAAGGATTGAACAAACTGTCAAACTCCGTTGTCCTGGGGGAAAACGCTGAGACCTTCAAAAGAAGACTAGATAAGTTTATGCTTGGTTGTCAAACATTTACACGATATCAATGACTGGCATAGCTGTTTCGTAACTATCTGCATGCTCTTTCATACGTCTACCTGTAAATAGGGTTTACCAAGGCTCTGCCTATATCCCTCATATATACTGAATTATTATAGATTCCTCTGCTATTGTCACAGGGTTGCGCGTCCCCTTTCTGCTCCTAGAGGCGATTATTTCGCTTCCTTGAAATCCTGTGGGGCTTGTACTTGGCGTCTCATCTCCTGGAACAGCGTTCTGAGGTGATTCATCAACCGGGGACCGCTGTGCTTTTAGACATCGGACTGACTCACATCAGACCCCGGTGCTTTCGCCATGGACGGCTGGCGCACGGCTCTGATCGATTTTGGCGAAATACAAGTCGTTGATCGATGACAGCATCGGAGATTGTTGGTGGGGCAGTTGAGGACGCATCTGAAACGTCCCTCCCGGCGCTTCAGAATCTGGGATTTCCTTTTCGGGAGTTTCTCCGCTGGAGGAGTGGGCTCTTCTTTTGCTTCTGGGGCCGTAAACCGGTTTGACTGATGCAAAGATATTCTTCACTTCATTGTAGTCTACATATCTTTATATCTCATCGGTCTTGCGAGTAATCAAAGTGTCTTGCATGTCCCGCAGTAGTCGCAGTACAAGGCGGGAATAACGAAAGAAAGCGGACTTTAGTGTGTCTGCTCGACAGTCCAAATGGGATTTTTACAACCTATTCTATTCGGTGATTACGTTACTGATGTCAACGCCGCGTTCGCTGAACCAGTTCTGCTGTTGGCAATGCACGCGTCTGAAGACGTCCAAGGAAATGGAGTGGATAGCATTCTGAAGTTGGTACCGAGTCTCCGAGCCTCCACGTTGACTTTACCGTCCGCGGCCGGCAGTTCTTTCAGGTTCAGGGTGATTTAATTGCTGGAATGCAAGCGGTCAGCAGACGAATTCAACAGAACAGTATTTAGCTTGTCCGGTGGTCTTGCAATAGAGGCCTCGTCTTGGAGATGTTGATGCGGTGATCTGTCCAGCTTTTGGCGTAACAGATAGCTTTGGTAACCAGCACGTCATGTCGACCTCGACCCCAGACAATGACAAAGTCCAGCAGCTGTCAGCGCCACGAGGGCGGCACACTCAGGTTCCATCCTCTCATGTTAGAAGGCGAAGCATTTGTTGGTCAAGTGGATAGGGTATCCTGGGCAGGTTCGAAGAGGGACGGAGTCGTTGTCGTTCCAGTCAGCGATTCCGTGGACACCCTGAACTCCCTTCCAGGCAACGTAGCCTGTCCCGATACGTGCTTTCGAGTCACCAAAAACAATCAGCCTACATGCCTTCGGCACATTCGACAGGAGGGAGCGTAGGTCTTAGTAGGACTTGTTCTTCGTCTCATTTGACCTTGCAGTCGAGTAATGAGAGGTAGACTCTGAGGATGTTGCCAAATTGGGCCCCCCAAATAGGCTAGCGCAAGCTCACCGGGCAGTCTTCGACGTCCGCCGCAGAAAGGTTGGTTTTCCTACGCTGTCATTGCGGATGGCAAAGGCGACACAGGTGATACGTTGCTTTGCCCTTGGGCAGCTGGCCCAGAAAAAAGTGCAGCCGGGACCCACCTCATCAAATTAGCTTTGTTCGGGGAATCACGTCTCGCTGAAAGCGGCGATTTCCACCTTGTAGCGCTCCAATTCCCAGTGAGTTGGTGGCGTCCCCCATTCCTGCCGGTCGGTAATCGGATAGTCCAAAAGAGGATGAATATTCCAGGCTACCAGAGTGAGGGGACTCGATCTAGTAGTGTGTGGGGCAGGATGGAGGAGGGAAGATGGTAGGTTTTGTCCGTTGTTGTTTTTCGGCCGGGAGTTCTGTATCTTCGGGCCACGGTATATTAGCAGATAGCGTGAGTTCCAAACATTTGTTTTGGGCATCTTTTCTAGCCGTTTTCCTGAGTAGAAGAGGTTTGTTATAGCGTTCCTTGGGCACTGTCAGTCTCCCTTGAACACAGGAAAAAACCTAAAACAAACTCATCAATTTCGACTGCACTTTGACTTCATTTGTTTTCGGGTGTCTGTTTAGCCAATAGAACGCGAATTAAGAGTTTGTTTCAAGTTAAAAAACCTGAGTTCCAAGGAAAAATAATCACAAACGTTTTAAGAAAGAATGATATCTACAACATAAAAACTGAAGTGTGCGGTTTGGTAGTTTCTCGGGTGGGGGGGGGGCATGAATAATATGTATATCCATCATGGAAATTGAAGAACTTTGATATCGGCCTGACCTTGGAAGTATTTTCCAGTTGGGTAAATTTAGGCGTGTCCTAGTTGGTGGTTGTCAGTCTATCTGGCCAGCTTGTAACACCCCTTGGCACGAATCGGACTGTTTGAATGTGTTGGCACTTTTGGCGTGGACCTGTGATGGAGATGGTGTAAATGCGTGCTTGTGAAGACGGTCGGTATCCTTTCCTCTCGCTATCGTCGACACCCCTTCCCTCCCTCAACGCATTCCGATCTCGCCTGTCTCCCACTCAACGTCGGCCCCCACCACGGCCCCTCTTTGCGGTTGCCCACAGCGCTGCATCCCAACCGGCCGTTTACCTAATATGTCAGGGTCACCTATCCTCCAGACAGGTCATGAATTCGCTGTTCCTCATTCCACGTGTACATTAACGTTTGTTATACACATTCTCCACATCCATGTCGTACTATTACACTATATTCCACATTTGACGTATTTCCTTCTTCTGCGTGTGAATGAGTTTCGAGAGATGTTAACAGTT
>CACRXP010000693.1:133684-155988 GCA_902702965.1 Spirometra erinaceieuropaei | reverse complement strand
TCGGCAGCGGTACACTCCAAGTCGGGCTTGAATGCGGTACGGATACCGAGCATGACCAAAGGCAGATGCTCGCTCCAATGGGAAAGGTTGTCATGAGCTCGGAGCGAGGCTTTGAGTTGCCGGTGGAAACGCTCGACTAAATAGTTGGATGAGGGGTGGTACGCTGTCGTGCGTATGCGAGAACATCCGAGAAGATTGGTAAGGCTGTTAAACAGTCTAGACTCGAATTGTTGACCTCGATCGGTGGTAATGGTTGAGGGGACGCCATAATGAGAGATCCAGTGTTCCAAAAAAGCATGAGCAACGGAATCTGCAGTTATGTTAGGTATGGGAGTTGCAATGGGCCAACGAGTAAATCGGTCAATCGCAGTAAGTAAGTAGTTGCAACCACGAGATGTTGGAAGGGGACCTACCAGATCGATATGGACATGTGAAAACCGTGCGTCGGGTGCGAGAAAAGTGCCAATGGGGGCTTTGTTGTGCCGTCCGACTTTGGCCTTCTGACAGGCCAAACATGAACGGGTCCACTGGCGTTTATCAGTGTTCATGCTTGGTCAAACGAACCGCTCGCTGACAAGGCGCTGGGTAGTGCGGATGCCAGGGTGAGCTAGATTGTGCAACGCGGCAAAAACATCTCGTCTCATCTCGCTTGGCACTACGGGTCGGGAGGCACCGCGCGATACGTCACACAAGATTGTACCGGGGGTTGTGGAAAGAGGAATGGCTTCGAGTTGAAGACTAGTGTGTTGAAGGCTCTCACTGAAAGTCGGCTGATTTTGCAGTTCTGCCATGCGCTCCAAATCGATGGAAGGACGGGTGATGGCATTAATGCCAGGCCGAGAAAGAAAGTCAGCAACTTGATTATAAAGGCCTTTAAGAAATCGAATGCCGGTGGTATACTGAGAAATAAAATCGAGATGGCGGGCCTCGCGGGGTGACTACTTGTCAGAAGAAGTAGAGAGGGCATAAGTAAGAGGCTTGTGGTCAGTATAAATACAAAAATCTCGGCCCTCAATATAATTACGAAAATGCTTAATGGCTAAATAAATTGCAAGAAGTTCTCTACCAAAAGTGCTATAGCGAGTTTGTGGGGGTGTCAATTTGGCAGAGTAGAAAGCCAAGGGCTGGGTGCCAGTGGGCGTCTGTTGCTGAAGGGCAGCACCTATAGCGAAATTGGAGGCGTCGGCCACAATGGAAAGTGGGGCATCAGGTATAGGGTGGACAAGGACAGTTGTATCCGCAAGAGCCTTCCTCGCACGATTGAAAGCCTCTACAGCTGTGTCAGGAAAAGAAAACTCACGGTTGTTCCCGCGTAAAAGGTTAGTAAGTGGTAGCATTAATTGAGCACAATGAGGGATGAAACGTAGATAGAAATTGACAAGGCCTATAAAACGGCGCAGTTGTTGAAAAGAAGTGGGAGTAGGGAAATCGCGAATACCTGAAACTTTGGCATCTTTGGGGTGACAACCAGAAGCATCTACGCGATGTCCTAGGAAAAACAGCGACTGTGCGCCAAAAACGCATTTAGAAACATTAATGAAAATGCCAAATTAGCTCAATCGTTCAAAAATGAGACGCAAATGTTGTAGGTGCTCGTGTTCACTGGAACTTGCTACCAGAACATCGTCGACGTAGACAAAAACGAACGGTAGATTGCGGAGGGCTTCGTTGATGAAACGTTGAAAAGTTTGGGCGGAGTTGCGTAGCCCAAAAGGCATCCTGAGAAACTCGAACAGGCCGAACGGTGTTGTAATCGCCGTTTTGGGAATGTCTTCTGGAGCAACGGGTATCTGATGGAAAGCTTTGACTAAGTCGATGTTGGAAAATATAGTTGCTCCAGCTAGGCTAGATGAAAAGTCGTGGAGATGGGGAAGTGGATACCTGTCAGGCACAGTGGAGGTGTTTAACCGTCGGTAATCCCCGCATGGGCGCCAGTCAACGAGAGACTTTTTGCACACCATATGTAGAGGTGCAGCCCATGGACTAGTGGATGGCCTAACTATGCCTAGCTCCATCATGTGGCTGAATTCAGCCTTGGCTATGGCTAACTTATCGGCGGCTAAACGACGGGGACGGCTAAACACGGGTGGTCCAGTAGTTGAAATATTATGTACAACAGAATGCTTGATAGGTTGGTTAAATTGTGAAGGTCGTGTGATAGATGAAAATTCCGAAAGTAAACGATGATAGGGAGTAGACGAAGGGATTGTTGAAATGCGTGGATTAGGTGATGAAAGTGTACGAGTGGAACAATTACAATGTAGAGAAGTCATAGGATCAAATAATTTTTGGGACTTAATGTCAACGAGGAGAACGAAAAAGGATATAAAATCAGCGCCGAGAATGGCAGTATGGACATCAGCGGTAGTAAATAGCCAACGAAATGAACCTCTAAGACCCAAATCTAGTGTTAGGGATCGTTGACCAAAAGTTTTAATAGAAGTATTGTTAGCTGCTTGGAGGAAAAATGAAGAATTTGGTGACTTACGGTCAGTCAAGGTGGGTGGGATTAGACTGATCTCCGCACCAGTATCCACGAGAAAATTACGACAGGAAGTCCTGTCATAGATGTGGAGTAAGCGACTGGGAGAGGATGTGCCGACCACGTTCGTCGCCCTTACTGGTCGGCAGGGGAGTTTTCCGACGCGGGTGTTTTATACTTGCACGGAGAGCGGCAGCGATGGGCGTTAGAACCATAATTGTGATGATACCAACAGAAACCATCAACTGTATGTTTGTTTGGAGTGGGAGATCTCGGGCGGCGAGAAATTGCAGGACTACGAGGGTTATAGACGCGAGTGGCCCGGAGCTGGGAAACTTCGAGAGTAAGGGCATCCAGGCGTTTGACGACATCCTCGATTGTGGGGGCAGTTGTGCTTCGACTAGCGACGTTAACCGTAACAGGAGGCTGGTAGTACTCGAGTATACGGTCAGCAGTCTCTGCGAGCATCTGAACAGTCGAAGAAGGAATGTTAGGCGCAAGGATGGCTTGCACAGAAGGAGGCAACCGTTGGAGGAAAGGTTGCTTGAACATGGTGGCATCCAGCTTTTGTCCGTCTGCCAACTGCTCCAAACGCCTAAGAAGCTGCGTAGGCTTCCTGTCACCGAGGTCCTCCTCAGAAATTAAGCGTTGGAGGCGTTTTTGCGTTGATAGGGAAATGCGGGAAATGAGAGCCTCCTTTAAGGCTGTATAAGGGGCTTCTGTGGGCGGGCAATCTATGATGTCGCGGAGGTCAGTGGCGATGTCCATTGGGAGTGCTGCCACAACATAGTGAAATTTCGTATCCTCTCGTGTGATCAGACGGAGGGCGAATCGTGACTCTACAGTGCGCAGCCATAACGCGATGTCACCGAGCCACACGGATGGCAGGTCAAAAGTGTGAATGCCGGCTATCGGCTGGCTGCTAGAATCGCTGGACATAATTAGCCGGGGTCGGTCAGAGGTCAGATAAATGGGGTAGAGGACTGGCGCGTTGACGGTGAGACTGAAGGGTAGCGCTCGTATTGGATGAAAGGGTGAGACAGTGTGGATAGCAAATAAGGGCTAGATGAATAATCTGATCGATAAAAATTAGAGGGAGGATTAATCCGAATGGAAATAGTTATGCACAGAGATTAAACAGAAGGAGCTATGAACGATACAGGGTCACCAGTGTAAGAGACAAACCCACTAGTTGGGCACAGCGAGTAGGCTATCCAGGAAACGAAAATAACAGTATCCCAACAGTTACAAACTAGCAAATAAGAACAAAGTCGTCGGCAGGTAAAAGTGCACGTGCGTGTTCTTTGTCTTATTCAAAGTTGTGTCAACGCGTATTGTAACTGATTAAAACAAAACAGACTTAAATGTCACTACAAGGTAAAACGTATATTTTGAAAAGTAGTATTCTTGGGGCATTTAAAATGACATTTTTACATATGAATCCACACAGGCGAGTGGCTTTCGGTTATATTTGTTGAACGTGAGGCGATAAATCAGGAGTATTTGTATAACTGAGACCTAAATATTGTACCGATTGGGCTTCCGTTATTTCATTATCCCCGAATACTATGGGGGAAGTTTTTGTGGGCCAAAGATCAGGAGATGACATTTTTTGGGCGAAAAGGACATCTACCATTGACTACTCCATTTTCTGTGTTTTCTGAGATCAGTATCATTTGTTTTGTGAATATTGACAACTGTATTCCCTTTTTATACCTATGTAAGTTTAAGGTCGTCCGCATATAAAAACGTCTCAGTTGATACTGATATGGATGATAAGTCGTGAAGATATATGAGAAATAGAAGGGGCCTAGGATAATGCCTTGAAGTACTCTACTGGTACTACCGGATGGTTCTGAGACTACGTTTCGAATTCGTATCGCTTGATACCGGTTTTGAGGATAGGATTTAAGGAAAGCAGTGATATCTCCAAATAAGGATTCTTAGGCGTCCCAGATGGCTGCCGAACTCTTTCATGGGTCAGGGCTTTGTACAGCGGAGAGCGACCCGAGGTAACCTGGGACGCCCACGAGATCCGCATTTCTCACAATTTGTAGGACTTTGAAATAAAAGAGGAGAGAGAGAGGAGAGGGAGGGGAAGGAGGAAGGGAGGGAACATGGGAGGAGAATCGTAGGGTGGGTTGGGGACAAGTAGCACCGGACACGCCTATCTGGTGTAGCTCACCGGTCCAGATGGTTATCGAGTGAGGCTGCGGAGCATAGTCTAGCTTCGAGAAAACGCAGAAGAGAGTTGAGTGCCAGTTAAAGACCGTAAGGAGCAGTTGCCATATGCGTGTTGAGACCTACGACTTGTGTGAGGGCGTCCATAAATGGACACCCTTTCATCCCACTTCTTGTTTAAGCACTGGTTAAGTTGCTTGTGTTGCTTTGTATGAATTAGGCACATATAAACAGTGAATCCATAAATTTTCTAAATTATACTATGCAAAAGTATATTTCCGTTATAAGATGGACACTATTTAAAATTCATAATCAAAATTGATGCAAAAAGTACAAAACGACTAGTGATCGAGAAATGACACACTGCACGGCCAAACAATTTTATATTTCAAACCACCTAAAAATGCAGGAAGTCTCCACTTGTAGAACGTTTCAATGAGTCCAGCTGAGCTCGTTGTAGCAACTAAAGTTGTGGTTGTATCTAAATAGCTTTGACTTTCAGATCAGGTGTTTTAAAGGAAAATTCGGGCAAAGATTGTACGTGCGTGCGCTGGATTGGCAGTTAGTCTGTCTGCGAGTTCAAAATCTCAAGTAAATAGTGGGAAATAATATGGTCAGCTGTGGCTGAATGGTTCCGAGGGAACACGTATAATTTTCTGGAGATGGAAATGAACGCCCACGCATCGGACGAATGAAATCAGGTGATTGTATCGAAACTAGACGAGCTAAAACTTTGCCTTGCCGAACTGTCTCCGGATGTTTTAGCAGTAACTGAAATCTGGCTGTCAGAGAATGTTAGTGATAACGAAATGGCATTGACTGAATGCCATATTTATCGTAGGGACAGGGAACATCGTCAGCGAGGTTGTATAGTAGTGTATATGAAGGATGACCTGCTAGTGCCGGAACATACCATTAAGTTTGCGTGCAGCAGGGAAGCTGTTTGGTTAACCATCAAGGCTACCGGTTCCCCGTGTCTCGATGTCCTCACTGTCTACCGACCACCCAGAAAGGACCAAATCGCCGACACCTATCTTTTGGAGCAGTTGGGGAAATTTTCCAGCCGACCCAACATCATGATCATGGGCGACTTCAACGCACCAGGAATAAACTGGAACGTCCTCCAAGCGTCAGGTCCGAAATCGACATTCGACTAAGGCTTGCTGAACAAAGCATTAAAGACGCTCCTCACACAACACGTAACGTTTTCAACGAGAACATGTAAAGGACAAAGGGCGAACTGCCTGTATTTAGTCTTTACAAAATCATCAGACGGCATATACGAGGTCATTTGCATGTCGCCCCTCGGCCGAAGTGACAATGTAGTGCTTATGTGGGATTATTCGTTATTCTCCATTTTGCATACTCCAGACCCAAAAAGACGCAACATTTGACTGGGCAACTTCGGTGAGATGCGACAGACTTATCCGGCTTCGACTGGAGCTCATTGCTTACGGGCAATGCCAACGATGACCAGGAGCTGTTCAAGAAGACCCTTCTGCAGTTTATCAACAATCACTGATCACTGACGACTGTAAGACAGAACGGGCAGCCTGGGTGGCTAAATGGTAACGTAAAGAAAGAAATTAACAGGAAGCACAAACTGTGGAGAAAATACTGCGTCAACAAGCAAGTTGAATGTTTCAACACCTACAAAACGCAGAGAAACAAACTGAGAAGCATGCTTATAAAGACGCGCCGAGAATGTGGGAAAAATTTGCAACATAGAGCAATGAAGAACCAAAAATAACTCTACAGCTACCGCAGAAGAAGTGCAAGGAACAGACCCCAGATACCCTTGATAAGGACTAACGGTGGCGATGAGCTTGCCAATAGCAAGAAAAAAGCTGCATATTTTTCAGTCTTTCCAATCAGTCTACACAAAGAGGCAAGGTTTCTCCCTCAGTCAACAGAAGCACTGCCGAATTCGACCACAAGTAATATACTCTTCGCAGAAGGTGTTGTCCGAAGAGAATTGGAGGCACCGAACGAATCGAAGTCGCCAGGACCAGAGGAGATTCAACCCAAGCTTCTAATAGAACGTGCTAATGAGCTTTCTGTGCCTTTGTCGATGCTCTTTCAGACGTCATTTGACAGTGGAATACTTCCTATCAGCTGGAAGCTGGCGCATATTACTCCGCTATACAAAGCAGGTAGCAGGGCATCGACGACAAATTACGGGCCCAAAAGCTTAACATGCATTCGCTGGAAAGTTATGGGGAGGACCATAAGCTCACAACTTGCTATCGAACTGCCAACAGGGGTTCCGGAAAGAAAGATCCTTTACGACAAACTTGGTGCAATCTCTCCAGAACTGTACGAGAGCTCTCGACAACAGCCACGCGGTTTACATAACTTTCACTGACTTCTAGAAGGCGTCTGACACTATGCCATACCAGAGCCTGTTGCACGAATTGGGAAAAATAGGGATGAGAGCCAACTTCCTCAAGTGGATCGAAAACTTCCTTATTGGTCAACAGCAGGCTGTGTGCATCGCTCAAGGAAAATCAGATCCTGCTGTGGTCGAGAGTGGTGTTTCCCAGGGGTCAGCACTGGGATCCATTTTGTTCCTAATATACGTGAACGATTGTGCAAGAGCTTTGGACTGCGAGGCAACAAGGTTTCCAGACGACATGAAGATATGGAATGTAGTTCGGGGCCCTGCCGACGAAGACAGTCTACAGATGAACCTTAATTGGTTCGAGGAGTGCTCAAACCATTGGCTCCTTCCGTTTAACATTGGTAAGTGTAGCATAATTCGCCTAGGCAACACAGACAGATCCGCCAGCCCAAGAGACTACTTCCTTGGCAGTGCAGCCTTACAAGGCGTCCAAGCCCAAAAGGACCTCGGTGTGCTGACGACGAACTCCCTAAAACCATCCACACATTGTTCGAGAGTGGCATAAAGCGCAATTTCCGTGCTGTACGCCAGCAAGCGTGCGTTTATGGATTTTGACGAAGAGGTTTTCTAAAAGTCATCCAGAACATTGATGCGGCCGCACTGGGAATACGGCACGCAAGCCTGGAGACCATGAGCAGTTCAAGACCAAAATTGCCTCGAAAGAGTTCACATGATAGCCACAAAGATGGTGAGGGGTCAAAGCTCCTTTTCTTATGCAACCCGCCTAGTAAATTTGCACCTCCTCCCGTTGAGGTATAGGCAACTGCGCGGGGATCTCTTACAAGCGTTCCTCATAGTGAAAGGATGGGACTGCAGCCTGGCCTGTGGGGACTTTTTTTGAATTCTCGACCACCACCAACCTCCGAGGTCACCCGTTAAAACCGCGCAGTCGGCAGGCAAGGCTGAATGTGCGGAAGCTCTCCTCTATCGGAGCGGCCAAAAGATGGAATTTCCTCTCTGCAGATGTTAAGATGTCCCCATCGATACAGTTTTAAAAAGAACCTCGACACATCTATGTTCCGAAATAACCAAGACTGATGAGAAATCGAGCTCATCCCCTGTGACTCACTTCCACTTTGCCATACCATTATGCATTAATTGGAATTATTTCAACCAGATCATTTCTCCATACATTGCACCTAGTCTTACGTTGTAAATGGGGCACTCAAATGCATAAGTATATTTCCCTCAATAAACTGAACTGAGCTGAACTAATATAGAAGCGTGATTCGCCAAAGTGCGTCCTAGCGGGGTAAAAGAGCGGGCCATAACTCAGTCGACGGAGAACGCATTCACCATATGCCCCAGGTATGTGGGTAACCGTAGCTGCCGAAGAGGGTAGCGCGAGCTGGGAATTGCTCTCGTCGACTGTCGGATAAACGGGCTTAGACATTCGCAACCTTTTATTTATGCTGACCACATATGCCCATATGCATTCACAAAATATGCAACCAAACATTGCCTGGAGCAAGTCCATGTTAACTCCCTGACTCTTTCAGCGTGGAGCTCAAAATTGCTAGTGAAATCCTCTCCATTAAAATGTTGCTGTATGTGTTTTGGACCTGAAAGACCACCCCAACCAGTAGTCTTTCAAGGCACACCTACGACTGAATATGCCACCATTAAGAACTTATGTTTAAGCTACTCAAATAATCTAGATCTCTCGCCACAATTACGGCCAAAGATGCCCACATTGGTGGTTTTATTTCTCAGAATTTTCATCTTCCTGAAATGGAATTAAGACTTTATCGAATTTTTGTACTTCCCCCTTCTCGGACATTGCTGCCAATTCTTTGGTTTGATGAACGAGGCAAGTCGTTCGAAAACTGAAAAAGTTCGAAGGCATTTTACCAGAAGACTCTTAAGCACGGCGCATCCAAATATTTCCTACTCAGATAGCTGCCAGCTAAATGACCTAAGATTTCTATGGGTTATAAGAGTAGAAGCAGTCTTCTGTCTCCTCTTTCACATTAATAATAGTTCAAATTTTCCTCAGATTTCAGCCCATATCCCTGTTAGTCGTCCATGCAATCTTCACAATTCTTTCTTGAATATACCTCCTCCCGCTTCCTCCACCTCTAAGCGCTCTCTTTTTTCGCTTCCAGGTGCATTTTCGTTAGGAAAAACCTTCCAATAAATATAATATTATCAGATAATCTACATGCATTTAAGGGAAGGTTGTGCCCTTATCTGAATACCGGCTCGAATAAACTTTTATTTTCCTCATCCTTTCTGGAAAACTTTCTCTGTCACATTGAGAAAGGACCGTCCGGAATTTAGGACGTCGCCACACAATTGCCGTATCTGCTTGCATTTCCTTCTCTGTGTGTGGCTTCGCTTTCAAGGATCTTTCTTCAGAAATTTAGATTTTTTCGACTTTTCAGTCCATGTATCGTGTCCTTCACAGAACATGATGTTCTCCCTGACAAATCCTATCGAAGAATTAGGGGGACAGATTAACGTGCACGCTCTAGGCCACCTGCGTTTCGGTAGTCGCCGGCCCTCATCAAGAATCCACTCTGGTCTCCGAGCTTTCGAGCACTCGCCCCCAATCGATGATTTTCGCGATTCTTGGTGTCATCTCCTCATCTCGACCCAAATCAGTCTGTTGACTCTCACCGCGGAATCCCCTGTTTTCGCCATTTGCTAGTAGTTTGGTTGGTCAGCAAAGAGGCCTCAAGATCGTATCTCCCTGCACGCTTTGATGACCGCCTTAGCCTTTAATGTCCCCTCCTCGGCTAGACTCTAAGCGGACTGTGGCCGGTCGCGTTTGGGTTTCTCTCATCTCGTCAGTGTGAGGCGGATAGCCTCATCCAGCTTAGGAATTCTGCCTTGACGATGTCCGTTTGAAATTCCTTAGGCACTACCGCTCGCAGGTCAGCCTTATACGCCCCACATATTTACCCTCTCATAAGGGACAGTTTTTCTCCTTATAAGCTAATCAATTCCTATTAACTTTATCTTTTTAGAAAAAGGGAGTTTTCCTCACTGCTCGCTAACCGTTTTTCATAAGCATGAAGTGAATACTAGGAAAAGTCCGTATACTCGATCCAAAAATTCACCTTAAACTCTATTTTTACTTGCTTTGTTAGTATTCAAAAGGTATATAATAATTCAATTTATGTCTTTATTTTCAAGTCCACCGGATAAGCTGACAAAATGATTTCGCCTTAAAGCTGAATTATCTCGTCGTATACAGCATGGGATATGGGGGACTTGGACATCTTAATAGGTACGTGGATTAGTGGAAGACAGTTTATTTACTAGTATGCATATAAAATAGTAAAAGACCAAAACTCTGGGGACTGAGTGGAACTCGCGTCGCTTAACTGATTAGTAATACGTCTCGGAGTCGGTAAGACGATATGGACAATGTCACTATATGCGAACTAGAACACGAAAGGAACATAAAAACTTAATATGGAATAACAAAAACAGACAGGATAGAAAACGTTAAACGACAATGGGTGATTTGGCGTTTGCAGCAAGTATCGTCAGTCTGTGCCCACGTGAACACGAATTATAAAAAAACGGAGAAGGAGAAAAAGCTGTTTAAAACAACCTCCTGCTATATTACGATGGCAGATTTGGTGCTGCTGCATGGTTACATGAACGGTTGCCAACTTTTATTTGCGTTTGCGGGCATTTGCATTACTATTCCCCATAACGGTTCCGTACTTTACAATTTCGTATATCTCTTTGGCTAGCCGTTGTTACCATTGCCTATTTGCTAGCGTTAAACACTCAGCGAGATTTGTCAAGCATGTTTAACAAGATTTTTCACAAAGACTGTCGAGATCCTCTTAAGAATGAAACCTGAATGTTCATAGCACAGAATAACTGTACGTTTCATTTACTTGGAGCAATTTGAACTGGTCGAATTGAAGTTACTGAGCGTCTTTTTTAAGCAACTGCAGTCAACATTTCGTGTCAGATTGTATGAGTAGCGCAGTTGTCGACGTCCCCGTCCGTTTGTCATGTGAACACTGCACGTAATTTTACGTTTCAAATAGGGTACTCAGAGGTCATACCTATTTCCCTCAATAAACTGAACTTAACTCTACTAGTTCGCCCCGTCTGTGGGTAACAGACAACGCCTTAGAATATCCTCTTTTGCTAATATTCTCATTTAACCTCTCAATCGTTTGCATGGATGTAGGAAGAGGGTATAGGGTTTGAGAATTCATAAATTCTTAAATAACCACATGGTTATCATCAGCTTGAACTTTTACTGCACCCACTTACGAAGCGGCACCCCTGATTCGTAGGCGTGTTGCTTGCCGTGTCCATTTTGGTTAAGTTTGATTCATTCGAAGTTTTTGGGTCTTCCGGAGTTCCCACTTCGGTCAAACTCCGGCTAAATGGATTCATCGAACAGTTCTTCTCCCCAAGTGGACGCTAAACCCTACGATGACGGACCCGGCTCGATTGAAAATATACATAATAAGGCGCACGATATTTTCCCTGTCCCGTTCTCTGGAATTAAACTGCTCATAAATAAGGGACTGTCTCCACACTTCCAAGTCAACCATTCGCTCACCCTTAGCAGCAATGAGTCTGCTGGGTATCGATTTGGTGCCACATACGCCGGTCATAACAAAGTTTCGGAATCGGAGGCGTATCCCGTTTTAATGGGCGAGCTCCAGCCGGATGGACAGTTACAAGCACAAATGGTTACACAAGTCTCCCCGTTGATTCGGATGAGATACCTTGCCCAGATCCAGCGCTTTAAAATGGCCGGACAACAACTTTCCACGGAATTTCGTGGCGGCAAATGGAATGCTGGCATTACTCTCATTAATCCCGACATAAATCGTGGACAAGTGATGTCAGCGATCGATACTGTGCGTCAAGTTTCCAAGAGGTTTTATCTTGGAACGATGTTTTTCTACCACTTGTCCTCACAACTACCTGGCGGCCAGGATGGAGTATGGAGTTTTGGGGGAAAATATGTCTCGGACTTCTGGCAGTTTGCTGCAACCGCCCGGCCTTACCAGTTGGCTTTCCATAGTAGTTTCCACATGAAAGTAAACGAGAATTTACAACTTGCCGCCGAGCTTGAGTCAAGCTACCAACAGCAGACTAGTACGGCCACTGTCGGCTACCAGTACGACATTCCAAAGTCAAACGTATCTTTCAGAGCTCAACTGGACTCGAACTGGAATATTTCTGCAATGCTAGAAAAGCGGCTGCTGCCGTTCCCGTTCACTTTTACCATAAGCGCTCTTGGCAACCACGTCGCTTCCAAGTACGAAGTGGGCGTCGGCTTAACCGTTGGTTAACTACGTAGACCGGTAGTCTTATTATGCCTCAATAAGTGATGTATCCGGGGTTCGTTTTCAATTAAATGCACGGAATTTTTACCTAAGTTCGCGGAGGAACATGTGTAAATATCCCAAAACGAACTCGTTGTTTAGGCTTTACTTGAGGGTTCTATCATGTACCTTTGCCACTTAGTCGATTTTTGGCTGACTTGGAGAGCTGTCTCATCAACATTCAAGTAAATTTTATTATCTTGTTTTATCATCTTTTATAAATGCTATCAGACTTTTGGAAGTACGAATTGGAACCGTAACCACTGACATGTATTCAACCTCTGGTAAAGGGTTCTATATACGGCCGTTCGGACGCAGGTTATTAGATCCTGCGCACAAAGCAACAATCGGTTTCGCTGAAGTGTGTGACGTGTTTCGTACGCCTATCCTTTCGTTCTGTTACTTTTGCCACTGGGATGATGTATTTGAATTCCGAAATTCCACCCAGTTCGAGTACTTCCTAGGTGCGCTTTATAAGCTTTGAGCCCCGACAATCGTGATTACGTAGATACTTTCCTAGTCGACGGCGTACGTGTTAGTTTAAGCCCGATTAAACCTTTATTTTATGAATTCTCCGTAGCAATATTTTTCATTACAAATAATTACGAGGGTCGTTTAGAATCACCATAACTCAAACTGCCCCCGTCGCTGCGCTCAAATAGTGGTAATGTACTAGAACCGGGCGATGCTGATGGGGGTTGAGGTGTGCGAGATCGTTTGCGGAGGGAGTTTTGTGTGCATTATGAACTAGCAAATCTTGAATAACGGCTACAGTACAGGACCTTCCTTCGTGAATAGTTGTGATTGGCAGGCAATGTACTAAGGGGACAACTTAACGCTTGGATCCGCTGGGTGCGGTTTACAGCACCAAAGACCTTCGCAACGCCTTGGAAGGCCGGAGTTGCATTCCCGATTACCGCAAGTTTCTTGTGCTATCATTCCAAATATGCTAGGTCTTGGGTCCGAAGGATCACCTCTGATATTTTGGTCAGTTGAAGTTTACCACCTGCTAGGTTTCTTATGTCTATCAGACACTATTTCAGCCTGAGAGTCAATATCCTTCACGGCGCGAATCCTTCATAGAAACGTTGCGTACGTAATCCGGTAACCAAGGAATTGATTAGCGTGACCGCTAGTCATGGTGGAATGAATGATCGGCAGGTGAAGTTGCCCTTTGCTCGGTTACCAGTAGATCTAGGCTTGTTTTCCCGACTGGCGGTCGTCAGATCGTGGTTTTGCGCCGAGCTGAGTCGTTCCTGTTCGTGTCTTGACTGACAAGTGCGGTCCAGAACCTAGTGCCGTCACACAATCTCGAACCCCACCCCCCGTTGGATGTGCCCGGTTAGACCGCAATTGATATGTTTTGTTACGGCGTGGTAATGCACGGGGACTTTGCTGTTTTTTTGTCGACAGCGCTATCCGACTTCGGGGTCTATCCCTTACCCTGAGATGTCAGGCCCAGCTGGGGCTTGCAGATCCGTCTTAGCCTATTTAGCGGTCTTTATTGACAGGCTTACGACGTTTATTCATCCTCTCGACATATCGTTAGATCCGACACCAACGGGGTCAAATTAATTCGCGCTGATTCCTCAGCTCTTAGTAATCTGGCTTAATGGCAGCCATTTATATTATGGCCTGTGTGCGACTTAAGTCTTGTAGCATGCAGTTAATCACAATTGCAACTTCCCTAAGAACCTCGTTGCCGGTTACAGACGCTAGGATATGTCCAGGATTTTTCACTAGGCGACCGTGACAGTAAATTTGCTAGAATGAGATTGGGAAGACCGGTCTCAGCATTTATACGTCTACGCGTCCCGACAAGAAGGAATTCTATGCACTCAATGTAGCATGTAGGAGTGGCTGGTAAAACAAGTTAGGACGGGTCAGTTATGGAGCACTGTGTTTGTCGCGAGGGTGGGAATAATTGACTTTGCCTTCAACTTTGGCAAAGAGCATCGTGGTATGTAAACACCCCGATTTGTGCGCTACTCGTGGTCAAATTCTTTCGGCCCGCAGCTGTCTTTACCATCGATGTACGGTGCTTACTTTGGACTGTTAGACATACCCTTTAGTCTGACACTAATCCTCTTCGGGGGTTACCGCTATCAACCAAGCCAATGTGGAAAGGTGGTGGATGTGCACGTCTTTTCGTTATGCAGCTGGCTTATTTTCCATCCGCGCAACAACGCACTCGAAATTAGCGTTCAGGTCCCGAATAGTGCCGATCTTGATCGTTATGTCCTATACACCTGTATCAAGCAATGCGTCGCTGTGACAAGGAGTGGCGAGTGCTCTCGCCATCGGGGTCAAACACAATGCGGGCCTGATAGCGGCTCTAGCCTGTGAGATCTCGGTAGCTTGGGAAAAAAATGCAAAGGCTGCCCTGCTGACATCCCCGAGAATGTCGTCTCCACATAGCGTACCTACTTCAACTACAAGGCCTGCTGCTCTCGGGTCTATACATATTGTTTCTACTCAACTTTGGAAAGGGCGGCATCACAGCTGTGGCGACACAGGAGTCACTCAAACACTGCGAAACCACAAAGGGCTGCCAGCGCATTTGTCTCGGGCTCTGAAGCTGAAGTCGAATTCTTTCATATCACCATCCTTTGTCATCATTCGTGATCGATGAAAACTTAAAAGCATTGCCTCGGCATTGCTACGCCTGAGATTTCGGGAGTTATTTTTGCACGCGATGATGATTGGGAGGAGGCGGTGGATAGCTTTAGCGTCAATAATATTCGAGTTCCTCCTGCCCAAAGATGTGTCTTGGCCACCCTCCCGCTTACAGCCCATCATGCTTTTTGGCTTGTTTGTTTCTAGTCCAGAAGTAGGTCCCGTATTCGCGCGCAATGAAATTCGGCATACTTTAAGTAAAAATGACTGGCTGCTGTTTCAGTATTTATAAGCATTGCCTGGAAGGTTTCCAACTGACGGTACGACTCAGACCTTGCAGTCGGCCCTGTGCCCAATGGCTTCTTCATAACTTAACCCCAGTGGCACTCCCACACAAGTAAGGTTCGAGCCGCCCACCTCTTTGTGTGAAATCCCAGCGTGCTGTGTGGGGACCAGGTCATGCGTGGATTAAGCAACGGGCTGTTAACTCTGTCAGTCACTTATACCCAATCTCTGCCTCAGCTGACTGGCCGGTTCAGACAGTAAATTAGTGTCTAGGAGAAGGAAGGGAGAGAGTGAGGTCGACTCCGAGGACTTCATCTCCACGGCGCTATAGACAGTTTGATGCGCCTTCAGACCATGACGGTACAGTAAAGTATGTGGCTTGAAAAGTGCCGACTGACGGGGCAACTCAGTCTTTCTCTCATGACGGAGAATCATAATGCAGTGGCCGCTGACACTCCCACATATATGGGGGCCGAACCGGCCGCTTTTTGTTTCTATGGGAACCTGACCCACCGTGGGCCGACCAGGCGTGTGTTTCACGCGTTGAAAGTCTGTTGAGCTTTGTAAGTCACTGCGTTCGATCCCGCCTCCGGTCTTCTTGACACCGCCCTGCCACCGGACTCAGGTAGGTTGGGGAAGAGAAAGTGTGTTAGATGCTGCGTAAGCCTACTAGAGCAATAATTCATGAGCAAGTCACCGTCTCTGCATCAGTCATGCTGTTGGACACGCAGTGGACGTCGTCGTCCGCGACGGACGAAACGTTGATGTAATAACGTTCGTATGCAACGATTAGGTATACCTACCTTTTAGAATATGCCTTTCGACCCATAGCTGTTTAAGTACTCTATTTAACTCTGCAACACTCCGACAAGTGTGAGACAAACGAGGGAAATAATCTCGTGAAAGCAGTGGTCCATTGAAGTAACCTCCAATATAGGAGAACCGGTCAAATGTTGGCCAAGGCTGCGAGAGCCACATATTTTCAGAGCTAGGGTCCGTTATAACAGAAAAGGTGCCGTCACGAGCGTTTTAGTGACACAAAACTTTCCAGGAATCACGTCTCTTAGCCCACCTGTGCTGTCGGTTGAAACGCAGCTGAATTATGATTTGGCTTATAGGCCTACTTGCTTTAACGAAGTAGGCAAACCAGTTAACATTAACGGGAACGCACAGTGACGCGGGGCCCAGAATAGAGATAATAGGCCAGCCTCGATATCGTTAGTTTAACATCAAAAAATTCTCGTTCCCCTTGCATCTGTTACTCCTTTACATTTATTTTCCTGACTCAGCTGCAAAGTGCCACTGGTTCTCTTGGACGTATTTTCTCAAAAAGACCCTTTTGACGAATGCTCACCTTAGTGCTGTCGAGTGTGTTGCTGTGGGCCAAAATCCTGTTCAAGTGCTGCGTAGACAGGAGGGGTGATGGTACGCGTAGGTGCGGGTTCGGCCGTGCCGGCCACCTGTGCCCTCCTTTACCTTACGTTATGTCTTAACCGTCTCTAGGTGGGGAGGAGAGAGTACAGCAGATGCTGCGAAAGTCTACATTAGTTATAAACCACAGTAGATGTGCTAACTCATGAAATGTCAACCAAAATTTCGAAAAGATAAACTAAGTAGCGTTGTAAAACTAATCATGATGCAGCATAAATCTATAATGATCCAGTTACCTCAGGGTGTCGGCTTTCGAAAGGACTTATTTTCGGCTGCATGCAAGATCCATATTCTGCAAAAAATGACTACTTAAGTAGCATGCAATTTTCCCATTGATTTTCGATGCCTTTGAAAATTCAATTATATTTCATGGAAAACATGCGAAAAATATTCATTATTTTACTTATTCGGTAGAAAATCACGCCTTCTTCCAATTTACTACTCAAAAGAAGAGTATAATTCGGTTTTAAAAAAGTTTCTAATTGGGAGATTTTTTAATACCGTTAAATGTCCGTTCATGAAACGTCATGTATCTGCATTTACGAATGTGGCTTGTAAAGTTAACAATATTGCTCAAATCCACTGCTTAATTTTATGAACCTCATATGGTCTCCTCTTAACACCGTAGAGGAATGCATGGTTTTCCGTATACGGAAAATGTACAGCTTGTAGTTTTGAAACCCCGAATGCAAGTGTAACAGCAGGTCGGGTTCAAAATTATTCGGAAATAGGAAAAGTTTTTAAAACCGAATTATACTCTTCTTTTGAGTATGGAATTGGCAGAAGACGTGATTTTCTACCGAATAAGTAAAGGAATGAATATTTTTATGCATTTTTTCCATGAAATATAATTGATTTTTCAAGGACATCGAAAGTCAATGAGAAAATTGCATGCTGCTTAAGTAGTCATTTTTTGCAGAGTATAGATCTTGCATGCAGCCGAAAATAAGTTCTTTCGAAAGCCGACACCATGAGGTAACTGGATTATTATAGATTTATGCTGCATCATGATTAGTTTTACAACACTACTTAATTTGTCTTTTCGAAACGAGAACGTATTTCGAAATTTTGGTTGACATTTCATGAGTTAGCACATCTACTGTAACTCACGCGCAAGTCGCCGTGTCTGCTCCATCCTGCTGTGGAGCACACGATGGACATCGCCGAGCACGACGGTCTGACTGTTGGGTAGGGTTTAAGAACAATTTTAGTGCATCGTTCAGCCTCCGCCGGTCCATTATTCGGGTATTATGGGTCTGGGGACTCAACAGCGCGTGGCGATAAACAGCGAAACAGACGGTGGCGACTAATCGTTAACATACGTCAGCCATCCTTGGCACGTTGCTGACTCAGACGTTACGCTTAGGAGAAAAAAGTTAACAAGGTGGCTTTTCGAAAGCTGTAATTAGCACATCTATAGCCTATGCTTATAGGGTTTTTTCTTTTTACAAGTTTCTAAGACAACATTTGCGAAATTTCCCTCCTAGATTTACTTCTGTTAATGTTTTATTTTTCTCCCTCCAATGCTTCCGACTTTTGAAATATCAGTTGTAGCCTAGCCGGACATTTCTGAGTAATTCCTTCATCCTCACCTGACCCCTCCGTAAACGTGGAAATCTAAGAGTGTGGCGCTGATGAATGTATTATCTCCGCATTCACGAGTAGGTTGTTAGACGAGGGCCCCAGGAGCCCTAGAATGGGCGGTTTCTGTGCAGATTTGCGAAACACTGGAACTTTTTTCTCCCCTAGTGGGACGTTTATGCTAAAAACTGTTCACTCGTCGTTTCCAACGACCCATGCGGTCGTAAATCGTCTCCCGCCCTCTCGGGGGTAAACAGGTTGAAAACCGTGTCACTGGAGCGTGTGAGTGGGAATAGTTCCTGCTTCCTAACGGATAATCGACACGCCGAGACTGAGACGGATTCGTCGGAGTGGAGACAACGAACGCCTTTATTGAGGCAGAAATTCCAAACGGAAGTTCGTGACACAAGCGTCCTTCAATCGCCCTTTGAGAGATACGCACATCCACCCATTGGCCTCCCGGCCCACACCCACCAGACGGGAAATGCGCAAACCACCAGAAAATCTCAGGCGCGATCTTGCAAATTCACTCGTCCGTGATCATGGTTCGTGTCGGGTCGGACTCGAAAGCTGTCTTCAGACCGTTTCGCCCCCACCCGTTGCCCTCACTCAGCACCAGCACTTCCTCCCAGCCCCACCATCGTTTCTTCCGGTTTTCGCCCTTCGTTCCTGCCATCACAAATGCCGAAAAACTGGGACGATTGTTTCCTTTGTTTATGCCTGCTTGAGGCGCTGAGAATTCACGAATTCCATGAAGAATTTTCGATAGTCGTACGTTATTCAGCCTCTTGTTTCGACAGAATTGTTTAAACGTAGTGTCAAAGGATAGCACACACATTGTACTCGGTTGGATGTAACTGCCGCCCTTAAGTCTCCTAACGAAGGGGATAAATCTGGCGACATTTTGATTCACAAGGTTTGAATAGACCAGTGTGCACTGGTAAACCACACAGTCAGAACTTTTATGGTAGTTTAACTTCATCCGCTTTTTGGAGCTGATAAAGGGGGTTTTCCAGAAACTTTGGTGGGCAGCTTCACCAAGTAGTAGGTTAAATAAAGGGAAATTAAGACAGGCATGCACAGCAGGATTTATTGGAATCAACGAATTTCGCAGCGGCTTATCAACTGTAACTTGTTGCTACATAACGGAAATAACGAATGAGAAAGATATAGAGACTTGAACTTTCACAGAGAAAATCAATAAAAAACAGCAAGGGCATCGTTTACAGCAGGCAGACTAATCAATAGAATGGTAATTCAAAAGCTCAACTTGGGAAAGAGCATGGAGAAGTTAGCACGCAGTGGGGTGTACACATCAAAGGGCTGATATTTACCAGGGTAAGCTAAGGTTGACCACGTGGTCGAACTGTTTGCATAGTTTGTTCGCCGTATGTATGCTGCTTCCAAGTAGCGCAATGTCCGAGTTGTTTTGTGCCCGAAGGAATACTTGGAAGGATGTTTTGGGTCTGACCTTTGATTTGCACACTCCATCTGCGTTTTTATTTCCCCATCATGCTTTGTATTAATTTGGAATACCGCCAAATCCAGAAATTTTACAGCCAAAGTTAAGTAAATAAATAGATAGCCGATAAAGCACGTTTTTTGAAATATGTTAATCAGCATGGCATGATCGTTGACGGATTTACTTACAGTAGGTGGGCTAACTCATGAAATGTCAACCGAAATCCCGAAATGCGTTTTCGTTTCGAAAGGATTAATAAAGTAGGGTTGTAAAACAAATCATCTTGCAGCATAATTCTACAATAACTCAGTTACCTCAGGATGCCGACTTTCGAACTAAATTCTTTCCGGCTGCATGCAAAAAACTACTCTGTAAAAAACGACTGCTTACGTATCATGCATTTTCTTCATTGATTTTGCATTCCCTTAAAATTTCAATTATACTTCATGGAAAACATGCATAAGAATATTCATTCTTTTGCTTATTCGGTAGAAAACGACGTCTTCCAATTTCATACTCGAAGTAAGGGTATCATTCGGTTTTAAAAAGGCTTCTAATTACGTGTTTTTATAATACCGCAAAATGTCTGTTCATCAAACGTCATGTCTCTGCATTTACCAATGTGGCTTGTTAAGCTAATAATATGGCACAAATCCACTGCTGAATTTTATGTTCCCCCATATGGTCTCCTCTGAATACCGTAGAGAAATGTACGGTTTTCCATACGCAGAAAATATACGGCGCGTAGTTTGGAAACTGTGAATGCAAGCGTAACGGCAGGTCGGATTTCAAAATTATTCGGGAATTTGAAAAGTTTTTAAAAACCGATTTATACCCTTCCTTCGAGTATAAAATTGAAAGAATACGTCATTTTCTACCGAATGAACAAAAGAATGAATATTTTATGCATGCTTTCCGTGAAATATAATTGAATTTTCAAGGGAATCGAAAATCAATGAGAAAATTGCATGATACTGGAGTAGTCACTTTTTACAGAGTACAGTTTTTGCATGCAGCCGGAAGGAAGTTCGTTCGAAAGCCGGCATCCTGAGGTAATTTAATTATTATAAAATTATGCTGCAAGTTGATTTGTTTTACAACCCTACTTAATTAATTCTTTCAAAACGAAAACGCATTTCGGAATTTCGGTTGACATTTCATGAGTTAGCCCACCTACTGTACAACACGGAACATGCACAACCCGTTGTGTTTGGCGGCTCAGCCTGGACCCCATTGGGCAGTTGCAATAGTGGAGACGGCATGCCAACAAAGACTTGGATAGCTACTTTGGCTAGGTAGCCGTCATCAGCCAATCATACCCAACACCAGGCTTCGATAAGCCTCCGGGTTCGAACACGTATTCTTCCGCCATGCGGTCAGTTAGAGTCAGTGACCGATCTCATGAAATGTTAACCGAAATTCTGAAGTGCCTTTTCGATTTAGAAGGACTAATCTAGGGAGGGAGGGGTATGCCCTTACTGGACATCGTGCAGCATAAATTCAGGGTAATTCAGTCGCGGTGGGATGCTGACTTTCGAATGCATGTCTACTCGGCCGCATGCAAACATCGTATTCGGTAAAACTATCGACTTATGTACTATGTACTATGTCTTTGGATACCCTTATAGATTCAAGTACATCTTACAGAAGACATTTATAAAAATTTGTCTCCCCTTACGCATTAGGTAGTAATTGACGTCTTTTTGAGACTGTATATTTGAAAAAAGCATGCATTTTGGTTTTACAAAAAGTTTGTAATCATGAGACTTTTTGAGACCGTGAAGTGTCCATTCAAATAGCGTAATACCCGTCCGTTTATTAATGCTGTTTATGAAGTATGCAGTAGAGTCCACATCCATTGCAAAATTATTCGAGTCCTGTATGATGTCTACTTAACGGCTTGGCGGTATATGTGATTTTCCCTACACGAAAAGCATACAGCTTTTAGGAAACGAACCTCGAGCGCAAGTGCAACGGTGGGTCCGGCTCAAAGTTTTCAGGAACGGAAATACCTTCTTTTAAACCGAGACATATCCTTCAAATATAAAATTTGTAAAAGACGGGAATTGCTACCAAATGGATAAAACAAAACAAAGTTTTGCTCACGTTTTCTATAAAACATATTTACATTTATAAGGACATCTGGAGTAGGTAGAAGAAAAACATACTATTTAGGTAGATGCTTTTTTCACCGAGTGCGATGTTTGCTTGCGGTCGAGTAGAAATGCATTCGAAAACCGGCGCCCTGCCGGGTTTATGCTGCACGACGTTCAGTAGTGACAACCTCGCCTGAATAATCCTTCATAGTTGAAAACGCATTTTATAACTTCGGTTAGCATTTCTTGAGCTCGGTTGTCGAGTGCATATCTTACTGCTTTTGGTCGCTGTACGACAACCTGCGAGGGTTCTAGGTTGGGTTCCTAGGTACTACGTGACTAGCATGTTGCGCACCGCAACCAGATCGCTGGAGGACGCCCTTACCCATTCTACCACCACCACCACCACCACCACCACCACCACCACCACCACCACCACCACCACCACCACCAC
>CACRXP010000693.1:46095-84726 GCA_902702965.1 Spirometra erinaceieuropaei | reverse complement strand
TCACTTTCTGGTCAGTTTATTTTCCAGATTAGTTACCCCCTTACACCGTCACAAGCTATTTTGGAGTGGATATCCACTGTTAATGAATTGCCTCCTTATAATGGTGCAACTTATGTAGATAGGCATGTGACAGTTCTTATCTTTAACTGAAGTGAGCGGCAGAATCCAGCTGTAAGTAACGATATCTGGAAATCCGTTTGTAATTTGCAGTGGCCTTTAAGGAGACATTCTGTGGACCCTAGAATCGAAGAATGCTATTTCGTCTGTAATTAACTGAAAATCGCCCCTAAAGTGTGTGCTTGGAGGAATAAAATTGTATGCAGCTCAAAATCTAACAGTCCGTTGACCCTCGAGAAGGATAAAGGTGTCATTGATATAATATCGCCAAACTCTGGGAGATTTTGGAGGTTTGTCATAATAGTAGGCTGAAAATCCTCAATAAAATATCACTTATGAGGGATGGGGGAGGGCCTAGGTCAGCACCTGTCAGCAGTCCATTTTTTTCACGTAAACGTGACATTCACGAGTTAATGTGATGGACTGGAGACAAAGTCTACACACCTAAACAGTCTCACAAATCGACAAAAGTGCTGTATCGCTCAGGTGAAATTTCTGTCTGACCAGCGACAAAAGGATGAGCGTTACTGGGCAGGTTTGTAAAATTCGAGGTTATATGAAACCATGCATTGACTTATTTTCCTTTATTTGAGCTTATATCATTTTCTGAGCGAATTCAGTGGTGTTCCTGGTAGTACTGATTGTGTCCAAGTTCAAGTAGTGAGCTGGCTTAGTGCACAAACTCGGAGTCACGATGGGCTGCAGGGGCGTAATACCTTATGGATATTCGCCAGAACTTTCAATCGCAACAGCAAGAGTGTTTTCGGTTTGGGTTTGGAAGCAAACGAATTTGTAAGACTGTTCATAGAAGCATTCCCTCATGTGTGCTGATTATGACTCTATCCGATAAAAGTGTGCTTACCTTCCAATTGTGGGCTATTTGAACAAATCTCATTAAATCGGTAAAAAATCCATTAGTTACTCAAACGCTGTATTATATTACCGATGTAGGACAGTGGCAGCCTCAAAGTTAGATAAAATTGGAGACTGATCAGCTGCTTCCGTGAGGCATAAATTGGCAAGCTTTTCCCTCAACTGCGGAAGTTCCACATCTTTTCGCTTATAAGTCGCGTCCAACTTCGGAGCTGTTAATCAGGGGGTTCCTCCATTGCATTTCCCGTTTGCACAGACGAACTCCTGGAGGCGGAAACAAAGCCCACCTGCTCTACAGCCCGGGAAGTTTTCAAAATGGCATTTCCTCGTCAACAGACAGCGCAATGCAGGGCTCAAACAGTGGTTCTGAGTCTGGCGGAGAACTTGACGGCAGTAACGCTGAGGTGTTTCTAACCTCGATGCATGAGCCCAGTTCTCTCAGTCGGCTTTCATCGTCCGAAGCTAGTTTTCGTGACTATGGTAAGTAATCTACCTCCTTGCTCCCCCTGGTGGTCTACCAGAGTTCGACTTAAATTGCTCTTATGGGCATAGGAGATTACAGAGGCCCACTAATCGATGTGAAGATACGTAACCCAGGAACGCCAGCCGAACGGTGAAGAGGAAAGTGCGGTCTATTCATGGAGTCCACCGTTAAATAGTCTAACTTGCGAAATAACTACTTCTCGCCGGACTTTGCCACTGCACATGCCTGTGTAGATTTCGTCAACAATCAACAATTGTGGGGCTAAGCCGCGTTTCTTAACTTGGCTGGGTAGTGCATGACATGTGCGGAGGCGAGTCTGTCAGCCAGTTTTCCGGTGCAGGGCCAAGTTCCCATGACTTGCCTACATCGCGTGCAACACTGCCCACGCCTGTTCCGATTGGTGACTCGGGAGTCAGACAGAAGGTGTGTTTTCGCTCTAGACGGTGGAAAGCACAAGTGATAAGAGGTGCCCTTCGAGGCATCTTGATGCCCATTTTCATTCATCTTGAAGGGACATTCTGCTAGCAGGAGGGGGTAGATAACGGGGTTCGGTCTACCGAAGTTGTGGCTCACTTGGTTGACACTGAGTAGACGTCAACCAGGCATTCAAAGTCATATATAAATTGCCGGAGAAACATCCCAAGCTCCTACGATAACGGATGCTTGCAACGACAGAAGCAGTTGTATAGGTCTAAGCAACCCGACCATGTGGCCATCGAAGGCGTTGGTTAGGCTACCAAACTGCTCTGGCCCAAGTTAAGCTCCACGTGTTCGTACCCACATCCTGCCGCTTTGCGTTACAGCGATGAAACATAAGCATTGCTTACTGGCAGATTCTACTCCTTTTCTCCCCCCTCCCCATGCCCCGGACTGAACTAAACTAATTACTCCTGGTTCTGGCATGTGTGAACTCCATTAACATTCTCCCCATGACTCCTGTTACTCAGCTGTTATCAGTTTTGCTGGTCTTCCGAAACTTCTGTTATTGTAAAGCCTGACGAGGAATAATCGAAAACGCGTGTTCGATAATTCCCGGAGTTCTCATTGTGCACTCTGTTTGGGCTGGCAATAACATAACAAACGCTAATCTTGTGCCAACTTGAGTCGCACCCACGAAACTGCCGTATGTCCAGTTCAATTCATTTTATTTCAGAGAAATGTAGGTGTTAAACTTTTGAACTCCCTACTTGTTACAAGGAAGGGAAGTAGATAAAAAAAGCTGAAAACGGAAACATTAAACGACTGTGCCTACGGGTGGCAAACCGATACAACCGAATCAGTTAAAACGGATAGGGCGAAATTTTGTCCCGCGAATCCAGTTGATATGATGAACCGTCTTTTTGAAGAGGTTATCAGTACGTTATTACGAAGGAGTTACTTCATGTTTCAATAGTGTGTTTTGGAAATTTCTTTACCCATTCCCATGACGTCAGCCGAAAGGTTGTTCTGGATAGTGATTGAGGTTTTGAAACTTCCCTAACTGAAGTATGGGTTAAAATATTTGCCCATTAGAAAATGTGAATTTATGATCACTCCCAAATCGGTTCTGTTAGTACTTCATCAATAATGAATTCCCACTGTGACGAGTCTAGTCCTTAGGCGGGCAAGGTTGGCACATTAAGTAGCAAAGTGCTCGGATTATTATATTAGCGTTTCAAGCATAGATCGTGGGCAGTTGAAGCCTTATTATGACACTTTTTGATTAAGCAAATTCACAATTATATAAGATAGGTGCAGATAGAAGTACCTGTTCAAATAGAAGACAGAGAGTACTGTGAGCATTTTTCGCATCGAATCTTCCTTGCGTACTCGAATTCCGAACTCAATTTCACGGGCTTACGCCAGAACCCATTGAAAATCGTTTTACAGTCAATTATCAAGCTCGTAATAAAAAGTATAAAACAGGGACAATGGGCTTATTTCAACATCCCGTCTCTCATCCTTTTATGATAGAAAGGTCCATGCAGTTTGACCATCGGGGCTCAAGAGAACTTCAGAGCGCCTGGCAGACTAAGACTTGAGTTTTCTTTTCGCAGGTCTCCTTTGATCCGTCCACGTGAACAATATGATGCTTGGGATAGACCTAGAGGTCTGAGGTTTCAAACCTTCACATAGCAGCGATATAAACGCAAGTCATCCAGAGTAAGTGACCATTGGCGTCATGATAACGGAAAGTTGGGGCGCAGAGGCCTTTCATCTACAAAACATTTGAGGCGCCTGAAGGGACACACTAATTGCTCCTCTACCATGAACAACACCGTATATGCAGTCCTGCCTCTTCATCAATCGAAAGTCTTTGAAGTTTGGCTGGCCTTCGTGACACGAACCACTTGAGTCAAAGTGCAGGTAGGTAGGGGATCGGTATAAGAAGACGGCGACATACTCAAAGAATGCTCTCGCTGCTTTTGGTGGCTGACGGCGGCGGTTCACTGGGGCATGGGGACCAGCATGTTCCAACAGGTCCGTCATCACGATTTGTTGCCCACAACTTTCACTCCCTAGTCGACCAGCTCCTAGTGCCACCAGCTCCCCCTGCCGTGGACAATTTATCGCTGGTGCAAATTAGAGGCCCCTGCGTAGGCAAGCGTAAAGAGAACAGGCACACCCACGCGCTGTACAGCGGTTGGGCGGCGATGGCGGCGGGGGGGGGGGACGCCTGCGTTTTGTCTGACCCTGCTGATTACGCGTGTCGATAAGATATTTCATTCTCACCTGTCCATAGAGAGGTTTACAGGCCCTCGAAACTGCACCTCGGATCCACTGGTCACAGGCTCGTGCGATATACAGGTGCATATTTTTAACGTGAATTTGCTAACCTCGAGTGTTCAACAGAAAGTAATCCTGCAGGATTTGGACATTTCAGTAAAGCCTCCACCCCAGAAGACTGGACGACTAGTTCTGAGGCCTACTGCTCAGAGGAATGTGTACGGCTCACGGGATCAGAGGAGGGCTTGGCCGGCTCTCCATTATCAAAGCGTTTAGCGCAAAAATTGACCAGAATTTTAGATAAACGGCCGATTTAATTGGCCTTGGGCCGATCGACTTTCTTCTTCTTTCGCTGCCCTGGCCGTCCAACTGTTGTCTGTGAATATCGGCGGCCTCCTGCGTTATGCGTCGTCACCTCAATGGGGAGTCGGTTGCACCTGTGCTCCCCTTTCGGGTGAATTAGTCGACGGGTCGTGTTTGCTCGGCACTTTTAAGCTCCGTGTGACTGTCTTGTTCTGGTCATGGCGTATGTAGTGACTTAGAACTCCATAGGCCGCAGGAAGGTTTATAAGTCCGTTTATGGATCTGGCATCCGAGTACCAAGCGTCAAGTGTGAGACCTTATGTCCTTAAGGTGCCCTGGCCTAAGATGGCTGTTTCTCGGAAGTCAGAACTGTGGCCAGTTCTTCCGATGTGAGTTTCAAGCTCTGGGTTCGGGTCTAGTCTCCGAGTTGCCAGTTCGTGCTCGTGTAGGCGGGTCTGCAATTTCCGCCCCGTCTCCCCAACGTAGTTGCAGTCTCCATCGTTACAACACACGTGATAGACAACTGCTGAGGTTTCAGTGCGTGGCACTGTGTCTTTGGGTCACATCAAGCGGCGGCGAATTGTTGCCTGGGTAGATGGGCACTTCCTGGTCTGGCGGGTTGTAACGGTCGTGAAACCGCCTCGGAGACTCCTTTACTGCAAGGAATAACCATCCAGACTCCAAGTTGATCTTCTTGTGGCCGTCATCTGTTCACTCGGCGCTTGCTTTGCTTGACAAAATAGGTTGGGTATCCATTGGTTCGAAAAAGAGCACAAAGGTATTGTTGGTCAGCTCTTTTGTCAGCTGGTGTGCTGCAGTGTGTTTCAGGTCTTTGGAATAGAGTACGGACGCTTCTGCGTTTGAGAGAGGATGATTGCTGTTGAAGTACAGTATTTGGCTTGTGTTGGTGGATTCTCTGAAAACGGTATTTTGCAGTTGCCCGGTTGCACACCGACGCACAAGAACATCAAGAAAGGGAAGTTGGTCGTTAGTTTCAGCTTCCATCGTGAATTGGATATTCAGGTCAACCAAGTCCTGTAAGGTGCTTCACGTAAGACGACTTGACAACGACGAAATTTCCCTCGACATAACGAGCCCAAAACTTTGGTTGATACTTGGTGAAAACCAAGTGTTCTATTCGCTGGAGGACCACTTCAGCAGTGAGCCCTGATATGGGAGAGCCCACGGGGCGCCTTTAATCTGTTCATACACTTGTCCACCAAAAGTGAAATATGTTGTAAGGCAATGCCATAAGAGCTCGGTTAGATGTTCGGACCTCAGGTGCTTGTCTTTCCCATTGTGGCGGTCAGCCAGAAATTGTTTCACAACGTCAATCGCCAGTTGTTATGGAGTGGACTCATCTGGCTCTTATTTTCGATGACTGGCTGACGACAGTTAATAAGCCAGAAATGGCCATTCCAGTCTCCCAGTCTGTAATGCCATTCTGCCTATATCATGCGCCGCTGTGCGGCTGCTGGTTGGGCTCGCGAGAGAGCCCGTAAGGCACAACGGAATGAGTGAGTTCCGTAAGGACGATCGGTGAGCGCCGCCTACCAATGACTTGAACGTTCAAACAACTGATTAGCAGAAGCCGCTGTTGTGGTGAACCTTCTGCCAGGAAATGAAGACGAGAAAACATCAATTTTGCCAAACCATATGTAATATTGTCACGTAGGGAGACAGTTGGCCTAAGCGGTATGTCTGCTTTCGGCAGACCGTAAAACCTGACCGTGGTGAAGTCAGGGTTTCATAAGAAACCAGTCTCTGGCTGTGACTGCCCTGATGGGCAGCGGATAAGGCCTGACTTCCTGGTCATTTTCTACATCAACAACCAAAGTTAAACCCATACCACTTGCATGACTGGACCATGAGTGGCTGAAATAGAAAACACGTTAGTCGCAGCCCCTCTCTCTTTCTCGTGTTGCTGTCCACCCAGTACGAATCAAAGGTATTTGATTGAGATGCAACTGTGACATGGGCAACACATGCAAGGCCTCAAGTTAAGAAAAATGTTTTGGTATTCATCAAAATTGCTGAAGCGACCCGAAATAAAGTCAGGTATTTTTTCATCATGAGTACACGCTTTAACTCAGGCGAAGTAGTTCGCCTCCGATAACTACGTCCAAAGGGAGATTCGAGTCTAAATCCACAAAAGTCAAGACTGACTTTTTGTCTCTTTCGTTGTACCTGAACACCATTTCCTATCATTAATCTCTTTCGCTTCACCTGGGGTCATGGCTGCCAAAGGCTCTTATGGAGTGTGTGCAAATTCGTGATATGAAAAAAACCAGACGTCTGTGCAGTGGGCTGAAGCTGATAGAAGACCTCCTCCAGAGACACGGCATACGCAACCGTTTATTTAAAAATCAAACTAACAATCTTCTACATAGCATTCTTCTACGTTACCACATCTACGGTCCATTGCTACCGTCTAAATGAAGTCGTCGTCGTGTAATGACAGTTAGAATATGACTATAAATCAGTCAGAATGCAAATAGGGAGACAATACCAATATTGTTGTCTATCTATTGACGCATGCGATCGTGTTGTGAGGAGGAAGGCTTGAGTAATTGTATAAACTGCACTTTCAATTTGTTGACTGGGCATAACAATGAAAAACCAAAGTCTCTGTATGCTTATACTTTTTTTCGTGTGGCTCTACAGATCAGCCCGCAGGCGTGAGGGAAGCAAATGCCCGAAAAAGGACCCCATGTCTTCGATCTCCAGACAGGCGGACAAGTCCAAAGGCCAAACGGACACGTAAAACTCGCCACACTTTTTTTGACCGAGACCTTCCTTTCTGGCTTCCCGAACCTCTGGATGGGAAGGTAATGCAAAAAGCACCCGGTAATAGGGTGAACGAACTACGTTCCCCCAAGGTCAAACAAGATCAGTCGGTTGCGACTCATTTTGGTTCGGCAGATGGCTCTGATGCTTTCAATTGTCTTCTGCAAAATATATTTTCCTGGTTTCCTGCCATGACAACACCTCGGCCGCAGGAACGCTGTTCGGCCTGGTCAGAGGACCCCATCGCCTACACGCCCATTCCAACACCCTCCTTCCTCTTCAACTCGTTGTGTGCTCGGAACTCGAGTTTGGATGGTTCTGGAAGTTCTTCGATTTTGTCAGGCCGACAACCGGTTTGGCCAATATTTCCCACCTCTCCAGTCTCGAACCCCGTGCCAACGGAGGACAGGGGTAACGAAGAAAAGTTTGAAGGCCTCAGCCGTCCTACGGCAGGCACGTTGCACAAGCCAAAATGTCCGTCTGCCTGTCCCAGCTTCTCTATTTCCGCCCTGACGGATGAGCCCAATTAATCGGGCCTGCACCTGACAGGCCCCAGGGACGCACCCAAACAACCAACCCTTGTATATATATATGAAAGTTACTACCCTATCTTGATCCCGATCCAGCTGTGATGCGTGTCAGTTTGATTTTGCTCTGGAACTGATTTTACTCTTTGCAAAGTTCGACCCGGTTATAGTCCTAACTGCCAATGAGCTTCTGTAATTTAATGCTGTTTTTTGTATATTTATTATAACCGTTTGAAGAAAGTTGGGCATTTTTTGATAAGTCTCTTTAAGCGCAGCATTGGCTTTCAGGTGCCATTACGAACCTGCGAATGTGAATCAGGGATCTAGAACAGATTCAATTAAAGGTGGTTTGACCGGACACGTCCCTTCTAGCCAAACACGGACGGTTGTGCTCGCATAGATAGTACCACACTTGGCAAGATAACATTACCGACCAAGACAAGGGAGACTGGAATGGCCATTCCCGGCTAATTTGCCGTCGTCAGACAGTCATGCCCAACCCCGAAGTGTAGAACACCGCGAGCTCGAACCCGCCCCCTGTTGGTAAGAAGTTCAACGCCCCTAACCACTGATCCACGGGCCCGTTGTCGTGTCAGTCGCGGTTGGGTATATTTCAGTCTCCTTGTCTTTGTCGGTAGTGCTATTCTGCCTATATGACGCGCCTCTGTGCGGCCGTTGACGGGGCTCGAAAGACAGCCCAAGGCACAACGAGACAAGGGAGTTCCGTAGCGTGATCGGCGAGTGCCTTCTACATTACCATACTTGGCGACACAAATACTAACTAAAATTTCAGACATATGTTTCGCCGATATTCTGCCGCTGCATGAATATAACTACGAGGGATTCGGCTCATCACTGGGTCCCCCAGCGTTCCCCGTGTGCTTTTCAGATTGCAGCTGAGCCCATAATCTCAAATAGACTCCTTTACTTCAAGTTAGCGATTGCTTTTTGAGGAAGTTAAAAAGATACAGTACTTGATAAGCTGGTGAGTGCTCCAGATAGTCTGAGAGAGTTACACGACTAGGGGACGGTCAGTAAAATAATACAGCTGACTGCATTGAAACCTATTCATACTGGAGCACTGTCTCCAACCTATAGTGATATTTTCGGATGTTCAATAAAGAATAGTTGAAAACAAAGTACCTAGCAGTTTCCTATAGTCTTCCTCTCTGCAATAAACAACACCCGAAATTCCTCCGTCTTTATTACAAGTCGAAGAGAAAATGATTTCCAGTGGGACGTTTAGACTACATTCGTCGTCTCCTGGAGCTCACACTTCAGCCTCCATTTTCGTGATAGGCGGGAACCGCGCCGTTGGTTACCAGACCATTTGACTCCGAACGGCTGATAAAGTTGCGAAGCGGTGACAGTCGGCTTACCTAGGTGTCAGCTTTCATCCCCAGATGAACAGGCGTCAACCATTGCACAGCAGAAGTGTAGATTGTCATCTAAGTCCTCGCAACACGTATATGATACTCTAGACTTCAAAAGGGGAGGAATGCACTTGTCACTCAAGAAGAAACATTCCGCTGCAATTGTAAGCAAGGTTTTAGTGATTTTGGATTAAGAACACATCTATGGGCAAATTTATAGCATCCCCAAATCAACTTTCTGAAGCTCGAAATGAGTAAGTTTCTAGTGAGCAGTAGAAGTAAAATAAAGTATTCTGGTATTTTCGGTTGGCATGATCTCACCCACTATGCAGAAGAAGTTCGTGTAGTCTAATGAGCGGTCTGGCCGTTAATAGAGCTTTCATATGAAAAAATGTTTGCTTCCTGTTGGGCGTTTATTCCGAGAGGAATTTTGTCATATATGTGGCGACATGTCTTTAGACTGCACTCTTTCAGACAAAATGAAAATTATGCTCTATTACAAAAAAGTTGTCTGATTGACTTTTTAATGACAAATGACAAGTACTAATCAGAATCACGCCCCAACGACTCATATTTTCCGGTTACCTCTTATGATATATCTGGTAAGACATTTGAGTGTGTATGGAGCAATTCCACAGGTGTTTAGTCCGAGAGTCAGGCAAAAATTCGTTGAACTGCACGCTTTAAACAGGATAACCATATTTCGAAACAGTAAAATCAAGTGGAACCTTCTTGCAAAATTTCATTTTCCTCGTTGTTTCATGCTGTACGCTAAATTCCTAAGATCACACACCATTCACCGCCTCCCCCAAAGGATAAAAATCGGCAGGCAAGTTCTTTCATTTTGCGAAAATGGAGAAGAAAGTCCCACGCTCATTCCTAGGTTGTGATGTTAACCGAGAGTTTCATATTTTCCGTAGTCGGACGAAATGAAAATATCATATGATCGGAACGTTTTTACCGACTAAGACAAGGGAAACTCGAATGACCATTTCCGGCCTATTAGCCGTCGTCAGCCAGTCATACCCAACCCGAAGTGTGGAGGACCTGGGGCTCGAGCTCGCGACCTGTTATTTAGAGGTCCAACACCTCTAACCACTGGGCCACGGGCTCGTTGTCTTGTCGGTTTCGATCGGGAATATACAATGGTGGAGGGACACTCTCCGATCGTCCGTACGGAAATCACTCGTTCCGTTGTGCATTACGGACTCTCTCTCCCTCGAGCCCAACCAGCAGTCAGCCGAAATGAAAATATCGTATGTGCAGTTTTTTTTGAAGATTCGAATACTCCTGATGACCCGGTTTTGAAAAATGCCGACCTCGACGGATTACGGATCCGCATCAGTGCAGGCATGGTCTTAGTACAAGCGGATCTCTACCCACCTGAGCCAACAGGCTCCGACCGAGGACCTTGAGTATTTTACACTCGGACGGCTACCCATCCAACCTACTGCAACGAATGGAAACTACCAACCTTATTACAATTCGGATCTCGTCGAATTCGACGAGTTTTTCACATCTGGGTCAGCTGAAGTGTCTAGAAATATTACCGACAAAGACAAAAGACACTAAAAAACACTTTCATGGTCTATTTTCTGTCATCGGCCAAGGAGACTCCAAGACCGGGCCGGACATCTGAGATGTAAAACAGAGTTAGTTGATCATGGGGCATTTTTAGGTAAAAAGCCCTCCCACTTGAGTTACGGACGCATATCAACCCCACCTTGGAACCCGGAGCTCCAAGGCAGGCCGGTGAAAGTGACTCATACACAACTTGGAGGATGTTTCACCTATCAGAAATTACAGACCATTTTAAATGACAGAAAAACTAGCGAATACTATCGCCATTCTTCCTCAAACATGCAGCACATCTTACGAGACCAACAAAAACCTCTTGTCTACAAATATGCTGGCACTAAGGGTCGCAAGTAGGGGAATATCGATTAATTACCGTCAAGGAGATAAACATGAATTATTCAAAATCTGCCAAAATATCAATGAATTACGTGAGCCTAGTAGTCATCTGGTGGATTCTAGGTGAATTACTTAGGAAATCCTGCTTGGGCAGTCAACTTACTGTATCAGATTTGGTGGATTCCGGACGTTGCAGTAGGTTGGGCGGGTAACATGACCCAAGTGTGATAAAACTCGCGTCGTCCGGCGGGGCCTCGTAGCTCAGGTGGTTAGAGCGTTGGCTGTACTAAAGCCTTCCCCCTTACTGCGTGGGTTCGAATCCCACCGAGGCGCTGAGTTTTTCACAGTTGGTTCAATATGAATAAACATGACTGTAATAAGGCTGAATTAAAGCATCCAGCTTAAAAATACGTGGTTACCGGACTCTGCCGCGCCATAGAACGTGTTTTGAGCGTGTATGTTTCCCATTTACCGCTGGCTGCCCAAAAAAGATTTTTGGTTCTCAGCTAAAATTCGTTAGATTATTCGGTAGGATCGGAATTAGAAATGGGGATTAAATAGACCTCTCAGAGCAATAGTGGGGTGGCAAAATTAAGTCAAGCAATCCGGAAGTACGCTTCGAGAAGTTAACACTCAGCCGAGTGCAGCAGGAATCTGAACTTATCGCTTGACATCGAGGCCCGACAAACATTAAACACTATTTTTATCTGTTTGCAGCATCCTAAAGACATTGTGTGGTATGTGCAGAAACATTAGGTACTTTCAAAGACTCGAATATTAACTTAAAGAAAGTTAACTGGATTACGGTTCGTGTCCAATGCCGGCACTCCTGTACGGTTCGAACAGCTCATGCAGCTGGGGAGGGAGGAGGGGGTTTTGGTTCTGGAAATCATCGCCTCGAGCGTTCAGCCTTTTCCGACAAACCTTGCACAGAATATCCCAATAAAGTTACAATTAGAGGGTAGTTTGCTCCAAATGTTGGTATTACTGTGGTGGGCAGAAGCAGTCTGGACCGAAACCATGTACCTACAGAAAATCAAGATAAACAAGCAGGGAGATGCCTTGATCTGGCCGAAGTCTTGCGTAATCAAACAATTCTCTCCAGAGGACAGTTTTTCACTATGGTAGTTAGTTTGTCCACTTTCAAGGGCTGCTTTTGCACTAGTGATATCTTGTCGTCACAATAGCAGTTTTTCCGGCTTGCAGGAACCTACTCTTCGCAATACTGAGTTGTACCTTATAGAAGAGATCTTTAACTTTTACTGCTTTAAATCTAATTCCCACAGAACATCATGATGACTGCTAAACGTCATGCAATTTTGTAAGCCCTTTTTGGTTATGTATAAGATCGCTCATTTTATGAATCTGATTTCAGTCAGGTTTTGAATGCTAACACAAACCTTACTGGGAATACTGGTATTCGAACTCCTCGGTTAATCGCGTCTTACCTATCTTTCGAATAACTCGAATCCATTAAAGTGTCTGTTGACTTAAGTGACCGATACAGACTGTTCCTCAATATTAAGGTATCCCTTTTAAGAATTTATTTACAATACTTCGAAGTTCGTTTCAATTAATGGCATAGCATGACATGTTGGTCTTGGCATTGCTGAAGATACGCCGTATACCGTCACTCCCGTCTTATCACGACGGAACTATGGAAGTGAGAAAATGTCATTCAGAAGATCATCTCGGAGGTAACTGGCATAAACCGTCCAAAACTCTTTTAACTACATGTCATGAATTCTTATATCCTCAGCATGCATTTGATGATAGCTTGGATCTGAGCACAATTTTTAGAGGCTGGAAGGAGTCTCATTGCACAAGTTGTGTTGAGCTAAGAAGGCATCATAAATATCCTAACTATAGCAAAGGAGATGCAGGTTGAGATTCTACCGGTTCCAAACGGGTGGGAGGGAGGTCGGCGGAGGAGGAGAGGGCGGGCCGATGTGCCGACAGTCGACCACAAGGGAGAGCCTCCGACACTTGTGCCAGGATGCACAACTAGTAAACAGAAGTTGGTTTCGCGCGCGGATACGGGGGGTAGGGGGAGGGGAGAAGGAGAGGAAGATGTGACAGGCTTGAGACATGTGTGTTGGAGTTTGAGGCCTTTGTGGCAAACATGCATAGTTGTAAGGTTGGTTAGTCAAAGTGGGAAACTCACAGGCGCGCGAGCGAGCGCACACACACAAGGGCCATATGTCTGACCATCTGTTCACCCATTTGGGAAGCGCTACCGACTAGTTAGTGTATATGATGTTTGTGTATGGGACCTCGAAACCGCAGCATTTTGCTCCCAGATTATTATCTCGGTCCTATGTAGGAGTTTTACAAAAATGGCCATTTTCTGAGGGTAGGTTCCGATTTCCTGCAGAAACAGTAATTAATCGGTAACTCCTGCCCCCCGACTCCTCTTCCTCCTTCTGCCCCCCCTCCCTCCTCCTCCTCCTCCTCCTCCTCCTCCTCCACCACCCCATATGAACTTCGAAATAAAAATTGGTTGCTGAAGAATAGAGTAGACACATAGAATTGAAGCTTGACAGACGGCCGTTTCAAGGAAAAGGGTATTCAAACTCGGTCATGTGAAGAGGCCTACTCATCTTAGATACCCAGGTCTACTACGTTCAGCATACATCGGAATTATTTTTTTCAGTCAACTTGCAATTAAAAGAAGCAGTTTACTTACGAACTGAATCTGGCTATTCAGTGTGCTACGGGTACCATAGCGACGTTTGATGGTGATGCTTTACTTGCTCATGACGTCACCGCGTGGAAAGAACAGTAATAACGATGACTGGGGCGAAACAAAGTAGCACACACACATTTGCATTTAATTAAAATAGACAATTTCATTTATTTGTGCTTGTAAGATATGGCTTGCTCTCGAAACCAGGAGCAGTTCCACATCATTTATGCATGTGATTCCTTCTCCTACCTGCTTAAACCCGTGCATCCCCAGGCGGCTAAGCTTAACTCAGCATTCTGTTCATTAAATGTCTGCACGGACTTGCCTGTTAGGCAAGAGCTGAGCCAGTGGTGTTGGCAGTGTATAGCTAAACCCTGACGTAATAACTGCCTCGTGCGACAGTATTTGCGAGAGATGCAGGAGACCTGGAGGACTCGCAAGGCCGAGGAGATCCAAGGGTGCGCGGACCGCAACGAATGGAAGCCATTCTTAGCCGTGATCAAGGCTGTTTACGGTTCCACAGCCAAAGGAGTCGTTCCCCTTCTCAGCGTCGACAGAAGTACCCTTCTCGCTGAATAGATGCAAATTCTGAAGCGATGGACCGAGCACTTCAGAGGCGACCTCAACCGTTCCTCCATCATCTCTGACACCGCCATCGCCCGTCTGACTTAGATGGAGACCGACCCTGATCTCGAATTTCCGCCCACGAAATCGCCGAGACCGTGCAGCGGTAAAGCGTCCCGATCGGACGCAATCCCTAGGGAGATGTACAGGCACGGCGGCCCCCAAACTTATGAATCGGCTAACGGCCCGCTTCCAAGAGATGCGGCATCGCGGACAAGTCCCTAAGGATTTCAAGCACAACACAATCGTCCATCTCTACAAGCGAAAGGAGAAATGTCAACTTTGCGACAACCGCAGAGGCATCTCGTTGCCTAACGCTGCCGGAAAAGTCTTCGCTCGCGCTCGCCTCAACAGCCATGTGGAACAGGGACCCCTGCTAGAAAGCCAGTACGACCGTCGTCTCGGCACCACCAACACAATCTTTGCTGTCTGCGGGGGAAATGTCAGAAGATGCGAATCCATCTCTACTCTATCTTCGTGGATCCAACGAAAACATTCGACCCGATGAATCGCGAAGGATTGTGGAAAATGGTGCGGAACTTCGGCTGTCTCGAATGATTCCCTCAGATGGTGCGTTAGCTCCACGATTGCATGCGTCACGGACAATGGAACCGTCTCAAAGGCATTCGCAGTGACCAACGGAGTGAAGCAGGGCTGCATCCTCGCGCTTACACTCTTCAGTCTTCGGTTCTGTGTCATGCTAATGGATGCCGACCGTGATAAAGGCCCCAGGATCCGCGTCGCCTACAGGACGGACGGCAAACTCCTCAACCACAGGCGGATGCACTTCCAGTCCCGGGTATCCATAATTACTTCTCTTTGCCGCCGCCCGCAACAACTTCTGGCTGATTTTCAACACGGAGGAGACAGTGGTTATGAAACGGCCGCCACCCAACGCTGCCCGAACTGCACCTCAAATCAATATAAATGACGCCCAATTCCAAGCCATGGACAACGTCATCTATCTGGGCAGCACTTCTCCACTCAGCATCAGAACTGACGATAAAGTTGCCCGATGATTTCCAAGGCCATCCAAGCCTTCCGTCGTCTGCAGAACACCGTCAGGAATAGTCATGGTCTCCACCTCAGCACCAAAGTTAAGATGTATAAAGTAGTGATCCTGCCGACGCTACTATACAGAGGGGAGACCTGGACGGTGTACAAGAAGCAGGCGCGGAGGTCCAACCACTTCCACCCCACCTTTCTTCGGAGGATACCAAAGCTAAAGTGTCAGGGCCGGATTCCGGACACGGACGTACTGGAACGGACAGTAATCCTCAGCATTCACGCCATGCTGAGACAACTGCAACGGCGTTAGAACGGCTAACTCGTGAGGGTGAACGAAGAGCAGCTATCATCTATGGCGATGCCACCACGGGTTCCCGCCGACAAGGGGGTCAAGTCTAGCGATACAAGGATACTCCGAAAACCTCCCTGAAATGCCTGCAGATCAATCTGCTGAGCTAGGACGACCTCGCCCAGGACCGACCGACCTGGAGGAAAACAGTGAAGACAGGTGCAGCGATCTAAGTAGCCAACTGCTTAACCGTCGCCAAAGCTAAACGCAAAGCTCGGAAATCTCAACTGCCCCCACCTTGAATTGCCAATGCCTAACCGTTTCTGATCTGCCCGAAATGTCAGCGGACGTTCCGGACACTCACTGGTCTTATTGGACATCTGCGGACCCAATACGCCATCAACTCGACAACGTCTACCTCTTCTCCCACTCTCGCCCACTATGTGCTGACCGCCACTCCCGTCACCGCCGTTCACACCGTCGTATCCTAGTCCCCATCATCCACGGATCTCACTCCCTCTGCCTCAACCGCTGCGTCGAACGCAGCGACCAGCACCACCGTCGCCCCCCATCACTACCACCAAAACGACCTCACGCACTCTCCCCATCGATGAGACTACATCTGACATCCCATCAACTTAATACATCATCAACATCCACAGCTCCAGCAACGTGGACTCGGTTCACACCTGTCCTCATTACGATCGCACATTCATCTCGCACATCGGCCTGGTCGGTCACTTGCGAATCCATTGCACAGAGACTGGTGAACCAGTGCCTGGAGCACCAACCTACATTCGTCACATCTGCCTCCACTGCCGTGCCTGCCTCACCTTGCTGTGGAACACACGGTGGACATCGTCGGACACGACAGTCGAAATGCCGGATAGACAAACTTATTTATTTTGATCCATCAAATTATATCGGCGAGCCAGATGGCAGAAAGAATCCACTTATATCAAAGGGAAGTAGAACATCCCACTAATTGCCAATATTAGCTATGAACGGGATTTGCCACCAGTTTGCTTTCTACTGACACAGACCAAACCACATGCACCAGAATAGTGTGAGAGTTCTTTGATAAAAGGAATTATCGGGACTCACTTAATCGATCAACATTGAGCGAAAACTTTTTGTGTCGTTTAAGCCAATGGTAAAATTTTCCGGGTGGCACAGTGACACAGTAGCTAAGAGGTTATAAAAATGACAAGCTGTCGAACAACGAAACCCCCCAATTTAACTGGCGTTTACTACAAATGTAAAACTCGTTGAGAAAAACCAAATTCTCCGTAAATGCGTGCTGAGGTGACACGGACAGCTTATTATTATTTATCTTAGAGCAGTCTGCCGCTTGAATCTTGACATTTTTCCTTTATAGTCTGCAACCGAACAGAATCCGCGCAGGCATATGGTTCATGCTAAAGGCTTCATTTGCTTCCTCGTTGCATAAAATTGAGTCATAAATCAGTAGCACATTCACTGGAACCCCGGTCAGTCAACTGCACTTTTTAGACATGTAGTCGCCATTGCCTTCCTTATTTATTGATGCCTCCGGGTCAGTTGCTATAATTTTTTAAAATGTTTCAGTTCTCACAATCTGAACGCGCATAGTGACACGGAAAACTTTCATCGGTACACGACGAGTTTTCGCAATTTCCGATACTTTGCAGTTTCAGCAGTTGTATATGGCCTACGGAATTCGGAGTCCCTAAAACAATACGATTAAGAAAACTGAGATTTGTTTTGTTGCTTATTTTTTTCCCAAGTGTTGGCAGCAAGCCGCATATCTCGTAGGACAGAATTCTTTTTAATTATCTCTTTGGGCACTAATGTGGATATCAACAGCTTCCATTCACTTATTTCATGGCTGAAATTTACTAAATTCCCAAGACACAATATGCTCAGAGCGTTTTATTAATCTCTTGTTCGTGAAGGACTTGATAATTGGAGGAAGAACTTGTAAACGAACGGTTTTGAAGTAAGTTTAGCGGGGATGAACAACAGATTTGAGGGGGATATAGCAAGTTTATATTCCGAAATAATGAAGCGAGGATTAACGCAAAAATTAAAAATAATGCAATAATAGTAACAAGTCGATTGACCGAAAAATCTATTCTGAATTTCATGCAGTCTCAAGTCCTAATTCCGTATGCATTTCTTAAAAATACAATAAGTTCTCCTCACGTTTTTATTGACAAGACAGTTCCTACTGCTCTGCAAGGTGGTCGCAGCCTAAATAGTTGGAAAGTTTAAAGCCATTCATTCCAAGTCGTTTGAGACATCGAGGCGTATGGACCATGACCAGTAACAGGAATTCTTTGTCCATAATTTTAAAACGTGTTTGAGAAGTAGAAAACAATTATGCAATCAAGGGCTTTTTGAGCCCCATAGTGTTAAAAGTTTGTGGCTCATAGAGACCTCCGAGATGACACGACAATCGTTCCTGTTTCATTAGCCTGACAGATTTCACCTGCAGTAGAATTCCGGGGCAGTTTTGGATGATTGATTTATCCTAAGAGTTCAACATCATAATAATCAAAATTACCTTTCTCGAAGTAGGTTATTTTGAATTGTATACCATGCCTGAATTTCGATCAAAACAGTCACCCCCTGTCAATCTAAAGTTTAGATAGCCTAATCTACTACCGAATATTCTGATTTGGTTTATATTATTAGTTCTTTTACGCACATCTTCGCTCGGCTATGATGGAAACCTACTGCCTTAGGACTTTCTTGGCGCTGGGGTCTTCCCCTCTATGTGGAATAACCCAAGGAATCCTTACGAAGGGATGTGGTCAAGTATTGTCGCACTCCGCAATGATTGACAATAAAGGGACAACATTCCAAGTTGTCCTGTCTAAGCGCATGGAGTGTTGGGAGTGAAACCTCAGAGCCTGAACGGCGTCAAGTTTGTGATGGAATGATCAAAGTCAGTAGAGCAGCCGGCAACTATTTTCACGATGATATGACACTGATCGATTGCTGATCATGTCCAGTATACCACTTCGAGAGAACAACCCAGCGGGAGTCAGGATGGTAGTAGAAATTGTAAGCCACATTCAAGATATAACTAAGGGAGGGTTGACATGGGCGGACTTGTGAATTCTAAGAGAACGGGAACTAAAAACATATTTACTTCGCTGAAGCAGGCAAGCAGGGCTGGATTTAATGACACCAAAAAATTTCGCGACGGCTCGTCAGCTGCGCCCTGTCGCTTCACAGCATAGATAACGAGTGGAAAGAATACAACAGAGATGAATTCGTGAAGAAATTCAATGCGGAAACAACAAGATCGAGGGTTCGCGTAGAGCCGAATGATCGATAAAATTAGTAACTCAGGCACAGTATAGGAAGAATAGTGGAAAAAAAGCGTTAACGAGCACAAAGAAAGGGAAGTGAAAATCATGGAGCCAAAGGCTACCATGACAAGGTTAGGCTAACTACATGTTCTAACTGTTCACAATGATCAGGTTTCACCCGCCGTAAATAGGCCGCCTCCAGGTAACGCAATGTCCGAGTTGTTCGTGCCCGAACAAGTACTAGGAAGGAAGTTTTAGAGTGGACGGAGTGACCACTATCAAGCATGTGTTTTGTAATGGAGGAACGCGGGATTTTATTTTCTTGTTTTAGAAGCCATCTGGGCAGGAGCTCAATAGACCTGGCTGCCAACTGCCTTTACGTTCGCCCAATGTACTTGCATCCTCAAGCATTGGAAGAGGCTTGGTAGGACTGCATAAAAAGGATATACCCCTGTTATGACCCGCCTGGTACGTGAAATCCCGTGGAGCGTATGAGCACTCGACCCTTGTCCCCAATACCAACGCGGCAGAGAAGGAGAACGCGACCGGCCACGAAACTGTGTATTAGGAAAATGCAAGTCAAAATGAACTGGAAGTAACGCGCATTTATAACGCCTTACGGTGCTTCGCCGGCGTTCGGCCCAATGCCCTTCGGGAAGAACATTCGAGACGAGCCGGTCGATAATTCGAATATGCTGATCGATCAGGCCCGCGAGGAAAAGCCAATGGAGAGGCGCCACGATTAAGATGACAGTGCAGTAGAGAAAACGCACGTGGCCTCCCGTGATTGGCTGGCTCTTGTTTTTGGGAGTGTAGGCACTCCCAACACCTTCCCTCCAAGTAGGTCAGTACCGCTTCTGGCGTGGGTTGACCTGCATCAGACGTGTTGATCGGCGCACGCGGTTGGTCCGGCGTCTTAGTCGTGGTTTAATGCCTGGAGATACGGGAGCGGTAACTGATACCGAAGATGGTATATCCGAAGGGGGCGCAGAAGTAAGTTCGGGAACCGACTGATCTGCCGAAATGGCGAAGGTATCCAGTAGGATGTCGAGAGAGAGTGACGGCGCCGAATCGAGCCCAGTTGTGTTACTGCAATGTCGCTGTCGGATCTGGTTGTGGTGGCGAACCCAGATGTCATCACCAACGTCGACGTCAAACAACATACTGCCTCTGTGCGATACTACGGTTGCTTCAATCCAGTCTGGGAACCCCACTCGATAATCACGAACGAAGACAGGTGTTCCGATGGAGAGCTTGCTGCGAGAAACTGGAGAAGTCTGCGCGGGCTGCGCACCGGTAGGGACGAGGGCATGAAACGTTGTACGCAGTTTTCGGCCCATCAACGCTTCGGCAGGAGAAACGCCACCAGGGAACGCCGGGTTCGGTGTCGTCCTGTAGGAAAACAGGAACGCCTGGACTATCTCGTCCGTGGTCCCCTCCCCACGAGCTTTCAAGAGGGCTCTCTTAAACGTGTCGACAAAACGCTCCGCCTGACCGTTAGACTGAGGATGGTAGGGCGGGGAGCGAAGATGCTGGATGTTGTGCTGGCGGCAGAAATCTTCAAAGGTCGCCGAGATAAACTGAGAACCATTATCTGAAACCAGGACTTCTGGTAAGCCATGCTGGCTAAAGATGCGTCGTAGGAAGGCGATAGTGGCAGATGCGGTTGCTGGATTCAGTGGAGCAATCTCGGGCCATTTCGAGTAGGCGTCAACCAAAATTAGGTAGGAGACTCCGTTAAGTGGGCCAGCGAAGTCGATATGCACGCGTGACCAAGGCCTCTCCTGTGGTTGCCAGGGTATTGGAGGTTGACGAGGCGGCATCTTGGCAGCTTGCTGACATCGAGAACAGCGTCGAACCAGGTCGTCGATGTCGCCGTCGATACCCGGCCAGTAGGCAAAACTGCGAGCAATAGACTTCATTCGGCTGGCACCAGGATGAGCGGCACGGAACTGGCGTAGTACTGTGGGTCGGGGGGAAGATGGGATCACCACACGGTCCGCAAACATGAGGCAGGAGTCAACCACAGATAACAATGCTCGTCGGAGGAAGAGCTGACGAAGATCACCAGCGAGAGCAGTGGTTGGCCAGCAGGTCTGCACGTAGGTGATGGCCTGACGGAGGACAGGATCCTGTTCAGTAGCATGCCGGATGTCCGCGGCAGTGACAGCGATACCTCGTATGGCGTCTGATAACTGACGGCGCACATCGTCCTCAATCGAAATAGCGGCAATCACAGTATCTTCCTCCGGTTCCTGCTGATTGCTGATGAGGCGAGACAGGGCGTCAGCCTGACCAAAGTCTGTAGTACGACAGTAGCGAATGTCGAAATCGTAGCCAAGAAGGATGGTTGCCCATCGCTGAAGTCGGCTGGCTGAGTAGACGGGAATGCCCTTTTTCGAACCGAAGATTGACAGCAATGGTTTGTGATCCGTCAACAACGTGAAGTGGCGACCGTACAACAGTTTGTGAAATTTCTTGACGGCAAACACGAGGGCTAGAGCTTCTTTCTCTATTTGCCCATAGTTCTTCTCCGCAGAGGTTAGCGTGCGAGATGCATGCATGATCGCCTTTTCAGACCCATCAGGAAAAGTATGTGAGATGACGGCACCAACTCCGTGGTTGGAAGCATCTGCAGCAACAACGATCGGCAGCGTCGGGTCGTAGTGCGTGAGCAGCAGATCTGAACTCAGCATCGACTTTAGCTGGGCGAAGGCCTTTTCACAGTCGGGGGACCAGCACCAGGGAGCATCCTTCTGCAACAGACGGTTGAGCGGGGCCCGTACGTCATGCAGCGATGGTAGGAAGGCGCTATAGTAACTGATCAGGCCAAGGAACGAACGATGTTGCGATACATTCTTGGGTGCAGGCATCCGTTGGATGGCCTGAATGTTTTCAGGATCTGGATGGCGACCATTGGCGTCAAAAACGAATCCAAGGTATTTGATGGAGTTGAGGAAGAATTGGCACTTGTCGGCCCTAGGCGAAAGCCATATTCCTGCACGCGTTCGAGCACTGCGCACACTCGGTCTTGCAGCTCGGCAGGGGAGCGACCCACGATGATGATGTCTTCCAGGTACCCAGCTGTGCCAGGGATGCCGGAGAGCATTGCGTTCATCGTTTGTTGAAATAGGGCCGGGGCGGTCTTGACACCAAAGGGCAGCCTGGTGTATTGGAACAGACCGCGGTGGGTGTTGATGGTCAACAATTCGCTCGACTCTGGGGCGACCTCGATCTGCAGATACGCATCAGCGAGATCCAACTTGGCAAAGCAAGTGCCACCATTCAGCAGGGTGAAAAGATCCGCCGGAACCGGTAATGGATAGCAGTTCGGCGTCAGCGCGGCATTGAGACCGGTGGAGAAGTCAGCACAAATGCGGACCGAGCCATTGGGCTTCTTAACCACAACGATTGGAGCGGCCCAGGCGGAGTAGGATACAGGAACCAGAACTCCCAATTCCTCTAGACGCTTCAATTCAGCCTCGACAAGTGGTAGGGCTGCATATGGGACTGGTCGCTTTGGACGGAAGACTGGTTGACTTCCAGGAGACAGATGTAGCACGGCTTGAGTGTATGTGCAACGACCCAGGCCGTCTTGGAACACTGGAGCAAAGCGTTGGAGAATGTCCTTGGCTTGGTCTGCAAGCACAGCGGGAATCTGCACCTGACTGCAAACAACGCGGAGCGGCATATCGGCCAACCCAAGTTGTTCAATCCAGTCGAGACCAAGTAGGTTTAGATCAGACTTGGTGATGTAGCAGATCGCAGTGATGCTGGTACCGCGGAACGACACACAGCATTGCAGCTGCCCAATTAGCTGTACGAGACCACCGCACGCGCTTGTGGCGGACTGGGAAGTCGGCTGCATCGTGGGACTGCCAAGGGACTGCCAGAGTCTCTCAAAGATGATGGTGATATCTGAGGCAGTGTCCAACTGTAGACGAACTGCATGGCCATTGAGCAAGACATCAACAAATTTTCTACGACCAGACGCATTGAGCTGGAAAGCGGCCAAGAGACTCAGAGAATTACCAACGGACCGGGGTTTGGGCTTGCGTTTTGGCCGGAAACGGTGCCAGGAATTAGGAGTGGCGGGGGCTGGCTTGCCTCCAGAAGCTGGTACTGATTTGCAGAACCCATCACGGTGTCCCACCTGATTACAGCTTTGGCAGCGATGCTGGCGGAAAGTGCAATCCCGGTGGAAATGCCACGCGCCACAGTGCCGTCAAGGAGATGGCGGAGATCTCGACTTGGACACTTGCTTGGACCGTGTAACAGGATGCGATTTGGTCGATGTGACCGTATGGACTGAGAAAGATGAGGCCGGGTTCTGAATCATTGCAGAGTCGTGCTTGAGACTGATCAGCGTTTGGCACTCTTCTGCCAGCTCTTGGAGTGTGGTGGAGTTGTTCTGCTGCACTTTGGACAGGAGACGTGTCCGGATATCAGCATCCTTGGGGAACTGGAGGCCGCAGATAAATATAAGGCATTTAAGCTGGTCTTCAGTGAGAGAACCGAGTTGGAAACGCCCACACTCACGATTAACAATGCCCGCATATGTGATGAAATCATCGGAATCTCGTTTGCACAGTTGCAGACACTGAAATCGAGTGTTGAAGAGGGATGATTGCTCACCAAAAATCTGCGACAACGTCTCAACCGTGTCCTTGAAAGTGACCTCTCGGGGATTCTTGGGGAGGATGAAGTTTGCATAACGCTCGTGTTCAGCCTCACCCAGTTTGCGAAGAAGGAGTCGAAACTTCCATGCATCGTCCTGGGCAGCCAGATCGACAGGGAACAAGTCCTCGTATCGTTTGTACCAGGACTCAAAGGTGATATGGGCCTGCGGGTCATACAGGAATTCAGTGATGCAGTCGACAATGTGATCAACAGATTGTGAACCACCAGTCGCGCTTGATTGGCCCATGGATGAATTGGATAACTTGACGGTCAGAGCCTCCATCAGCTTCAGCTGCTGCTGCAACATCTGCTTCAAGTCTGCGTACTCGTCAGCCATTGTAGTCGAAAAACTGCGTCGCCAATTTGTTATGACCCGCCTGGTACGTGAAATCCCGTGGAGCGTATGCGCACTCGACCCTTGTCCCCAATACCAACGCGGCAGAGAAGGAGAACGCGACCGGCCACGAAACTGTGTATTAGGAAAATGCAAGTCAAAATGAACTGGAAGTAACGCGTATTTATAACGCCTTACGGTGCTTCGCCGGCGTTCGGCCCAATGCCCTTCGGGAAGAGCATTCGAGACGAGCCGGTCGATAATTCGAATATGCTGATCGATCAGGCCCCCGAGGAAAAGCCAATGGAGAGGCGCCACGATTAAGATGACAGCGCAGTAGAGAAAACGCACGTGGCCTCCCGTGATTGGCTGGCTCTTGTTTTTGGGAGTGTAGGCACTCCCAACAACCCCTAAGACCAATTTTGTCAACGTATAATTCATCTCTTCACAAACTACCACAGTGGTTAGTCAAGGAATTAGGGCCAATCCGACGTCGATTTTCGACCTACACGCCAAACGACAGCTTTCATTTCACTTCAAGACTCAGAAATCAAAACATTTCGGGCAAATACATGGTATCCTTGGATGTAGAATCACTTTATACTGACGTATTACTGGATAAAACAACAGACATCATATGTATCCATGCGTCTGAAACTCGTCTGCCTCCTGAAACACTAGGCGACATTTTAAAATTATGCACAAAGGACGTTTAGTTTCTTTTTGACAGCCAATTATAGAGACAAATTGACGGAGTGGCAATGGGATGTCCTCTCGGCCCTACCTTTTCTGGCACCTTTATGGGTCATCTAAAAGAAAAAGTGTCCGCAATATTGAACATGCGACCACTCTACAGAAGATACGTGATGCTTTCGCTATTGTTGAAGACATTAAGGAAGCTGAAGAATTGCCCTCTGTTATGAATAAACTACATCGAAGGACCAAAGTTACAATGAAGGAAGAACAGGACAATCAACTATCCTTCCTGGTCGTTTTTATTTTTAAGCAAGAAGATGGTTCCATAAGACGTTTTGTTTTCCACACGAATAACTGGAAGAGGCATAACTTGCATTTTTGAGTTTTGTACCCATACAATGGAAACGGAATAAGAAAATTTGCTCCAAAGGCACACTGAATGCAGGACGTGTAAGCTTCAGAGAAACGCGGCTTAATCGTGAATATCCTGCACGTTTCGGCCACAAGTACAGCAACTCTACACGGCCAAAATTGACAGAACATTCAGTTCCAAAACGCCCGTTTTTATATCTTTGCCCTTTAAGGGCGACAATATTTTAAATACTAACAAACGATGGCTGCGTTCCACCATTGAAAAGACATACAATGCAGCTGAACTCATATTATACAGTCCTACCAAGCCTCTTCCAATTCCACAGGCTAACGATGCCTTACCAATGCACGCTTATTCAAATTGTGTTTATGAATTCACATGCACTTGCCGGTGCAAGTACATTGGGCGAGCGCAAAGGCAGTTGGCAGCCAGGCCTATTGAGCACCTGCCCAGCTGGCTCCTAAAGCAAGAAAATAAAATTCCGCTCTGCGCAAAACCCCGAGCTTGTTGTTTCTGCATTGAATTTCTACACGAATTCAAATCTGTTGTATTCTTTCCACTCGCTATCTATGTTGTGAAGCGACAGGATGCAGCTGACCAGCCGTCGCGAAATTTTTTGGTACCATTAAATCCTGCCCTGCTTGCCTACTTCAGCTTCGTACCGGGGACAAAATGCTTCACATGTTTATTTGGCTAACTTGCCTGAAGGAAGCCATTGTAGAACAAGTCTCCCTGGACTGCAATGAGTCAAACTGCCTTTTGAGCGAACGCAGATCTGACCTAGGTGTTGCACTCAAATCTACCATTTTTGAGGGTCAAAATCAAGGATTTTCTTTGTTGTTCAACAAATAGGACGTTTAGCTTAAGTGTCACAGTGGGAAATCCAGTGTGTAAGGATAAACTGTATGACCGGGGTAGGGTTACTATCGAAAATTGCCTACTATATTTATCCACGCTGACATTGTTCAGTAGAGTGTTTGGTCGGAATCCAGTCACGGTCCTTGACAGCTCTAAGCCAGACAGGATGACATTCTGTGGACTTAACCGTCCGAGGACGCGGTGCTACGAAAATTTCTGTATGGACTCACTGTTCTGCACTCCCTACATCTAATTCTTTAGTAAAAGGCAGAAGGCTGGTCTGCAGTTAAGAGGAAGCAAGAGGCATTTTCCTGTGCGTATTCCCGCCGCCCACATTGCCGTCATGCCCGGGTACCCGATGACGAACATAGCGACACTACCTACTCCTTTGCGTTCGCAATATGGGATAAAAAGGTCACCCATGCCTCCTTTGGGCCTGCCTTGTTCAGCCACAACAAAAGACGATGCTGTCACTTTGTCTACGTAGGCCCATATCACTCTGCCGGACACGATTCCTCCCTCAAGTAGCTTCCTATTAAGGCGGCCCCGTACGCTTCTATGAGGCGCCACACCCGTATAACACCTATTATCTGAATTTCCGTAGGATCCGCTCTACCGGTTACCGTGTTCTAACCCCGTTCATTTACTTTATCCTTGCCATCCTATATTTAAACTTATTAGAAAGGAGACACAGACAAACTCACTAAAGTCAAAATGCCCAGCACAGGCTAAATGAAGACGAAGAGGTAAAATGCGTCTTGTCAAATTCCAGCATTACATTCAGCAGGAGGGGGGCTGGAATGGTCATTCCGGCTTATCCTTCATGATCAGCTGGCCCTAGCGTGTCTGAAGCTCGAACCGGGTCGGGAATATTACTGAATCCCGTGCCTGTCGGCTTCGATCGGAACTATGAGGCTGCATGAAAGTAGTTTTCATAGATTTATTCTGATTACAGGGCGAAATAGTGCTGGTTCCCTACTTCTTTGAGCCTTCGGTCTAGAACCCTCGTAGATAGTTGAGTAACGATGTGGAGTTACAATCGTGGGCTCTGGGCCGAGTCCCTGGGACACAACATAGTCGCTCCTTCTCCGTCGGGTAATCAGGATGAATCGGTGAGCACTACTACCAGGTGAAGTAGAATTCTCGATGGCAGCCGATAGGGCGGCAAGCCTGTTCTGCTTGACTTAGCGCTACATGAATAGAGAGTTCGGATTTGAGCCCCAGGTCTGTTCAACCTGGTTTCAGCTTTAACTGGTTGACACGGCAAAAGAGCCAGAATCGGCGAACTCGGATTGTATTGCCTTGTCGGCAGCATTTTTTCAGCATGATACAATTAACGGACTTCGCTGGATAATTTTGCGATAATTACCGATAGCGCAACATGCTCTTACTCTTTTACACCTAACATTTTTCAACAGGGACGGGGTCGCTGAAATGTTTCTTTCTGACCGACGACGATAAATTAGCCAGAAATATCCATTTCGACGCCCTGACAAAACGTCCCCATTACTGAATGCTACTAATTATGCCCAGATTGAAGATTCGCGGTCCGAAAGCGAAACAAAACAGGTTTTTCTGCTCTATAATCAGCATAAATTGATACATGCTGTTCTCATATATTTGTCCACCTATTACAAGGCTGCCGTAAGTTACTGTTCGTCGATTCTCCAATGATCGTGCATTTCCAATGGTAGAGAGCTGCTCATCGATCGCGTTAAGGGACACAATCAAAGAGCCATAAACCGGCAAGCAAAAGTTATTTGTGTGGGAATTGCTGAAGAATACGTACTTGGGAAAGGTCTACATTTCTCCCATACAAATTCCCACTGTGGTTTTCCTAATTGAACTTGTTCCTATTCCGAGTCTACGCCTTGATATTTAATAGTTCGGGCAGGCAGGACAGAGAAAGAGGCTTACATTTCTCAAATATTTCTTCACAGGTCCCTCCCTTACTGTAGTTTATCTCGAGAAGATTTTCAAATGACTATACTTTTATTGCCCAATGTACTTGCTTCCACAAGTGCATGTGAAGTCGTAAAAACAATCTGGCATGACGTGCAATGCCAAGGCATCAATTGACCGTGGAATTGAGACATTTTTAGTGTGACCGCTGAATATGCATTCGGCTGCGTTGTGTGTTCTTTCAATGGCTCATCTCAATCGTCGCTAAATTGCATTTGAAATGCTGTCACCCTTAATGGATAAGGATATTACAACGGGCTTTTTCGGAACTGATTGTTCCGTCACTTTTGGCCGTACCGGAATTTTGGATGAAACGTGTTGGATAGCCGCGTCTAAGCAAGGCTGTTTTGAGACAGGCAGTTTCTGCATCAATGTCTCGGTAGGAAAATTTTTCTCATTCTTTGGACAAGCATGTAAACCAGATTTCGTTTTAGTTGCATTGTCACGGAGCTGAGGAACTGTAGGTATTGACCTTTCCATGTATCCTTATGGAAAACCGATCGCCTTTTTGAACCATCTTCCTATTTAGTCATAAGGACGTCCAGAAAAGATAGCTTGCTGCACTGCCCATTTTTACATTGTGGATTTGGTCTTCGGATGGAGGCTATTCGTGGCAATAAGAGAGTCTTCGGTTTCTTCTCTGTTATCAACAACAGCAAGTATATCATCCATATATTTTCTGTGTAGTGTTCTCATGCTCAATTTGGATGACAACGTTCATTTTAAGTGACCCATATAAGTGCCAGCATAGGTCGGACCAGGTGGACTTCACATTGCTACTCCGTCAATCTGTCTGCATAGTTGTCCATGAAGCAGAAATGAAACGTTTTTCATGCAGTTTCAACAAGTCACGTGGCATTTCGGATGAAAGACGGGTTTCGGGACGCATGGGCGCATATGACATCTACTGTCTCATCAAGTGGCAGAGTTGTAAATAGCGATTCTGCGTCCAATGATATCGTGCACTTGTTAGAAATGTTCTGATGCATAGTTCCTTCAATAAAATGAGAAGTATTCTATCGAGTAAGTCGAAACTCGGTGTCGGACTAGTTCTAATTGCTTGACAAACCACTGTGCTGGTCTGTGTTGGGATGAACTAGATATAGGCAGAATTGATCGTAGAGGTATGTCCTTTCTATGTATCTTTGGCAGGAACGACTCGGATATTTCGCTACTTGGAGGCAGCCTACATACGGCGTGAGAAACCCGACCAATGCCAACAGTTAGACCACGTGGTCAATCTCAACTTGCCCTGGTTGTCCTCAGCGCTTTAATTTGCACACCCCTCCGTATGCTAACTTTTCCATTTCCTTTCGTAAGTTGTGTTTTTGAATTACCATTTTATTGATTAGTCTACGTGTAGTAAACGATGACCTTGCTGTTTTGCATTGATTTATGCTGTGGAAGTTCAAATCTCTGTATCTTTCTCATTAGTTATCTCTGTTATGCAGTGACAAGTTGCAGTTGATAAGCCGTCGCAAAATTTGCTGGTTCCAGTAAATTCTGCTATGCATGCTTGTTTCATATTCGTGTCGGAGAAATATTGCCTCAAGCAACCGAATACCATCTACTAGGTTTCTATGCATACATTTGGTGACCTAACATATGAAAATAATCACTAACCAATACAAACGCAGTTCGAACGCATCCATTTAACACCAGACTAATAAGAGACGACCTCGAATTAACTGAAAGAGCAAGATGGGTATTACAAGTGCGGTTTCATTGACTAGAAACGGCAATTTTCATGAGAAAGGCGCAAATACCGAAAATGAAGAAAATCATGTAACAAGAGTAGACTCAAATTTTAGAAGTGCATGATGCCTGTCCGTGTAAATAACAAACCAAGTAAAGCCATATATGCACAATAATGCTTACAAAATTATTTTTATACACGATTTTTCATAAAAAATACTTCAAGAATTGGTGGTATATGACGTCTGGCATAGAATCAGGTGCGCAGTGTCCGGTCATGTGATCCAAGATCCTGTTGCGCAAAACTGATGTAATTTGCCTTTTTTGTATTATTTGATGTGCGGATGATTGAAGCAAGGAGAATTTTGTCTTATTTTACTGAAACTGAGGTCACCTGTTCTAAAAAGTGGTAACAGAATGCGTTTAATGACGCGCGTTTGGTAGCAGATTAGGCAAGAAGAAGGCTTCGCAATCAAAAGGATAAAAAAGAAGTCAGTCCTGTAGGGATGATAGAATCAAAATTAATATCCGCCGTTCGGGACAGACAATCTCATGTTGAATAACTAGGAGAGATGTGCGACCTGTAGACATGGTTGACGCATCTGTTGCCTGAGAACTTAATCGTGTTAAATTATCAGCCCCGAATTTACTGAAAAGACAAGATGTCCTTAGCACTCCAGAGAGAAACATGAAGCAAGTGAAAAAAATTTGTTATACCAACATACAACCATAGTGCATGGAATTATGATGGTTGTTTATCTTTTCACCGTTCGTAAACCTGTACATATTTTACTTGGTGCGGCTATGATCATGTCTAACCCAACTGACCTCAATGTCACGGATTATACCTCTCCACGCGTGACGATCCGCGCCAGCAGATCGGGACAGCTCAGGCCGTTATGTTCTCCAGCAAGGGAGGCCGAACGTCGAAGGTCCAAGAACCACGTCCATATCTTGACGAACTGTGTCTAGCTGGGTTTTGGGTTGCCTCCGTCTTTGACGTCTCTAAATGGCTAACAGCACCGGATGGGGGACGGCAACATAATGAACTCGTGAGACGGACGAAGAAAAAGCTAGGCACAAACCAACTCACTCGTCTTTACTGAATGGCCTGGCATAGCCTCGCGATGTTATCTCAGCGAGTATAGACCGTCCTGTTTGAGACCAAGTCTTTGTACGTCATTCGAAGAAGGGTCCTCAGACGGCGGTGGCCAAATGTCTGCAGCTTTGGTTCATCTTTTACGCGCATTATGACCATGTGCCGATAAGTGAATGAAAGTTCGCACCTTTGAAATATTTGAAAGCTATCAAAATCTTGATGGGAAACAAGTTTTCTTGAGCAGTAGGTTAAAGTGATGGAAGTTCACGCTCTAGTTGTCCATCGTACGGTAGATGTGGAATTATGATATTTTTTTAGGACTGTGAAATGTCCGTTCATAAAACATAGTATCTCTACATTTATTAACCTTGCTTGTAAAGTATACGGTATGGTTCAAATCAACTGCAAGATTTCATGAACCCTGAGTGGTATCTCCTCAATTACATATATAAACCCATGATTTTCTTTACGTAGAAATATACAACCTGTGGTTTGGAAGCCCTGAAAGCAAATGTATCGGCAGGTTCAAAATTATTTGGGACTCGAAGAAGTTTCTTAAAACCAATTTTTACTCTTTCTTTAAGTATAATATTTGAAGAACACGCAATTTACTACCAAATGGGCAAAAGCACGATATGTACGTGCATGTTTTCTACAAATTATATTTAGATCTACATGGGCATCGTAAATCATTGGGAAAATTGCATACCACTTAAGTAGAAGTTTCTTAGAGAGTGTGATTTTTACCGGGGGCCAGAAAGGGGCCTGTTCAAAAGCCAACATGCTGAAGTGGCTGAAATATTTTGGGATTATGCTACACAACAACTAATATTACAACCCTACCTAAGTTGTCTTTTTGTATCGAAAACACATTTCAGAATAGCTGTTAAGGTTTCATGAGGTATCACATCCACTGTATGTAAAGAAAGACTTACTCCCTTACGATGAGCGTACTGCCTTCAGATCTTATTCAAAGGTCGCCGTGACGAGGGTAGACAAACGCACGCTGAGAAGTAGTTTTACGCCAGGTTTCTTTACGTCCATGGTGCACTCCGTGAGGCTTACAGATTCAGGAGGGTTTAGCAGCCTCGCATAATGGCGGCCAGGTCCCCAGCAGTGTGTCGAATTCGGGTGCATAAGTATCACAACAGGAAAGAAAGGGTGAAGTAGAATAAGCAGCATTTCGCTGGTCGACTCCAACTTGGTAAACATTCACTTCTAACGAGTGAGATCCTAACCACTACAGTGAGGGTCAAACGCCTACTTGACATGCTTATATACCTCACTTCATAAGGCCTATGACGTAATGATGATTGGTAACGACCGTGAAACAGCTATCTGCGTCTGGCCTGTTGCACTCTTAGCGAGCTGCCTGTGTATAAAATGAGAAGTATATCCACGGAGAACTCGTAGTTCACTATTCGTTATGGCCTACAGAGATGAAGTGCCATTATCAAGTCTCGGTAAATGGGGAGAAATTGTTTGCATCTAACAAAAGCGCTCATCCTCACGTTAGTTTTTTGTTTCGGAAAGCGTCTTTGTTATGCATTCCTGTCCAATTTTAGGATTCACCTGACGTTTTAAATGTACAGTCGCAGCGACGTTGGTGGAACATGAAATGTCCAGTGGAGCGAACCCCGAGACCGATAGGACTGTAAAACCGGCAGCCTAAATTTGTGACTGAAGGCTCTAGTGTATGTCTTGCTGGAGGCGATAAGTTTTGCTGTCCAATGGGATGCTCAAAGTACAACTGCAGTGACGTTCATTGCCATCGACAGATCAGAAAGCCATCGGTAAGATCTTACAAAATAGCACTGAGCACAGAAGTAACTTCTTGACCCTGCGCAAACTTGCTCGCTCACAGTGTGGGTGCCGGGAGGTTAGAAGACGTCAGTCAGTGTAGTCAGTGGCCTACAGCGCGCCCATGAGGTCGGTGGGTATGGGAAACACGAACGATATTTTGACTGTAGCAAGTGACGAGGACTACCACTGCCTTAGGAGGCGGTGAGTGCAACAGTGAAGTTGTTTATAACTAGGCCGGCCCGCGTTGCATCTGCCGCGCTTTCCACACTTACCCTTTTCCAATGGCGAAACAGGGTCAAAACGACCAGAGGTGGGCGTGGGAGCAGTGGTTGGCTGCGCTTATCGGCTCGTTTACACGTCCCACACGCAACCGCCTCAACGACTCCCTGCGAACTAGGCTTTATTCAGGTGGATGTCATAAAAAATACAGTAGGAAGATGCTATTACGGACAGACCTTCGATCTTCGATGAGACCGAACTATGCCGTCATTTGGGTGTCCTACAAGCTACGACTATTAGCGCGTCCTGCGAGTTCTTAGTGCGTCAGATCTAGTACACGGATGAGTGCACCGGTTCGCCGTAAGTAAGAATTCTCGAGGGTTGACCTAAATCATTCTTCTTCCTAGTTCCTGTACCAATAGCTGAATGGTAATAACGTAGGAGTCTTAATCCAGGCGTAGCAGAGAGGTGCTGGTTCATCGCTCTCCATAATTAGACTTTATCCAAACGCAGAAAAAAAACGTGCAAATGCTACACTGTTTCGCCGGTTACAACGGCGCTGGCGAAGCGCACTGTAGGACTGCTGGGTGAGCAGTGTGTGATTTTTGGATGATCGTTGACTTGTATGGGTGTGTAATCGAAGAGGTGCAGGCACAGGCCAGTGGAGTTTGCACGCGTGCCTGCAGAGTCAGACCGTGTAAGGTTAGGCATGGATTACCTTGATGAAGGCTTCCGCGCAAGCGCATACGCACGGATAAGTGCATGAGGTGGCCAAATGTGCGGGCACAGTGTGCGCGCTACAAATGTCAAACACTGCTCTTGAAAATGCCTCTCCGCTCACACTACTATAAATGTTAGAGTTGTGAAAATCCCCAAATATTCAGAAGAAAAGGTGGCGAGTGGACGTTGATTTCGATAACTTCTCGTCAAGCCAGTACATTTATATGGGACGGGGTACAGTGACTAAAAAAAAATCGATAAAATTTAGTTTTTAAAATACAGGCTAGGCAAGAGCGTAAGGGCGCAGAAAGTTGTATGTGATTTGTCAACCTTTGACCACGGTAAGCGCCGAGCCTGAATGAGGTTCTTCTGGGGTCCACACGATGCCCTGAATCCACTGCATGCGCAAGGATATTGCTGTCTATTCTCCCAGTTTCACCTTTTGCCAGCCATGCGGGAAGGTGTTCTCGTATTCTTTTGGAAAGGCGCCGACTCGTACGTCCAATATAACCTGCTTCACAGGAGCAAGTGAATGAGTAGATGCACATTGAGGCGATCTGAGGTGGCAGCCTATCCTTGCCTTCTCCGCGTAAAATTGGGTTCATACATTTTCAGGTAACCTGGTGTCGGGATGTTCGGTCACAACTGGAACAAGCTGGCAGTTAGTCTGTTTTCCTACCGGTGGTTGTGGGTTTCACTCATGTCCTGACGCGTTCCCGTTGATTGAGCACGAACATATCTGGCCAGGGCGAGCCGACACTAAAACGTGTTTACAGTGAAGACGAGGAGGGGTAAGTTCGTCTTCAGTCGTGCTATCGGTGGTGATGGTACTTTGTGGTGTGGGAGGTTGACTGGTCGTACTGATATTATGGTGACCCCCAAGGGTACCAGATGAGACCAGTACGTGCCTCAGATATCAACCAAACTTACGGACATGCTGGCCGAAGTTGGGCATGGGTGACGTTGGCCTGTGGGGAGTTGGAATCTAACGTGCCTCTCGGTCCACCGTGTTTCTCTTACTCAGTTGACGACTAAGAAAGTTATTACAATTTTTACGACAGTGCGCCAAATCTGCCGATCCCAGGCCTTTTTGACTTATAGGCGTCCAGGAGATGCCCTCAGTGTATCCGCGTATCTTCTCTTTTGCCCACCTTCTCTGCGAGCATTCGTATTGTCGTTCTGTTAAAAGAAGTCACTTGAGCAGGCGCTCATCAAGCGCCCTCCTGATTTGGCCGCTCCCTGTTCAGTTTGCAACCACAGAAACGGACCTTGCTGCCCTCCTAAATGCTGTAAACCGAGCACATTCATCGATCAAATTCACTTTGGAGATGGAATCGGCCGGTTCGCTTCCTTTCCTAGATGTACTTCTAAACAGGAGATCTGACGGTAGCCTCCGAAGGAGCGTCTATCGGAGAAAAACCTGGTCTGGACAATACACGAACTTCGCTAGTTTCGTAACTCTCCAACAAAAACAAAATCTAGTGAGGTGTTTGGTACAAAGGGCTAGAAAAATTTGTTCAACAGATAGTATCGAAGAGAAACTTAGAAAAATCTAGGACTTGCTTCGCGAAGACGGGTGTCCTGACAGATTCATTGCAAAGGACCTTGCCGAACGACCCGCAAAACCCACCACACTGACCGCCGAAAAGAAAACGTTGTTCCTCAAAGTCCCTTTCCAAGGAGACGCTGCAAGTGAACTCCTAAGAAGACGCCTTGACCAAGGTGTCGCGGGAACCTTCCCAGCAACAAGGGTTCGCATATCATTCTCTACAACCCTATTTTACGCGGAGAAGGCAAGGATAGGCTGCCACCTCAGATCGCCTCAATGTGCATCTACTCATTCACTTGCTCCTGTGGAACAGGTTATATTGGTCGTACGAGTCGGCGCCTTTCCAAAAGAATACGAGAACACCTTCCCGCATGGCTGGCAAAAGGTGAAACTAGGAGAATAGACAGCGCCATTCTTGTGCATGCAGTGGATTCAGGGCGTCGTGTGGACCCCACTGAAGCATTTCGTGTGATTTACAGGGTCCCCCCGAGCTACCCTAAGCTACTGGATCAGCGCCTGTTAGCCACAGCAGAAGCGGCCGCCATCAGGCTACGAAAACCGACCCTATGCGCCCAGAAGAACCTCGTTCAGGCTCCGCGCTTACCGTGGTCAAAGGTTGACTAACCACATACAACTTTCTGCGTCCTTCCGCTCTTGCCTAGCCTGAATTTTAAAACTTTTATCGATTTTCTTTACTCACTGTACCCCCTCCCATATAACTGTACTGGCCTGAGGAGGAGTTATCGAAAGCAACGTTCGCTCGCCACCTTTTCTTCTGAATATAGCTATGGGGATTTTCACAACTTTAAAACAGTACAAATCCTGGGTACAGTTATCCTTTTCAACGACCTCGATGTTGGGGGAGGGGCCTTTTCTTCCTCTTCAGAGGCAGTTGAACAGGCGTGGTTCACTTTTGCTGCCCGATTGTTGTACTCTGTTCACGTCCACTTCCTGTACCGTAGCGCAGTTAGGACGCCAGCGCTGTACATGCTGACTGGCTTTAGAGATGTGAGTAGTCACGCCGTCTTCGATTTTGATGCTTCCTGGGAGGGCACTTCTCAAGTGCGTGCAGCCCTCCACGATGGTGAGGTGGGTTCTATTGACGCTCACCATAAGTTCTCTGTATTTCTCAGCTGCCGTTGGCTTGTACACGACTATTGTCTTCTGATGATGAAGTCGGAGTAACCGAAGGCACAGAGCCTATTCGTCATTGCACGTTTGTCCGCGTACTGGCGTTCAACTCGCAGTCATTCGCCAATAAACGACACTAGGCACCGATACTTTCGTCCTTGCCTTCAGGCACACAACGCTGAGTAGCTGAGGTAAACATGGTAGTTGACTTTGGTCTCAGACTGTTTCTAGTGGAAGCCGTCCAACAGCACGGAAGGGACAATGAGACCGAAATGGGTGATATCGAGAACATCTTCCTCCACCATCTCACTTTTCACCGTGGATGTTCGTCGTGCAGCTGTCTGCGTGAATAATTCGAGACAAAATCCATGAAAGCTTGTTTCAATTTCTTGACACTGCTTGCAGTTGGCGGGTCGCAAGGATCATGTCTGTGATTGCACGGTTTTTCCGAAGTCCACATTATGCTGCTGAAAGTGGTCTCTGATCAATGCGTGTACTTAAGTGATTAAGAAGAAAGCAGACATATATCTTTCCAGAAATATTGAGATGAGATACACTGAGGATGATTGTCGGTGATTTACCGGTTTTGCTCATGTTTCTATAAATGAAAATCTATGCGTTATTCTTCTTGACCCAACTGTGAAAAGCTCGGCGCCTCAGTGGGATTCGGACCCAAGACAACCAGGGGGAGGCTTTAGTACAGCCAGCGCTCCAACCACCTGAGCTACGAGGCCACCGGGAGTCATGAGTTTAATCGAATTTGGGTCACGTTACCCCCCTAACCTACTGCAACGTCGAGAATCCACCAAAGCTTATACAGTAAGCTGACTGCCCAATCGCAACCTTAATTTTCAGATGAAAAGTTCCAACTCCATCAAAACCCGCCTCGTTCAAAAGTTATCAGAAATAGGGATAAGGGAAATCTTCTGAACTGGATTCAAGATTTCCTAAACGGTCGTATACGAAAGTCCCTGCGGGTGACTACTACTCAGAATGGCACCTGTTACAAGTGGAGTCCCACAGAGGTCAGTTCTTGGGTCGCTCCTATTCATTATCTATGCGAATGCCCTAGTACAAGAAGGGAAATCGGACACGGCGCTCTCTGCAGACGATCATAAACTTTGGAGAGCGATAAAAGATGAAGATGACGTCAAGATACTACAAGAGGACGTAGAGAATTTGCACGCATGGAGCGAGAAATGGTGCATGAAATTCAACGTCAGAAATGTGCAGTAATTCACGTAGTATCACGAGGCGAAGAACAAATGCACCCTCACGACAGTATCTCCTGGACAATCAACCACTTAAAACCGTAGATGTGCAAGAAGATCTCGGTGTATTCATTAAAGACTATTTAAGCGTCTCCACGCAGTGTTCTAAAGTCGCTGCGCGGCAATGTCAGTCATGAGCGCGATATGCAGAACGTTTATTCACTTGAATACAAATGTCTTTGGCAAAATATGTGGGACATTTGTGCGGCCTTACTTGGAATATGCGGTATAGGCTTGGCGGCCGTGGCTTCGGAAGGATATAGATTTCCTTGAGGGTGTACAACGGCGTGCTACAAAGGCTGTTCATGGTCTCAAAAAGTTCACGTACGAACAGCGCCTGACGGCCTTGAACCTCGATCGCCTCCACTACAGGCAGGACAGAGGTGACCTCATAGCAACGTTCCAGTTGGCAAGAGGACTTAATCTGGATGTCGATTGGGAAACGTTTTTTGAAATGGCACCCAAGTCTAGTCTCAGGCACCTTGATTACCACCTTAAAAGGGAACTGTGCCAAAAAAATCACCGTTCCTCCTTTTTCTCACAAGGGGTCATTCGCCAATGGAACTCTTTGCCGGAGTTTGTTGTTAATTCCCCTACCGTGAGCGTGTTCAAGAGAAAACTGGATACTCACCTGCTGAAAGGCAACCCGAACTGCCGAAGCCTGATCTGACAGATTGCTGAAATGACTATAAATATGCTACTAACATGATTTCAACGGATACTTTTTTGTACGTCAAACTTAACCCATAAGGAAATTTTCATAGTCCGAATGGGGTTAACAAAGTTTTTCGCAATTATTTCGCGAATACAATACCCCTCTCGCATTTATGTTCCATTATTAGATTTATGAATTCTCCTTACTAAAACTGCAAGCAAAGTTTTTGCAATTTAACTATCTTCCATTACATCTGTACCCTCTAAGTGGAGTTTTCAGGGCTTCTGTCCTTTACTCCAAATATACTGACTGGTACTGACTGATCTCCGAAGGCTTTCTATTTTGCAAGTCAATCAGTCAATTTGCGTTTCCCCCAGCCCCTGTTGTGCTGCGCCTCGACGTCGGAATACCGCCTTGTTTGCGTCAGTCCTTTCGTTGGCATAGGTCGCATGAGCCTAATCTCCTCGGAGAGAAGAGGACAAATTTCATTTTTTTTTCTGTCAAACCAGGATTGATACTGATGATGTGCGCATTTAGGATCTCAAAGACAATGGCATAGATGGTGTCCTACAGTTTTCTTTGTAGTCTCAGTGCCA
>CACRXP010000693.1:32731-45420 GCA_902702965.1 Spirometra erinaceieuropaei | reverse complement strand
CCCTCTACATGGATTTGTATCCGCTTTAAATGGATGCTGCTAAAATTCAGTTAGTGTTTGAATGTGTTCATCACTTTGTTTAACTTGTTTGATGTTTTCTTACCCGAGGCTGCTTTAGGAGGTGGAGTTTCTGTCCTATCTTCGTGAAGCGACAGTGGTCTGTTTAGAATTCCGCATCACGCACTTTCTTTGTTACCGGTACATCACACTGATCTAATCTACCTGGGGTGACACAGTCCAGCAGCTGTCGTTGATGCGGACGATGGTGGAACTGCTTTGTCTTCGTATGATTTGTAAGGCGGAGGAGTATGTTGGTGAGGATATTGTGTTTTTTTGCATGCTCTCAAATGACGGGGACTGTAACTGTTACCACTACCGAGACCGTGGCGATCTAGCATCCACTACGAGGTAGGGAGACCTTTGCCAACGCTAGGGGTGAAGTCACGGAGGACAACAAATGTTTCCGCCCTAGGCACAACCGCGAAGAATGTGTGCAGATCTTTGGAGGATTTGTACTTCCCATCGTTGCAACCTGTCAGTGGGGAATTAGGCTTTGGTGATTATGGTGTATTTCTCCCTGTGAAGCGGTAGTCTCATATGCATGAGGCGATGGTTGATTGTCTGCAGAAGATAGGGCAACAGTCTCACGATGTCCTTTTAGAGGATGAAAATGACTCCAGTGTCCTGTTGGACAAGGATGAGGTATGTGAACTCACTCAGGGAACAAGAGACCATGTCATTCTATTATACTGAGTTCTCGTCTTTTTTGTAATTGACCCTTCCGCGCTTTGGCAACAGATCGAGTAATCTATTTGTTTTATAAAAATAAACTGGAAGAATTGCGAAAAATGCTTAACGTTTGCTTGCACTGATACCCCCGATCATTCCTGTGGGATCGGGTTCCTAGTACGTGCGATCTTTTGAAAGTAACTGTAGATGAATTTAACATTAGGACGCAATATCCCACTCCAAAACTTATCCAAATGTTTATTCTCTATTACGCTCTTTTTTCCGCAGTTTAGCTCCGCCCACAAAACCTGTATGCCACGATCACCTTGCTTCTGCTCCCTGAGTGGAGTCCCATACTGCGTGCTTGCCCCCTGTTGCTCTGCCTTTTGGCATCCACTTCAGAGAAGGATGCATCCGGCACTCATTTGCCCCAATTGTCCCTGCCTGGAGAGTAGAATCTCACCGACAGCTCCGATATCCACTTTGTATTAAGACAGGCTAGGGACGACGAAAGCCGTCATCCTTTCAGGGCTGTCAGCCACTAACCTGTCAAAGAGCGAATGCACAATTCAACGTACCTGAATAAGGAGGATCACACTGTAAGACTGCGAGGAGAGCCACGGGATGGAGACAGGGGCTTTGCTTTGTCTGCTGCTTCGGCTGCATATTTTGCACCCAAAAGTCACGCCCTGGTTGCCTACAACGCGATACACCAGCATTTCGGAGGCACATTTCCTAGCCCCTTCTCCCTCCAGGAGGTACGCAGTGTTTCACTAAGTAGGAGGTACAAAGTGGTTCCAGGCGGCTGTCAAACTCTGCCATGGGTCACGACTTCGTACAGCTGATTCAATTGGCTTGAGCTGCCTACGGGATTGCATTTTGCCCTTTGTGGGTGAGGGAGATAGGATTACTGTGGAGGCACGCTCGCACGAAGGGACCCTAGTGGAACCACACTGACGACTTAAAATAGTTCCAGGTCTAGACTCAAGTGCGTGAGGTTATTATATGGGTGCTCCGAGGCTAGGGAACAACAGTCACTGACACCGAGTACTTCGCCATGTTGGTTGACGGACTGCACACATACACACGGACACAGCTCGTTTCAGCTGACCGCTTCCGACCAGGGCCAATATGCCAAATTTCCTGTGTTCAATTTCGCGCCAGGCAACGACAGATGTGGATAAATTAATCTCTGTTAAAGCCCACAATAGAATCTAACCGCTTGGTCCATTTTTATAACGACGTATACAATGACAGCGAAGCGGTTAAGAGTGCTGACTTTGATAGCAGGCATAGCTGATTCAAAAGTCATCTGAGATCCTAATACTAAAAAACTGCCGACGATCTAAAAGAATTCAAAAGATAACACCAAAGACATATCATGTGTAATCTGTTTGCTTTAATTTACGGACCGCCTGGGGTGAACTGATTCAAACAAGCACCATCGTGAGGAGAGGGAAAAGCCCCTCCCCTCCTCAGTGTCTGAAACACACTCCCGACTCGCCATATTCAGCGATCTACACGGGGATCCACTCGAAGTTGGACAAACCTTGACGCACTTCGATGGGTGTCAATTTCGTTTCTCGCAACAAATTGTTGGCTTCCGACAGAATTTCCCAATATGCAGGATGCTTATTTGCTTGAGAAATGTACTTTGGACGGACAGAGTATATTCCGATGTCGTCTAACACAAAACATGCACCAAGTCGGCCGTGTGTTGTTAAATTATGAGCACCCGTCCGAACTGTGAATTTAAATATCATAACAGTGCTACTTAGGTGCTGTTAGTAACGTGGTTGTATTGGTTCTCGACACCAGATGTGCACTTGTTCTATCACCGTCATGCACTAAATAGGATTTTTACGTCCAACAACGATTTCCCGTAACTGAACGGTCATTAGCAAATTGACAGGCTGTTTTTGGCCTAACAAACTTAGCTTAATCAAAATAACTGCAAGGATTTAAAGCTTTTCCAGGTTCTGAGAATTCAATAACATTAGAGACTTCTAAAACAGCTACAATCTAAAAAAAACTAGACTCTCCATGCAATCGGAGTGGAGATTGATCACCGGGATCGGGGGGAGGGATAGTGTGGGGTTGAGAATAAGAGAGTCGGCGAGGAACGGGTGGAAAGTTGCCTATTTCCTGAAAACAATAATGAGAGGTTTAGGGTCTTTCATTGAAATGAATTAAATGGACTTTATGTAAGGCCCAAGCGGTAAAACACGGGGACAGAGACCCCTAGTAGTAAAGGTAGTCTTGCGCAATATTCCAGGAAGGGTGGACACTCTTGTGTGCTAACCATAACTCAAACTCTAACCCTAGCCCTGACTCTAAATTTAACTCGAACCGCCGAACTGAACCCTAATTGACAGTTCGATCATCGTTCCCGACGATTTCCACCATGGGCGCACGGTAGCGTGGGCGCAGGGACCGCGAGTTAGTTCGGAGTGATGGCAAAATTGCGCCGAATCAACCGTAGCCTCTCCCTCCTAATCCGCCTCGACCCGGTATCAAAACAGAGTCTGGGAAGACCAGAGTCGAGATCAGGCGCATCTAAACAACCCGTCTACGCGTGCCACACAAGGGACCTAGATTTCACACGACAAGAAGAGAGTGCCCGTCCTCCAAGGGGGGGGGGCGAGTTAGCCCGCCCGTTGACAGCCCTCCAGGCCACGGCTTTTAGCACACAATGATAGATTCAAGGGTGCGTCAGATGCGCTGAGACCGTCAATCTCACTCTCCCGCTATTGTTGTTGGAGCTGCCGTGTGCATGGGACCCAGCGCTCCATCCCGGACAGCATGGTTTGTCTCGATGAGGGCGTTAAAGTCACTAGGGACGACCAGTTTGTCCGCATTCAGCATAGTCGCTGAGAGGGCATGCAGACCCTCGTTGAACTTGTTCCTCCTTCATCGAAGTTAGTCACTGCGGAGCGTAAACGCTGGCAACGGTGGCGAATTTAGCTCCCCGAAGAGGCGGTCGTAGATTCATGAGACAGTCATTGGTATTCTGCGGCAGACGGGGCAGTCCTCCCACGGTGTCGTTCCGGAAGGCAAAGACGGCACCATCATGGTGCCACTCTGACTTCGGGCGGCCGCTCTAGAAGAAGATGTGGTCGGCACCTACTTCCTCCATTTGGCCATATTCTAAGTAGTGGGTCTCGCTTGGGGCGGCAATGCCCACCTTGTGGTGCGTCAGTTATTAAGCGATTAGCGTCGTCCTCCTTTCCAATTGATTTCTCCTCGGGTTATGTAAAAGTGAACGAACATTCCAAGCTGCTAGATTGAACGGACTCACCCTAATGGCCCATGGGGTAGGAAAGGGGATGGTGAATTGTTTACTTTTTGATTGTGCTGACCGGGTGTTGTGCACCTGTGGGCCACGGCTCGCGTGCAAATGCTATGATAAATGAATAAATAAGTTGTTTTATTTAGAACCCATGAGTGCACAGCAACCGCAAATTAAAAATTAATTTCAAAAACATTCATGAGTGGATCTCGGAACGAATAAGCAAACCCCTACAGTGCTATATTCGTGTTTATAATAGGCAGTCAGATATGAAGGAAATAAACGAACAGTTAAAAACCTTAAAAAATTGATCGAAAATATATAATAAATGTGACTTATTAGTTTTGAAGGAGAAAAACCGTTACTCATGAGAAGGAAAATATGCGTATGGGACAGGATCTTCCTATAGATGTCAGTATTTTGGCGTTCGAAAAGTCCCTCATCAAGGGAGAATTCCTTATAGAGATGGGACTATTCGCCGAAGACGCGATCATATTACATCTTGGATGACTGCAGAAACAAGCATCGAAGTAGCGAGATAGGAGGTGTCCACCGCAATTGTCGACAGTCCGCTCTGAGTCGGAGCGACGATGGGACATTAAAGGCTGCGAGGATCATCAAAGCGCGAAGAGATGCGATTAAGATACTTCTTTGATGACCGAACAAACCACCAGCAAGGTCAAGAAACAGAGGAACCCGCCGTGATCGTCGACAAATCACTTGGGGCCGAGGTGGGGGGATGACATTAAAGTCCGCGAAGATCATCGTTGAAGGCAGTAATATCAGTGGATTTAACACCCAGGTAAAAACATGCGGTTGCAAAAATCTAAATGGCCGTTTCCAGTTGAACAATTAACGCATGTAATATCTAACCTTACATTTCAGGAGGATCCTTTTTAAAGTCCAGAATTGGAGTGTTCCGGAACGAAACGGTCAATAATGGCTTCACGCTTTCCGAGGTAAGTTGTTTACGTAATTTAGATTTGAATACAGATAACTTAGGCCACAGCCTAAGTCCTAGTGAAATATTATTCCAAAGGAAGACATATTTGGATACAAAAACGGGGGTGCGTACTTAGACATAGAACGAAGAGTCGGCGGGATCACCATGGAGGAACTGCGCGCGACATAAGACCGATCTATCGGAATAAGAGCGTCAATATGCGGAAGATTATGGCTCGAGTTTATGAGAAACAGGAAACAAAGGCCACCCTCGAGTTCTGTAACCCATAAAAGATGGACGTTTGCCAATTAGCAGCTCTCAGTATGAGGAATACCGGGTCCAACTTGAGAAATGGGTTTTCGGATATTTCCGAATTTATTGCGGTCGCAGGCATTCATTACACCAACTAGAGAAAGGCAATATTCAAGCAGGCTAAGAAAAAACACGTGGTAGAACCTTAGCTTCACTTCTGGAGGGGCAGATTGCGCGATATTAACCCACATATTTGCGCAGCCTTTCCAGAAATTAGACCTGAATGAGAGGATAAAGCAAAGTTATTTGTATAACTCAGGCCTAGATCCCTTATAAAGGATCATTCTGAGAGTGGGTTATTTTGGGAGATTGTGGGACCAGAGTGCTTGGCGGGGTCAAAACACATGAATCCCAACATTTGTTAAGGACACCTTTCTGGCATCTTCCCCCGCGAGGGGGTAAGCGGTACTGTCCTTATATAGGGCTGCTCAAACATCCCAGGCGGCCGCCGAACTCCGCGGTGGGTCACGGCTTCGTTTAGTTGGAGAGCGACCCGAGATATTCTGGACACCTACGAGATTGCATGTCGTCCCCTCCGTAGGACTTCTTGAATGCGGGGAGGAGGGATGTGACTTAGCCGCTGAGCGGACATATAACACCGGATACCCTTATCTGGTTTGGCACACAGGTTTCGGCTGTTATCGCGGTGTACGAAACTGTCATCCCTTGTCTGTTAGTAAAATTGGAAGCTCTTGGCATACGGCTTCCCCTACTCGACTTCGTCGGGTCCTACCTATCCAACAGTTATCGGAAAGTCGTGGTTGGTAATGAATACTCGACACCTCACTCGATCTCGAGTTGGGTAGTTCAAGGCACGGCTCTGGTTCCGCTGCTACTCCTTCTTTACATCAGGGATATTTCGATTGAAACCAGAAATTTGCAAACTTTTACCTAAGTTTATGACTTCAAGTGAGTTTAGTCATATTCTAAGGACACCGCAAATGTTTGTGTAAAGAAAATTAATGCCGATTTACTACGCTTAAGCAGATGGAGTTCGGCATGGCAGATGGAGTTTTCATCATCCAAGTGTGACCTCACGTCTTTTGGACCTGCCACGTTTCAAAGTCCCCTAATTTTCCGGAATGCTTCACTATAAAGGACAGAAGTTTAAGCTACACAAATAAACTTGCTTTATCACCTCATGCAGATAGAATCTCTGCCAAAGATGCATAGATATGTGGGTTCATATCACACAATTTTCTCCTTCCGGAAATGAAGCTAAGACTTTGTTAAATGTTTGTTCTTCCCATCACTGTGCGCTGTCACCCTTTCTTTGGTTTATTGAACGCCTGTGATCGTTATAAAATCGAAAATGTTCAGAGAGTTTTTATTCAGAAACTGTACTCTCAAAGTGCATCCAGCATTTCGTATACTGAGACATGTCACTTGGCGGAAGTTAAGTTTTTGTGAATTGGAAGACTCTAGCTTCAGTATTCTGCGCATTGATACTCTCACTCCGATAGATCGGTCGTATGCCACGCATAACTCTTGCATGATGATTCCGTCACCTCTTTGCTATACACCTGACCGCTTCCGCTTTTTGCATCCAAACATGACTTCCTTTGGAATAATCTTCGACCCGGACATAGGTCATTGCCTAATTTATCGGTATTCAAATCGAAATTGCCCGAGCACCTTACAACGAAATGTATGAATTCGCTATTGATCGTAGCATTCCCGAACACTCAGCTTCTTAACCTTGAGAAGGACCCTCCAGGGATTTAGTGGTAGATAAGGCATGTTTTGTTGGTCTAAGTGGAAACTCTCACTTATATTTTTACAACTTCTTATTTTCGATTGGCTACTAAATCCACTGTTATTACTCCTCCCCTACAGCGAGGATTTTCGCGGTTCGTGATGCCATCTCCTAAGATTCACCTCATGAGGTCTGTCGTCGATCACGGCGGAATCTTCTGTTTTCGCCATCTGTTAGTATTTTGACCGGTCAGCAAGGAAGTGACATGGTCGCATCTCCCCGTACGATTTGATTACCGTCTCGGCCTTCAATGTCCCTTCCTCGGTCGGACTCTAAGCGGACTGTGACCGGTCGCGTCTGGTTTCCTCTCGTCTCGCCACTTTGACGCGGACAGCCTCACCCGGTTCAGGAGTTCTGCCTCGACGATGCCTGTCTCGAATCCCTTATACGCTACTATATGCAGGCTAGTCCAGTCCGGTCCGCATATTTGCCATTTCATGGGCGACAGTTTTTCCTCCTTAAAGGCTCACCAAATCGAGTTCATTTGGCCTTCCTCATAAGAAGTTTTTTCACTGTTCGCTGACAGTTTTTAATATCTGGCTGCCTATTCTATAAGCGTGAACTGAATACTGTACAGAGTCTGTTTACTTGTTCTAAAGTTCACTTGAAAATTCATTTTTGTTTACTATGAAAGTGCCCATCAAGCGTTCTTAATAGAGTAATTAATTAATTTATTATTTAAGGAATTATGGAAGAAAGCGGAGGAAAGCAGGGACAAAAGTGAATACATCTCCAGAACAATTCATATAATTGTAATCACATGGTACTTGTTCAGCATCAACGATAACATTCTTATCTTCGGTTTTGCCCGTGACGTAGACACTAACCGTAGTCGAACTTCATTTTACCAAATTGAGAAGATTGCAAAGTAATGCAAACAGCTCCTGAAAAGCAAAAAAACACTATAAGGGTAGTCGAGGCCTTTTATTTATCTCTTCCACTCTGAGTCTGATATAGCACATGGGGATATTATAATTTAGAGCGCAAGGGTTAAAGATGGTATGTGGAATTGTGCCTGACGTCAACTAAAGCATCCCCGGACGTCCTGTTGCAAGTTGAGGAAATCAACGAGGTATAACTTGGGCAATGGACCAAGAAAAATTCATTTTCAGATAGATCTCGTTCACAGAGGTTGCCATGTGAAATAGTTGACTGCAGTCTAAGACTTACGAGTTACATTGAGATGTTTAGTCGGCAGATTCTTTTGACCTACCTTGTAGTTTGAAAACACTGGGAGAGTGCATATCGAGAACAATTTAAATTCCGTGATTTAATTGAAGTGTGGCTGAAAATTATTTCACTAGTTGTGTTTGAGTTTCGTCAAAAGGCGGCTAGACGCGTTATTTGGGTCGTTATGATGTAATCCACTGCCAGCGTTCAAAACAAGATAGAATTCTTACGAGTTTAGAAGGTCGCGCTAACTATAAACGTTATCCTGACCAGATGACAATGTGCATTATTTTTATTTGGTTATGAAACTTTGCGAAACACAAAGCCATAGGCTCATGCAGACCTCACCGAATAAACTGTTTTCGCTTGAGGTTAACTAGTAAAATGTGTAGGCCTACGTACAGTCCCTTTCTCTGCTTGAACTTCTCACTGTATAAGTGAACTGGTCTCTGCTCGTGGTTGAATAGGCTGAATTTCAATCTGCACCATCGCATGTTAGGGTTTCCCCAACACTTTGTGTTGATCGCTCACAAATCATATTTCTGGGTCGGGATCTTTTTGGATAATAGCAAAACTCGCTAGTCTGTGCTTCCATGACGTATCTCTTCGGATTGGGATTCGCCAGGGCTGCAATCACTACATATTTCGTGGGACCAGCCTGGGCCTTTCTGAAATTACCCAGAGGAATATTGTTCTCTAGCCTGGTCCCCTGCTGGAGAGGACCTCGTTTTCTGTGAGCATGTGAAGAAAGTCTTATATTCCTTTTTCTCTGTCGTCCTTCGCAAGTTAAACGCAATAACTCCCCCCCCCCTTAGAACTATATATCAATGTTAAGGATAGTTTCAGGTTTTAGTTGTTGCCGTTAATGGCAGTACTGTCAATGCATAGGAGTGTGTTTAAGCTAAAAATGCCTGTAATTAAAGCAGAATGTAATTTTCCGGATTGAACACGACTTAAGCTGAACGAATGCCTTTTCGTGGCAGAGCTTTTCATCAGAACCGGGGAGTATCCTTCTGCATCTGACGGTTGAACGAGGTCCACTAGTCATGCAGTGACAACAGGAAGGCACGGTAATAGCTGATCTGGTCAAGGAACTGACGAACTTATGATAAGTCACTGGGTGCAGGCCTTTGTTGGATAGCGCTAAATTTTTCGGGATCTAGGCGCGACCAGTAATGTCAAAAGTGAATCCGAGGTATTTGATTGGTTCGAAGAGGAACTGAGATTTGCCGGCCTTCAAGCGAAGCTCATTTATAAGCACACGTTCGAGTACTACGCTCGCTCACTCACTCACTCACTCCTGGAGCCTAGTGGATGTACGACCCATGATGATGTTGTCCAGGTGCCCATACCTACTCGGAATGCCGGAGAGTGTTGTATTAATCGACTTTTTAAACATAGCCAGGACGGTCTCGACACAAAACGACAGCCTCGTGTGTTGGAAGAGACTGCCGCGGGTGTTGGTCGTCAGCAGTTCGAGCCACTCTGGAGCAACGTCGGTCCGCATGCACGCGTCAGCCAGACTTGACTTGGCAAAACAATTGCTACCATTCATCAGGGTGAACAATTCAGCTGAGACCGGCAAAGTCAGCACAAACTTGGATCGATCCACCAAGCTTCTTAATCACAGCGACTGGTCCCGCACGGGAGGAGAAAGATACAGGTGTCAGAATCCTCAGCTCCTCTAAGCGCTTTGGTTCGGCGTCGAGAAGTGGCAAGAATGCTCATGAGGCGGATCTCTCTGGACGTGACATTGGTCGACTTCCAGGACACGGATGCAGCAGGGCTTAAATGCCCATGCAACGACCCAGGACGTCTTGGAGCACCGGAACGAATAATTGGCGAATGTCTTTCGTGGGATCTGCAGGTACAACCGAAAACTGCACCTGAATGTAGACAGCGAAGAGTGGCATTTCGACTAAACCAAGTTGATACATCCACTCGGACCTAAGTAAGTTGAAATTAAACTTAATGACATATCAGATGGCGGCGATGGCAGTGTTGCAAAAGGCGCACAGTATTGCTATTGTCCAATTACCTAAATGGGACCGACCAACGCGCTGGTGACTAATTAAAAATTCTGATGAATTATAGGGCTGACAAGGAACTGCTAGAGCCTTTCAGAGACGATGGTAATGCTCGATGCAATGTACAACCGTAAGTGGACTGCATGACGATTGAGGTAAAAGTCAACAAACTTTTTGTGGCCAGATGCATTAAGCTGGAAAGTGGCCAATTTGCCAAAGGACTGGGATTTGAACTTTTGCTTCGATTGGGAACGCCGTCTGGAATTGGAAGTAGCAGGAACAGGCTTACTTCCATATACAGATGTTGGTTGGTAAAATCCACCACGACTTCTTGCCTGGTTACAGTACTTTCTGCGATAATGACGGAAGGTGCAACTCCAATAGGAATGCCATGAGCCACGGTGCCGACAAGGAAATGACGGCAATTCCGCTTTGATCACTTGCTTGGGCAGCGTAGGGCAGTGTAGTTTTATTGCTACGACCGTATGAAATGCGCAGGATTTTTGAATGTTCTGGACCATGCCGGAATCGTGTCTCGGATTGGCCGAAGCCTGACACTCCTCAGCCGCCTCCTGGGGTGTAACTGGGCTGTGCTGTTACAACACCGACACTCGCAATTGACAACGCCGACACTCGCAATTGACAACGGCCGCATACAAAAAGAAATCGTTCGATTCCGTCTGGTCAGTCAAATGAACGGGAGTCGAGTGTTGAACAGGGACGACTGTTCACCGAAAATCTGCGGCGACGTCCTGAACATTCTCATGAAAACGATTTATCTTGGGTTCTTAGGTAGGATAAAGTTGGCTTGGCGTTTGTTTTCGGTAGGCTCCCGTTTGCGGAGGAGGCGTTGCACTTTCCAAGCATCGTTATGGGCGACAAGATCAAGGGAGAATAGGCTCACATATCGTTTGTACAAATATTCCAAAAGTGATATTGGCCTACGAACCACAAAGGAACCCAACGATGTTGCTGGCAATGTGGCTGACGAATCGGGAACGAGCGGGCACACCCGACTAATCCATGGGCGAGATAAATATTTTGGCAATGAATGACCTCATCAGCTCTAGCTGTCTCTGAAACATCTGCATCGAGTCGGCGTATTCATCAGCCCCCTTAGTTGAGAAATTGTCTTCAAATCGTTATGACCCGACCTGGGACAAAGTTATAGCACGAACTGTATGTGTGTCCGACTGTCGTCCTATATCATCATCACGACAGAAAAACAAATCGCAATCGACCACGATGAAGTGAATTGGAATCTGCAAGTTATTACCAATGAAAAAACGGTGCGTATTTATAGAACCCCGTTCAGGTTGGTCAAAATTCTGACTCATCATCCTCAAGGAGAAAGGACTAAGAGAGCTTAGCAATTCCCCGCAGCCATGAACCAATAAGGTGCTAAGAATACACTGTGGCCTCAGCTAATTTTGAGAAGCTGCCAAAAACATGTCGCTACATGCGGGCACGCGCTTTCCAACGAGACTCTGCATCTTTTGGGTATATGGACATTCCGAACACATATACCTAAGTGTCGATGTAAGAGACTTCAGTTTATTTCAGTTTATTTCAAAAGGATAATAGGCAAAGCATTTGAAAAACCTATTGATTACATGTCAGCTCGTTAGAAATAACTGTACAGGAACAATTAAAATATTCGCTATATAAACAGTACTTGATTCATTTGAGTAGCATTGTCTTAGAGAAAAATCTGTGGGGAACCGGGGTATTTAGCTCAGATTCAGACTGTCGAGGGAAAACAGGGGACACAAATAATTATCCAAACGTTTCTTGAAGAGTTGCAGAGACGTAGCCTCCACGACTGACTGAGGGAGATCGCTCCATTTCCCCATTACCCTTTGCGTGAAAAATTCAGAACGAAGAATCCACCTGGACATTGTTGTCCGTAACTTCATCGAGTGACCACGAAAAGTGGGCGAAAGGTGCCACTGAAACGTGTCCTCGAAGTTCAGTCCATGCTCAAGGCCATGTATTATCTTGTAGACGAGGATAAGATCACCTCTTTGCTGCCTGTAACACAGAGGGAATAAATTAAGGCAATTCAGTCTGTCCGTGAAGGATTCGCTTTTTAGACCGTTTACCATCTTTGTTGCCCGACGTTGCGCCCGTTCGAGGCACGCTTGGTCCTTTACCAGCCATGGCCGCCATGCTTGTATGCCATATTCTAAGTGGGGCCGAACAAAAGCGCCGTAAACTCTCCCAAAAAGGCCTTGGTCAATGTTAACGAAAGCCCTTTTGATTGCATGCAGCACTCCCATGGCGTTTTTTGCAGCCTTGTGGCACTGCAGTGTTGGCTGCAGGTTGTTCTGTTGTGTGGAAGTCCACTCACAGTTTGCTATAAAATATGCAAATAGTCTAAGTCTTCATGCTCTATAGCACAAAGCTGTAGGTATTTACGTATCCAAATATAGTGCATCTAACAGTTATGCCCCTAGTTCTATA
>CACRXP010000693.1:0-31063 GCA_902702965.1 Spirometra erinaceieuropaei | reverse complement strand
CAGAATGGAGTCAGCACCCTGCTCACTAAGCTAAGTTGGCTGCATCTGAACAATGTTCAGTATTGCTTATATGGAAATGTAAAGTCTTAAGGGCAATAATACTTATTAAGGCAGTTTATAATCGATAAGGTTTTCTATATCTTGCACGCCATACTCTTGCTGTACCCCAAACAACAGCTCACATAAATGTCGCTAAAGCAGCCTCAAAACCCAATCAATTTTCCGGTAGAAGTTATAAAAATGATTTCCGCGGATTTCTCTCAAGTTCTTCAATTAAAATTCAAAGGAACTTGGACAAGTGGCACTTATGCAAGAAGTTGGCAACCAAGGTGTAAGATGTTTAAAGGAAGTCGGAATTACTGCATCAAAGGTTGTTGAAAATATATTCATCCCATGTGAATGTCAAAATGACAGGAAGTAGCATGAGACTCACAACATTCGTAATGCTCGCAAGCAGTCGCACAAACCTGCTTTTTGTTAAGCATTGCAAAAACTCAACTGTTTTCCTATCTGTGTAGTCTTCGTTGAGTTTGTCCTTCTTTGTACGAATTGGGATACTCAGTCTATCCATTTAAAATTTCTGTGAATTCTCTTAGCTTGACGTCATCAGACAACTACTTTGTAACATACTATACCTGAGTTTTCAGAGGCACATTCCCGTCTTGTATGTGGAAGGTGCGGTAATCGTAGAAAAATGTTAATTATTATGTAGGTTGTGGATTTCAGAGTGGTTCTTAGTCCTGACTGGAAACTTGGAACAAGGTGTAGTCATGCAGTTTTTGCCGATTTTTATAAATCAATCTTAACCACCTTGCCAAAAACCTCCGCCATTTGCTTCCTGGTAATCTGCTTATGGCGATGCCATTGATAAATCTTGCTGCTTTGTTAAGGCCACCCGCTTGCCCCTGGCTTGTTCCAAATCAGGTCATGAGCATTGCACCTGTCTTCGAAAACAAATACAGAAACACTTAGTCCTCCAATGACTTATTTGTTTTTATTTACAAAGCAACATCTTATCAAAATTCAGCGGCCTCATTACTCCGTTTTACTCACTCAATGTAACCTTTAGTCAAGGTCTGCCCGCCCACTACGACACCAACTTCCCCGCCGCAGGAGTCCTGGATGTAGGTCCAAACTACCAGTCTTCTTTAAAACATAAAACTTACAAAACCGAATTGAAAGGTTTATTCAGAGTCAAGTTGCTAAAGTGGTCGTTTTCCAGGACAGTTCTTTTGTTAAGGTGCACACATTATTATATCACATATAATAAATTATATATATATGTATATATATCATGTACATTATATTATCATTCGTTCGGTAAAACACATAACGTGCGGATGTTAAACAAAAAGGGAGCGATGCCAGAGGTCCCTTATGCATTACTACGTCTTCGGCCAATGTTTAGCGCTAGCGCTCAGCATCCCTTATAGCATTCTACTCGCCCAGGACTAGCCGGTCGCGGGCTAGTGCTAAGATTGTCTGCATTTTTTCAGTAATCCTAGTGGACACTGCCCACGCGGAGACAGTAGGTTGACGCGCCTTACCGGGCGAGTGGAGGGTGCCTTAGCCCGAGGCGATTTAAGTCGTCAGACAAGGGCCTAAATTCCGGACAAAGTGTGTGCGTGCACCCTGAATGCGTGCGTACGCGCAAAGGGACCCACAGGTGTGTCGTGCAAAATGCACTCGGGTGAGCATCAAGGAGGGGGTGTAGCAGAAAAGCCCCTTTCCCCGCACAGATCGAACGCTGTTAGCCAGTCGGATTATTAGTCCTGCACTCGCCCGCAAGTCAAACGAGCTAGCAACTGTTTAACTCTGGACGACTAAATGCTATCAGGGATTGACCAAAAACTTAGTAGCGCATCGTTTTTCAGAAGCCCCAACTAAATAAATGTCATGAAAAGAACTTAACTTCGTCTGGTATGAATTTAAATCTTTCTCCTGAAAGTCAGGAGAGAGATTTGCATTCATTCCAGACGAGGTTAAGTTCTTTTCATGACAGATATATAGTTTGGGCTTCTGAAAAACGATGCATCAATAATAAATTATCTATTTTGTACTGATTAGCGTTGACATGTAGGTCAGGGACGTCCCCGTTACCCTGACGTAAAATTTCCTGTTGATCTCGTTTTATTTGCAAGGACCGGGCTTGCCGGTTGGCAGGACATTCGACACCAGCTCTTTCCATCCTCTCAGGGAAAAGCGATTACGCTAGAGGTAGCCATCTTCAAGTTCTTAACTTCATAATTGTTTCAAAAAAGTCGCAATGGAGCATATTCTCCAACGGTAGCATAATACTGCATCATACTCTAATGTGCACCATGGAGTAGTCTATACCGTCAGGTGTAATAGATGCAAGTCCAATAGCAGTAAATGCCCTTCAAGAAGTCAACTTAAAATTTTTTATTCAGATCATTCCGTAGTCAATAAATAGTCATTAGGTAGTCGGAAACCCTTTCAACGCAAAATAATAAATAGTCAGGACCCAAACAGCGTCACTCTTTTAGTCTGCAAAATTTCTGATTTCCACCATCTATTTCCTTTGTACGTTTGTATACCAACTGGGGCCGGATGGTGTAAACATTTACAGACATATCGAAAAAAATAACTTTGTGTGCTATTTCTTAATTGCAATGGGAGACTTAATAGTTACAATGAAATAATTGAACAGTTTGAGTGGAAATATATGATACTTCATACAACACGTAATCCCTTGATGTTTATTTTCATTAATTACAAAATAATTGAGGTTTCTTCCTGACAAATCTCCGAGTCAAAAGTATGAAACAGTCGAATTGTACAAATTTTTATTCTCATTACCTTTCTCACTTTCGTCTAATCAGAAAGCTGAAATATACAAGTTTTGTGAGACGAAAATGTTCATTTTCCCTTCAATTTTATGTCGCAGAGTATCCATTCGTCAAGGCCGAATTGGTTGACTTGGATAAACTTCTTTTTTATTTACAATCCCTAGATCGAAATATTAACGCTCGACGGGGTATAACAATAGTTGGCAGAAGAATCCACTTTGTGGAATGGGAGGGGCAGGCTGTGGTGTTTCTTTGCTCTTCGTAGGCCACCTGAGTTGGTTGGCCATCGAGACCAATTTCACCTTTTCAACTGCAGGGGCCAGAACAGTCTAATTTATACACTTTAGTGTTTGAAGAAGTAAACCTTTAGCAAGTTTTCCCTCTTTGACTTTAAACAACTGTAGTACATGTACAAATATCCCCTCCGAATGTCACTAACGACGACAGATGGGGAGGGTAACCGCCAAATATTTAGCGTTAAAAATTTCTATCGCATAAGCTAAAAATATCAATACTGATTTTTAGTTTAATTAGGCCTAATTTGAGTACTTTCTTCTTCTCCATGCCCGTTAGCGCACTGTTCAGCTACCAGACAATGTCCCAGTCTAATAATTCCGCGGCTGATTTATCCCTCAAGGAATACTATGAACATCTCAAGTCAATAATCAAAAGGTTGAACAGGTAAGGACACCATTTGGCTGCATGCCTTCTCTTTAGGAAAGTGAGCGATAGCCCAGACTGCCGGCAAAAAATTATCCGCCAGCTGAACAAACAGGGTGTGGACGTATCCACTGCCGTAAAGATAATACAAACTGAAAGAAAGACCTCCCGTAGGCGCAGAGATAGCAGTTCCAGCGAAGAAAGTGATTCGGACAGCGATTCAGACTCCGACTCCGAAAGCAGCAGCGAAAGCAGCAGCAGCAGCAGCAGCGGAAGCAGCAGTGAGAGCAGCAGCGAAAGTAGCAGCAGCGAAAGCAGCAGCAGCAGTAGTGACAGCGAAAGCACCTCAGATGATTGCAGTTCGAGTAGTGACGACTCGGATTCGGACAGCAGTTCCGACAGTGAGTCTGACAGTAGCAGTAGTAGCAGCAGTTCAGAGGACCAGAAAAAAGTAAGCCCCCAGAAGAAACAGAACGCCCAAAAGAATGTTAAGTTGTCCAAAATTCCGATGATATGAACACTTTGCTCCTCAGTAAACTTGGATATTTTGCATCTGAAAAGTTATGTACATACAAATATCTTCCCTAACAGAATTTTTAAAATTGTGCTGTATTTTAAACAAGACGTACATTGGCGAAACACTATGAGGTAACACTTTACGCTTCTTTTTCATACCAGTAGATATAACTCGCGCCTATTTTAAGACGGCCTGGAAATTCAAATGACAGTTTCTTTCAGATCGCTGTCTTTGCTACCGTCATCTTATAACCAAAGGGAAGTTGCTGTATTTGCTTGCGTGCTTCGATGGCGTCGTAGCTGGAACCGTTGTTTTCAACTCTGATCTGCCCCCGAGCTTACCAAAACCCAGAGACAAAAAAGGTTTAGAGCTTTGACAGATAATAAAAGGTCTACACTTCTGTCAACATCCGGGTTTCAAAGTTAAAACGCTAGCGTCCTCGGGAGATCAAAATGACTTCTTATTTCAGCGATGACACCCATGTCTGATGATGAATAATCGAAGGCGTACGCTTGCCGGACTTGACTATTTTACTTTCTTTTTCGCGGGGACTTTTCAATCTGCGTAGTTTGATTTGTTGCTGCCATAAAAGTAAACCAAGAGTTTCTGTCTTAGGTTGACGCATTTAATGCCACGACATTCAAAACATGTAGTCTTGAGTTTCCGAAGTGCACCGACCATCAACACGATTTTTGCTCGCGAACTTGATTTCTTCCAACAGTCTACCACAAAAAGTATAAGTTTTTGAAATTACGAACCATGGCAAGTGTTTTTTTTATATGAGGAACGTCCCTTAGACTACAATAGACCGCCTTCTGAGGCCGCACGAAGGTAGCACTAGCCCATTTCCACAGCTGTAGCAGCCCAGCAGATGGAGCACCTGACCTGGATGTTGGGAGTCGGCCGTTTTTTGGCTGCAGAAGTTCCGAAGTGGCAATTCGGCAGGCGTACGGGTTCAATCGACCACAGAAAGTTCTGGAACATTATCTATTGGTGTGTGATTAAATTCTGAAAAGAAGTTAAAGAATTTACTCATGTCTCTGGAATTTCACTTGACACCTGTTTGGATCTAACGAACCACCACTAACGTTGTTTAGCATGGACGCTAAACAGAAGCGTTCTAATGCATACTAAAAGAACTGGCTGCCGGCAAAATGAGTTGGAAGCTTGACTAATATTGCACAATGTAAAGCGATCTCTGAGGTGTACCGTTCTTTGCTCTTTAGGTCTGAAGATCAAAGCTTAAAGCAGAAGAGTAGAACCGTCCCTGTGGACAAGGATTAGGAAACAATGCTGGCCAGAAATAGCAGTAATTGGTTTTCCACCGGGACATTTGACTTCTGTTGTTGACAAGAGTGGACCACAATTCCGACTGCTCGTCAGTTATTCACCGCCAGTTATACATTTTTGCACTCGTATAGCGATATGAAACTAACTAATTAGTCCGTGATTGCTTGCATCGTTTTGCACTCGCACGAGGGACAAATTGGATTTGTGATGAAAATGTGAGAGGCATAATCTGCTTAATTAGTCTGGGGGCTTGTCATATTTCAATAAGGACTTTTGATTGAGTGCATCAACTTCCTCCTGGCTTAATCTTTTGCGGCTTTGCAAAAAGTATGGTTTTTGGGGTGTGCAGCAACCGCATCCGGTAAACAAGCCAGTCACCTTTTTTTCAAAATCATCATGTCTGATGATGTGTTGGAGGACAAACTAAAAACGAAAGGCAAACAATGAGTTGTCCTGCAACCCGGCCTTCCTTTTTCGCATGAATTGTGTTCAACTGATCGTTATTCTCATTCACCTAGCACGCATATTTCATGGAAAATGCCTTTACCGTAAGCTCAGCCATGGTAGAAGCTATAGTCCGGATAAATGTTTTGCACTAGATTCGCGGCTGAATTAGTAGGTACCATGGCGTTTACAAGGCAGTTTCTTGAAAAATATCTAGTCGTAAAATAACAACAGGGCAAAGTGGCTAAGAGTGCTGGAAAGGTCACCTTTGTCAACGAAGACATCGAGCCTGAAGAGTCAGGCTGGACCGTTCCACTTTGGCCCCAGCCAGCCGCTTTGTTGGAAATAAGACGGGATGAAGGTACAAGTAATTTACAAACTGGGGTTATACCGAAAACCACATGAAGAACGTCGGTGCGTCGATGGTGAGCCGAACCCTCTGGAGTGTGGGAAGTCGACAAAACGCGCATGGACGCTTGGGAATTTGCAGATGTGAGCACTACGCCAGTAGAAGGTTGAAGTTGATGCCATTCAAGTCCAGTGCTTACGCATATCATGTCCCAACGGTCTTAATCTTAGTTTTTTACATTATTTTTTAACGAAGTTGCATTTAATTTTGCTTATGAGCCCATTTGTTTCCTATTGTGGCCATTATAATGAGAAGAGATTGCTAAGCAGTACCATCGAGTGGGTCTCAGCACTCAGTGTGTAACAAATGGTCACACTAATCAACCGCAGGTTAGGGACAATGTAACGCGGAAAACTGATAAGAGATTGGTTGTCTTCCCTCAACCAGCACACCTACAGATCTTCATGGAGACTATTTATGGCGCAAAAGCACATTTCTATGGAAAAAGCAAGTACCGATTAACGGCGAGCGTGTGCGGACTTTCGAATTTGCGCGTTTTTTTAGGCAGGCCCGTATTGAAGTCCACCGGAGTAGGAAGGGCATCTAGCATATTTTTTCCAGTGGCTTGCTACCCGTGAAACTAATTTTGACACATCGATAAATAAAGCTGGCTGAGTAGAAAAGTAGTATAAAACTTTGTCGTCTGAGATATATACTTGGGTCTATTTTAACAATATTCTACATAGAGATTATACATTCGTCCATATATCAACTTCAGGGAGGTGAGTTACGTTGTTGAAACACTCGGCAGGATCCTACTACATGAAATAATAATGGATCTTTGCGAAAGTGCCATAGTGTTAAATAACTCTCGGCATTTTCACTCTAAAAACTGGGGTTCATAGGACTGGGCAAAACTCAAAAGCTTTTATATAATGAGAGTATGAGAGTCATCTTGATGCCAGTCTGAAATTAAAGGAAGTGCGGGTTTCACAGAATGTAAAATTCAATGAAGTCGAAAAGTTCGCGAAAGTTCATCAGGGTTGCCATCGCACTCTCTTCAAATGATGGTAGAGTTGAGATACCGCCTTTCCATACCGTCTTCTGTCAATTTGACCTTTGGTTAAGGGAAGTCCTCTTTCCTGTGAAGGATCGTGTCGAAAAAGGTTAGTCAGTTGTAATTTTCATGCGCACTCATTGACTATTTCTCCGCAAATGGCCTGCTCATGCCAGTAAACTGTTACTCTACCGTCTCCAACTATCTACTAAAACAAAAATCTCATCAAGATATCCTACATGCCTTGTATTCTGGCTCGAAATTGCTCACAGAGTTCTATGGGGAAATCGAACGAGCAACCTACTGTTAGACTGTCCAAGTACCTGTATGAATAACAGTTGAAAAGGAGGTTTGCTTGCATGCATAAATATAGATACTTACACAAAGTTAGTGACTTCAAACCAAATATTATATCAATGGTTGCACACAACAGCGCATCGGATGGACAGACTTTGGACTGCTTCACAGTCTGTGTGAAAGCAGAGGTAACTTTTATCGCGGACGCAACACGATCTCAACAGGCCAGTTTGCCAGACAAAAGCTATGTGAGCTTGTATGAGAAATCATTATGGCCGATATCGTTTAACCTTATTTGGTTTGTTCGTCAAAATTTACTTTGGAAGAGAATGATCCAACCCCCCTAGTTGGCCTTTATTCTGGCTTAGGGCATTTCCCTGCACATTCACAAATAACTTCATGCCAATGAATTGCCTCCTGCCCAAATTTCTAACCTTTTAAATGCACAAAATTAAAATATAATTGTGCCATTAATGCATAATGGGATCGCAGCGAATCCCAGTTTTATTTGAATGAAATGGCAGGATCAAACTTACAAATTTTGACTGGTGACGACCAGTTTGAAGTATACGATGGTCTGTAGGAAGTCACTGCGTGAACTAGAGAACCGCAGAAAGCCAGGTCACCGGCAGTTAACTGGGAGTAAACCGTGAAGTCTGTGCTTGGATGATGATGATGATGATGACGACGACGACGACAATAATAATAATAATAATAATAATGGTGAAGAGGATTATGATGATGACGGAGGAGGAGGAGGGGAGGGTATCGTGACGCTTAAAATCCGTATTACGGGTGGTTCCTGTTTGCCCCTCCTGTCATGGGGAGGGGACATGTAAGCAATCACTACCGACTGGGTTTTACTATTGCGTCAACGAGGTGAAACCATTTGTACAGAATTTTGAGGTTTTTGTTTAATTTCAGAGGAAATAAATGCGCGAACTTGGAGTAATTCATTTGGAAAAGACCTTTTCAGGCACGGTCCGAAATTTGATAAGAACAGTTGAGCTGAAATCCATCAGCTACTGCGGTATAACCGCGTAATATTCCCAAACCGCCAACAGACAGCCAGTAGTATAGAATTTGGTAATTATTTACCGTACACAGAACACGGTCATTAGCTAAAAGCCTTTTAGCTAATACTTGTGTTGTTAATACGGTAAATAATTACAAATTTTGAAGTCTGTTATTTATTTTTTTGGGAATATACTGTTTGACTTGTATGGATACTTTAAAAAGTCGTCGGGGAATCTTTTTTGCAAAGCATATGTCTGCGAATGTCTACGAAGCGAAAACTCAGCATACTTTTCCCCGTGGAAAATAATTTAAAATTGGAAATCTGAATCTCACGTCATGATAATATCCTCTACGTTTAGTCGTCATTTTCTACCAACTTAAGCGATAACTCCAAAAACTGGTGTTAACGCATATGTAAATTGGCATGTAAGATTGTTGTAGGCGGTCATTTCAAAATCTAATCTCTAACTTCCAGCAAAATTACTGTGAGAATGTGGATTTTTATCTCTCATTTACATGCAACACACCTGAGCAAGGGAAAAGGAGACTGGTTGAGCACCGAAACCATTTTTTCACCTTTCCACATTTGCAAACTCTTGGCGGAACCCCCCCCCCCCCGAGAAGACAGCAGAGACAGAACAACCCACAATTAAAGGCGTATTAGCCAATCAAGAATCGACGACTGCAAAAGGCTCCGTATGGCGATGCCAGATCCAGACATCAACTAACAGAGTTCTAATCCGACGCTTAGGATCCAATCACTTTTCGACTTGTCACGCCTCCGGTATGCGCAATTATCGCGGAGATTGCGAAGTTGAACTAGTAAACCGTTTCGGTGGTGTGGGCCGCCACTGGCGATAAGTCGTTATGCTTGTGTCATTCGGGTCGCTCATTCAGGAATCATCGCAGGCAGTCTCATAGCGACTGGACTGCGCTGGCAGACCCTGTTATCGGATGTCGTCACACAAACTAGGACCCCTGCCACGTCCCGCAATGTTTTGTCGGTCAAAATCCTGGTCATCTGTTGTGTGGACCAGGTGGTGCGGGTTGGAGCACCAAGCCATCCACCTACGGCCTCCCACGTCTCCGGTCTTCTGGACTCTGTCTTGACACCGGGCTCAGGCGGGGGAGGAGGAGAGAGTGTGGTAGATGCAGTGCAAGTCTACTGACACTATAAACCCCTGCGCAAGTCACCGTCCCTGCTCCCACCACCTGCCGTGGGACATCGTCGGTGGACATCGTCGGATACGACGGTCGAACTTTCGCGTGCGTGCGTGTGAGGCGGTTGGCTAGAGGACTGGGGGTCAGGCTCACTGTTTCCCTCCCAACGTGGCCTCTAAAGCGCTTTCACGAACTTTAAATCCGAGCCCTCCTTTCTGTGAAAACCTGGCACATTCTGCAGGGACCAAATCTTGAATTGTACCTGTAGACAGTTTGTCTAGCTTTGTCAGCCACTGCGCCCGTACATTTGACACTGCCTTGCCGTCGAAGCATAGTGGGGGAGGGAGGAGAGAGTGCGGTAGATGCTGTCCAAGTCTGCCTCACTATAAATCCAGTCACGCTCAAATAACTGGCGCTGCACCCTCATGAAAACTTTCGATGTCGTCGCTTGTGACGTCGGGCTGTCATACGTAGTTGAGGTGCTAGTTTCCAGGGAAATTCAGCGCACTCCTCATTAGAACAAACATGACACGCATCAGATGGCAATCTCAGTTCATGCCAGCCACTGCGTCCAGTGTCGCTGACTTGGACAGGTCACGGATGTCTGGGAAATGGAAGAAATTAAGCCCGATCCGGCTTAAACTTCCTCACTGTAAACAAGCAAATGTATTTTGACGCAGTCACGATGCGCCAATGGCCGTGAACAGATCAGAGACCCCTGATTGAAGCCAAGTACGCGTGGAAACAAGCACAAGCTCCTGCGTGTCAAGCGCAAGTGGGTCGAGTAACCTTGTCAGCCATTGCAGCCACGCCTGCACCCACCATTACGTGTCATGCCCTCGGAACACAGTGGTAGTGGAAAAAAAGCGTGCAATGTCGAAGGTGAAAGTTGACGTTACTAAAAACACCCACAGCTCCACCCAAATAGCGAGACCTCGTCGTTGTGACGATCGGACTAAGGTTGTCACTTAATCGAATTAGTGAAGTGAACCAGTGTAGAGAGATCTCGGGTGTGCAGTCTCGTTTTAATCATCTTTGCATTGTTTCCCCTGACTGCCAGTATGCGAAATCATTCGTGGAGGACACTAGGTGACTGTATTTAAATCAGAAAGGGTCAACTCACGAAAAAAGAAATCGTACACATTTCCAAATAAAAGCGTTATATGACTGGCTTCGTCAGTGATTTTACAGCCAGACAAGGACGTGATGAAATCACTCCTGTAGGGCAAAGATTTGTGAGATTTTAAGAGAGAACCCATTGTTCAGTAACTTCGGAAGACTTTCTGGTAAGCCATACAAATTGGCCTCTTTTCAGATTCATGCATTAAATGCATCTGATGCTTCATTTGTGGATAAAAAGCCGTTCCACACTTTAAAAGTCTCAAATATTCTATGTGAAAGCTTTAGCCTGAAACAAGCACCACATCGAAACGAAGAAGGAGTGTCGATAGGCGTAGGTAGATGCCTGACTGGACGTACAACTTGTCACACTTCGTTTCCGACAGAAGCAAAGAGGCAAATCCAAGGACTCAGCTGAGAAGAAGAATATGCAACCGCCGGAACAAGAAGTTTATTGACTCGAAGTTCTGGATTCCCACTTGGATCGATTATCAGAGACAACCACAGAAAATAATAGCAGGAATGCGAGGAGCACGACCGGCGACCGCATGCTTACAATAATCAGCAGCAATCGCGTTCATCGTTGGAGGTCTTATTTGATGTGCTGGTTGCTTGTCGGTCCATACCTGAGCCGTTAATGGCTGTGATTTCCTCCTCATTGATGGCTCTTGACGTGACGATTACTCGTCAGCTTGGCTCACCATCACCGTGGCTGTTGGTCGCCCGCGTCCGTCCGGCGTGCCTAATTATTTCGCCCAGACAAAATCGGAGCATAGAATATGGCAGCAGAAGGTCATTGAGCTCGTTAACTGAATGTGGGAATGTTTAGAAAGGCGACTAATGCGACGCAAATGCTTATAATACAGTGAAAGACGTCGATAGGCTAAACCAGCGCTTTGTTCACATAACTGGCATGGGAAACCGAGAGAAGCGAGACGGCAAGCGCATGTCAAGAGTTACCGATGAGTTCTAAGTGATGTGAGTTGTCCCATCAAGTTATGTGTATTACGCTAATGAGATAGGAAACTGTAATTGATCGATTGCGCGCAATCAGTACAGGGAATTATAGGTTCTAAGAATGATCTAGCTGAGGACGTCTGATGTAGCAACTCCAGCCCATCCAGTTTCAAATTTATTATTCTCAGGACTCGCCATCGTCATTATATTGACAGTTCGATCGTCGTACCCGAGGATGTCCAGCGTGTGCTGCACAGCAAGCTGAAGCAGGCACGGTGACTTGCGTGTGAATTGGTTTGTAGTGATAGTAGACATGCGTTGCATCTACCGCACTTTCTCCTCCACCACCTAAACCCGGTGTCAAGAGACAGTCAAGATGACCGGAGGTGGGAGAGGTGGCACGGCCAGATCTGCACCTAGACATACCACCACTTCCCCCTGGTCTACAACAAACACTTGATAAGGATTTTAAACAACAACAACAGCACTACAACTGGTCAGAAAGACGACGAGGATAACTGGGCAGCCATGCTCACACTGAGCACTACCTAAGGTTAGGTCAAAGAGGGGGAATTTACATAGCACGGATTTTTCGGGAAATTTTTTCGGAACTACTTGTTAATTAGGAACTGCTTTGGAGGACTTGCCTGTACCTCTGAGTTTGCTGAATGAGGCCAGGCTTGAATTCAGGCCAATTCCATACATTTTTAAAAAAGTAGGTAAGGGGAAATTTGAAAACGCAAAAAGACTGAGGGCACTGACAACGGGATACGAGCACAGCCGTGGCCTGAGGCAATATGGCAAAGTTCGTTAAAAGCTCTTGCTCCAGCCATCGTTTCTCCTTCTTCACGAATACTTCCTGAAACTCGCCTCTTCGCTTTTAGAAGAAAAGATATTTAAATGTGGCGTGCACGTTCAGCTTGACGATACAGCATGTGTTGTTCACGAACGTCTGAAAACGGCTTGATGAACGGATCTAAGAACTTAGTAGTATCACAAACTTTGATCCCCAATATTGTCACCAATTAAAAGGGGACACTATTTTTTACCAGTTAGTAATAGTGGTAAATGACTTTAGCACACCTTTGCAGGCATTGCCAAGAAGGTATTGCATTGTCGAATCTTTACTACGATGGGCACCTTAAAGCGCCTTCGCCGCCCTCACGCAACAGCTACTGCGAAGTCTTTTTGTTTCTTTCTCTAGGCACACAAAAATAAATATCGTCTGTTATTTTATTCTAGCACAATTGCTCCCCGCAGTAAAAAAAACCTGGCCATAAACCATACCCTTGCCGGACGAGCCAGTTGGGGTTGTTACATATGACCAATTCCTTTGGTCCTTGGACAGTTTGGTAACCTGCCTCTGAGCAAATGTTAGGAATTTATAGCCACAGTGAGACCCATTTCTTCGAGCTTGGCTTGTATTTGCAAATTGAGGTCAAGGCAGTGAATTGAGGGTTCCATTAAGCTTGTCATTTATTATTGGCAAGTCCATCTACACTCTCGTTTTTAGAAGTTCCGCGTCCAGTCGATTGTTATTAAAACTGGAGTCACTGTTTTAGTTACCAAGCCGTTGTACAGTACGATTGCACAAGTCAGAACCCTGGATTAAAGTCATTATTTCGGCCGACTGAGGTCTTTCTAGCAATGCTCTTCACCATAACAGTTCAACCGTTGTGCTCGACGATGTCCACCTTGTGGTATTCAGCAAGATAAGGCAGGCGCGGTGACTTGCTTAGCATCTGCCGCACTCCCTCCTCCTCCTCCTCCTCCACCTGGACCCGGTGTCAAGACGTAGTCAAGGATATCGGAGGTGGGAGAGGGTGCATGTGGCTGGTACGGCCGGATCCGCACTTAGGTATACCTAGGTATGTCACCACATCCCCCTAGTCTACAACAAACACTTGATAAGGATTTTAACCAACAACAACAGCACCACAATGGGTCAGAGGGACGACGAGGAAGACTGGGCAGCCGTGGTCACGACCTGTGTACCCCGCGGGAATACAAGCGCATTTACCGGCACCGAACTAGGTGTCAGAGAACTGCCAGCGCATATCAGGCTGCGGGCGGCATGGTTCGCAGGTCATGGCATAGCCGATGCTTACATACCTCGTGTCATTGAACCACGGTGCAGTTTATTGCAGTGTCCAGTAAAAAGCTGATGGGAAAGAGTTACCTTGTGCGCAGACAGATCTGACATCGCTTTGTCTAGCAACCCTGGAGGTCATCAGTCGAACAAAAGGGAAAATCCGGTTTATTTCCCTCTGTGCAAGAAAGGAGCTAAACTGTTTTGACATTGCCAATTTCGCACCGACTTTGGCTGTGCCTGACAAAACCTGCACTTGTATTTGAAAAGTCGGCTGGCCTTGGAATTTCTTAAATAACTGTGACCTCATACTTATGATATTTATGTGATTCTCGGACTTGTGCTAAAACGCGGACCATATGGACGCGTTAAAAGACCTACAGTGAGCGACCTATCTCATGAAATGTTGACTGAAATTCTGAAACGTGTTTTCGATTGGGAAGGATTACTGAGGCGCGGTTGTAATACTAATTATCTTGCGGCATCATAGTATAGTATTTCAGACTTGACAGGATGTCAGCTTTTAAACACACCGCTTTTTAGTCTCCTGTAGAAAATGTACTCGGTAAAAAATGACTACTTAATTAGCATGCATTTTTCTCATTGATTTTCGATGGTCTTGCAAATTCAAATATATCTTATAGAAAACATAAACAAAAATAAGGTTTCTTTCAGTCAATTAGTAGACAATCACGTCTTCTTTATATTTTTTATTCAAGGAGGGAGTATAATTAGGTTTTAAAAAAGTTTCTAATTATGAGATTTTTTAAGACCGCGCAATGTCCATTCACATAGCATCGTACCTGGCCGTTTATGACAGCTCCTCGTGAAATGTACAATATAGTCCGGATCCATTGCAAAATTTTATAAACTCTATATGGTATCTTCCTAAAAGCATAGAGGAATATGTTATTTTCCTTATGCAGAAAGCATGCACCTCGTAAACTTAATTTGCTTAACGCTAATGCAATGGCAGATCTGACTCAAAATTATTCGCGGATTGGAAAACTTTTTGAAACCTAATTATACTCCCTCCTTGAATAAAAAATATAATGAGGACGTGCTGGTCTATTAATTGACTGAAATAAAGCGTATTTTTGTTTATGGTTTCTAAGAGATATATTTGAATTTGCAAGACCATCGAAAATCAATGAGAAAAATGCATGCTAATTAAGTAGTCATTTTTTACCGAGTACATTTTCTACAGGAGACTAAAAAGCGGTGTGTTTAAAAGCTGACATCCTGTCAAGTCTGAAATACTATACTATGATGCCGCAAGATAATTAGTATTACAACCGCGCCTCAGTAATCCTTCCCAATCGAAAACATGTTTCAGAATTTCTGTCAACATTTCATGAGATAGGTCACTCACTGTAGGTCGACTCCTGAACGTCCAATAAGACAATTCCTTCGTGAGTAGAAAGAAGGACGGTCTTGTTTTATCCATGGAATAGCAAAGTTGCATCGCGTTTTTACATCTGATGTCCGAAATTCTGCTGCGATCTCAATGTAAACCTTGGTATGAGGTTTTCCAACGTCTTCGACAACTGAGTGAAGGTTCGGTATGCCAAACCAAGATCATTCAAGGTTTCATGTATTCTATGGAGCCGCTGAGATCCACTGAATGCTCGTTTTCACTATCGAACGAAACCGATTGACCAATTTCATCAACAAACGGCAGTTAACTGACATTCAACCGAGTCCAGAAGATAGCATTTGTGAAGTGATAACGGTAAAGGGCTCAGGTTTCTGCCCAAAGAAAGTCACACGACAAAGTGTACCGCCCCTGATAATATCGTCTTGCGTACAAGCCCTCAAGATCGGCGAACCAGTTGCAGTAGACACCCTTCACCCCCGCCTCACTTACCCACAATGGCCCAGAACACTGGGTCATCGCAGGGACCTGTCTGGTCATAAGCGGTTTCGTGAGAACCTCCGGTAAAACGCCGCAGTCCAGACCCCATCACCACACCTCGCCCTACCTGCTCCCACACACTAGCCTGGGTTGTATATGAACCTATTTCAAAAAAGCAAATGCGCTTCATTTACGCAACAAAATGCCCCTCTCTCCTGTAGCATGCATGCGATCCGCTCTGACATTATCGCTATGGCGGGTGGAGCGTCACTCACCTCGCTTGCATGGAAGATATGCCCTTTGTGGTAGCCTGGCACATGTATTGGATCATGTGAGGCACACGTAGACGGACCATCAAGCTCTGTCGGTCTCTTCGCTCAATCTCATCGCCACTTTACAGAGAGGCTCTGACAGTCGATTGGCATATGGGAGGGGAAGGGGAGAGTGAGGCCGACAATGGGTAATACACTCCACGGAACATCAGCCGCTTCCTCGATGAAATAAATCTGGCAGCCCCCATGTCTATGAAAACACACCAAGAGTTGTGGCTTGGAAGGCTGCCAACTGACGGGATAAGTCGGTCCCCGTGGAAGTATTCTGGAGATACTGGAAGGCCGCTCTAGGCTCAGTGATTCCTTCTTGATGAGGTCTTTATGACACTCTTAATGATGTGAGATCCGAGTCGCCTTATGAAAGCCTAATACTTATTGTGGGGCCACACCCTGTTGGGCACGCCTAGGCGGGCTGTTTAACTTTGTCAGCCACATCATCCGCGCCCGCTAGCGGCCGTTTTGCCGTCTGAATAAAGTTCTTGAGGGAGGAGGGAGTGCGATAGACGCTCTGCAAGTCTGTCTTACGATAATATAATTCACATGCAAGTCACCGGTACTGCGCTTACTCTGTGGGGCATGTGGTAGAAATTGTCGCCTGCGACGGTCGAACGGTCACTATGCTTCGGTGAGTCATCTGACCCTTAAATAGGTAAGATGTGATTATGTAACCGCACCTAATAGACACAATACTGTTGACCTACTTCATTATTTTGAGTTGGTGTAATTACGTTGGCATGGTGCTGCTGTGCGTTGCAGTGGGTGTTCTGTTGGTGGCCTTGTTTCTTTGTTGCCGAGTCGACCTTTTTTGGCCCAATGTCGGCGGTCTTTCTTGACTTTCGGCTGCCGTCTCCTTCTAACTTTCGCGTTGGATGTTTCAGGGCTAGGGTTTAGGGCTGCGGCTAAGGTTCAGGGGTTAAGGTTAGGGGTTAGGGATGAGAGTTAGGGGATAAGGGATAGGAGTTAGGGCAACTATTTATCAGCCACTCAAAGTACAACCGCGCATTCCCAATAGCTTTTCTTTTGCACGCAATTATTTGACCTCGTCGCCCTGACTGTCCGCGTCGTGATAGTTCCAAAGCACACTTGGCTGTTTAGAATGGGGAAGCAGCCACGGGATCTAAACTGGCTCCGGCTTAATCTCTTTCCTCCCCGATACCTCAGCAACCTGTTCGAATTAAGCTCACTAGCAGTGAAATTGGACAAAATAACTGTCTTAAAGTGGAGTTGACGACCGATAGTGCTTCACATCAGCCTGAAGCTTGCAGAAGTGAGACGCACCCTAGAGATCACACTAGAGAGGGACCATTGCAGTCTGGCCATGAGAGTTAACCTAAGTTATCCTGACAGCAGGTAACCTTCCGTGACACGACCCTAGGAGTGTAGCAGTAGACTTAAGCGCGTCATATTTGTTGTAGTGAAGGAGTTTAAGCACCACGGGGAACAGATCCACACCGCCGCCACAGTATGCCATGAGTGTGCGGACAAACAAACGAAGAAGGCTCCAGGCCACTGTGAGCTTCTACAGCGTTGGATCTCAGATTTTTATCTCCAGCTGTGCCCACTCCCAGTTTTACCACGCCAATTCCTACTAAACATCACTAATCAAGTGCTGTGCTAATTTGAGTAAATTCCGGTTTTTTAATGTTTCATTTGGCGGTTCGCTCGACGCATCGATAGCGACCGATACCGTTTGACAACTTGCAACGCATGTAGCTCAGCCTTCAGCTTACCAACACTGTGACGCCGACCGACATATTGATTTCCAGTGATTGATCGCAGCCGGACATAACTCAGTCGCGCGCTCACACCCCTGACGGAGAACAAAACACTAATACCTGCCTCTCGCAGTTCGCCCGAACAACTACTGCCACAGCATTCTGAGGTGCCTCCACTTTGCCGGTCACAGCAAAGCCTTTCTTATTAATTCAGCCTCACTAACTTTTGATTTGGGGAGCTTCTCTTTGTCGACTAGCGCACCTCCACATACTCTCAAGAATCTTTCTTGGTTACGTGGTCGCGGACGTTGCCGGAGCGTAAACAGATGATTATTTTGGAAGAACGGTTGGATTATAGCCGCCACCTATCCAATCTTAAGCTCAGCACATGCTAGGATGAAATATGTTCAGATTCCCGTGCCGTCTGCGATAAACATATTCAGACAATCAGTTTAGCGTCAAATCTCTATGAGACTTGTGGTTTAACCCCTCCTCCCCATCATAACTTTTAACTAGCCGTCATAGCATTCGGCAAGCAGTTCTTAGGGACCCACACTTTCTTATAACCTGTGTTTCTATGGATTCCAAATCACCCCCCCCCCTACGAGGCTATTCGAAACTGCGGGAGTGATGTTTTGTTGAACCGACGGCCGCCGCCAAGGATTAGTCAGCCATTATTTTACTATGTGTATCGGCTGGTGCCTTGACTGGTTTAGGCGGTTCTAGCTTGCAAAACCTTGCAAATCGGTGCAACCCACTCAACCATGGGGCCTTAGGCAACATGTGACGCCAGTGGCTTTTGAAGACGTTTACAGAACTTATGCCTACTCAGGGGGGGGGAAGGGCGTGAGTCTCCAGATGTGTCAAGGGTTATATGAGGCGGTGTGCAGCTATGGTATCTAGAGTTCAAATATAAAACTATTAAATTGGAAACTGTGCTCACACCCCACATGTCACGTACATCCTGCATGCCTTCATGAGTCCCTTTTCATGCTAACCTTACACACATTCGTAGCAGAAGCCGAAGTTCTTAAGGTATCGACCGAAACATCAAAACGTTCTTCAAAATTCAAAATATTCCATAAGCGGAGTCGCAGTGGTTATGAGCATGGAACATATACCAAGAGAGTTCGCGTTTAGCACGCTGGTTTTGCTTGGGCACCTCTCTAACAACCTGCATAAATCGCTATCTGAAAAAATAGCAACTTAAGTACTGTTTATTTCTTCCGCTGATTTTCTACGCCCCACTTAAGCCTACTGGAGATTATACGGAGGGCAACGACGGGTCTAGCACCAAATCTCAGCACATTCTGATCATACCTACGGCTTGTTTTTGCCTATTACACAAACCAGCCTATAAACAAAGTCTAGTGGCTTCCAATGCACACCGGATACGCTCGCTTAGTCTAACTAACAAGCGAGGGCGGTTACTGGATTTGCTCACTCCGCGGAACAGCTTTGCGAAGCCACAGATAAGAGTTAATGACCTGGGTGAAGGTTGCTGTGGATTGGTCGCCTTGCAATGAACATATCCGCCATCATGGTCCCCCCGCGCACTCTATCGAAGTGAGTTTGAAAATAGCTTGCCCCTAAACGAAGATTCCGGTCTCAGGTTAGGCAATCAGGGCTACAAGTCGAATCAGAGGAGATATGTGACTCTGGAACTACTGGGCAGATTCTATAAAACTGGGTCAAACTGTCTGACCGACTGCAAGACGAAGACATAATCGAGCGTGGCATAGGCAAGGTGCACTTGACCTTCGTTAAACCCCGTCGAAACCTATGGAATGGCCGTGTGGTCAACAAACAGAATGGAATGAAGGCTTCTGGCGAGGTTATTATTCAAGGAGAAGAGAAATGACTTATGCATTCAGAAAACTCTAGTCGATTGGACGTAATCACAGTCGATGATACTTGCTCCCTGTTCTATGAATTTGGTGCTAAGAGATCGAGTTCCCTTCGAAAGTCTTCAAGATATGAAGTTCATATCACTAGCAGGGTAGTAAGTAGCGAAGCAGTGGAGAGTAAGTCTGAAAACAGAACCCATAATGCCGACCTTTCTAGCCCAACTAAACTGATTGTATAATACGCCCAACAATATATATTACTAGCTTCAAATTTGCCCTATTCCGAGTTCGGTATGTTTAGTCGTTGGTCTTTTGTTTCCACCTCAGTCTTTACAGTCTTACATGCTTTAAACAACGTGATATTTGCTATTGTGCATCCTGCCCACACTATATCTCCGCCACTTTACGGAGTAAGTCAGATTGCCGATGGGAGTAGTTACGTGGTTACTTAGAATCTCTTTGTACAGAATTTGGATTTTCTGTTCCCAAAAGTTCAGGCCCCTTATCTGCCGATGTCAGATGTTAATAGTAAAAGCCCAGAATCTGCAAAAATACCGAGATCGCAGGATATACAGATAACACAATAAATGTGAAACGCCACTGACCTGATCATTTGGTGAAAAATCAACCAAGACATCTTCTCTAAATGTTTTTGGTAAGATGTGGTTATGGAGCCCCACCGGATGGGCATAATACTATCGGGGTTGGGGTTAGGGGTAATGGTTAGGGTTAGAGGTTAGGGCAACTATTTTTCAGCTACTCAAATTAAATCCGCGCATTTTTAACAGTTGTTCCTTTGCATAGAATTACTTGACCTCGTGGTCTTTGCGTTCTCCGGCCCCACCTGTAAAAACCCTACTACCACCGGACCCATATCACAGGCGGCTGGGGATTGTTTACTTCAGGTGCGGTTAAATAACCACACCTGACCATCTTTTTTCCGATATTTGAACTTGCCTGACTTGACGATAGGACACCACTGCTGTAAGACGCTTTGCGATTGTTTTGGGCTAACTGTTATTATGTAAGCAGACAGTACTGTTCGAGATAACTACAACTTCGGAGGACTTTATAGGTGGCTCGACGGCGCGTTTGGTCTAATGAAAATTGTACCCACACACAACTTCAGAGTTCTCAAAACCTGGACTAGCACTGAACACGGACTGAACGCCTGATAAGATTTTCGGTCCGAAATAGGGGTCACAGATAAACCGAAATCCCTCGTAGTAGAACCTATGTGGTCGTAATGGCGGTATTCGCCTGAAGAAACATGAGTACCCGACTCGGTTCGTAGAGCCCATGTTCCTTCTCCATCTCATTACACACGCTTTGGTGCGACCTGTTAGTAAATGCCTCTAAGAACTGAAAACGCCTTGGGCTGCCTACATCGTATGCTACAAAAAAATTAGACCAATTCCATCTTATTTAAGTCAGTCTGAGGGCCCAGAAATACGCGAGAGTTGGTGTTAGGGCCGATAATTAACACTGAGGCGAGTTCACAAAGTTGGTGAACTGACTCTGACTCTGTCTCTGATGATGGATTTGAGTGAGAATCCGAGACGTCAGGCTAATAAAGGTATTGTTCCAGCGATCGTGTCTTCTTCTTCGCGACTACTTCCTGGAACTCGCCTCTTCGCTTCTATTAGCAAGTTGGTGAACTGTTGCTATATTTCGCCAGAAATTCCAGTATTGTTCCCGATCACAGGTACATCTTCCCTGCCAATACGTTCATTCTATAAATATTCTGGATAAAACCTTTATCAGCATAGTTTGAGTAACGGCCGTGATTCCTCGAAAAATGACTAAAATCTAGAGTATAGCGGTCACCAGCAGTATTTATGTTGATCAAGGAATTAAAAGGACACCTTTTCCTTTCAGTCATTTAGTAAAAGAGCCCCCAGGACTGCTTACAGGAGGCTGCCATGCCACTAAATGTCAAGGCCGATGCTGAGGGCAGTAAGCAGACATTTCTTGAAAGGCACCGTGCGCAATACCACTGAGTGACCACGTAGAGTTGCTGGTAATTAAGCCATTCAGCGCTGTCTACATGACTGTGCTGAATAGTATTAAGCACACTGCCATGTCCAAAATTTCAATAGCATTCTCCAGGGGCACAGTTAAGTTCCGTCAAGCACACTTAAAGGGGAATAAGCCTGTGTTTGTGAACTCCCAGTTTTTGCATGCATATAGGAAGTATTGGCCACACCACAACGACATTACATTATCAACCGGAACTGATCTTGGCTCCTCATAAGTATGCATATGTATATATTTGTCGCTTGACTCTTGACTCTGTCTTGGCACGGAGCCCAGGTGGGGAGCAGGATGGAGTGCGGTAGATGCTGTGCAAGTCTACTATCACTATAAACTAACTCACAAGCAAGGCACCATCCCTGCTTCGCCTTGCTGTGGAGCACACGGTGGACATCGTCGAGACCGACGGTCGAACTCTCGGAGGGCTGTCAACTGGAGGGATAACTCGGTCTTCTCAGGGCCGAGAGTTAGATGGCAATGGCCCCTTCTTAATGTGACCCATATGACTTTTCCACTCAGTTGGGGTCCCCGGCCCCTTGTTTATGCGAACCCTGGTCGTTCTGCGTGGGCCAGGCGTGTGTGGCAAGTGCAGACGGATTGTCAGCCACTGTTGTGTGCCTAGACGTACACATGGATCCCCCGAAAAGAGGCTCGTCGTCTACTAAATGTCGAAGCTCCGGAGCAAGGGAATACGTGGCTGTGGCAACTGAGAACACGGAAAGATTTCCCTGCTTGATGTCACCGCGTCAGGGTAGACATTGGACATTTTATTTACCATTTAAATATCGATTGCGGGGTCCTACGGAGAAAATCTTCGGCTTTTACTTCAATTGTGTGACGAAAATATGCAAAGGAGTGTTGGCATAGTAAATTCAGTTCAGTATTTCTACAAATCAAAGAAAAATACAAAAAGTCCTCCGTCTTGCTATCAAGAAACTCTGGGCTTGTCCTCATGACATCGACAGATTTAGTTGCACCTTTGCGTTGAACTCTTTGTGTGGTCAAAGCGTAAAAACTTATTACCACTAATAAATTGCTTTCGTGCGTTAATCCGAATCACCATCAACGTTTAAATAGTATATTTGAAGGCCAATCGGTTATTCTTCGAACTGAATTCCCAGTCCAGAATATTTTTTTAGAGTAGTATGTAACTAGTTGAAATGGGATTGCTCCGCCAAACGGTTATGCTATCAAATAGGTGACTCGTTTTTATCCCGACTTATACCTTCTAACTTTTTTAGCGAGCTGCGCAGTACGAGCCGAGACCAGGCACTTGACGATGCTCTGTGTATACATTAGAAGGCAAGGCACGAGAGGGACTCTGTAATGGCACTTAAGCACACAGGGGAACCTTGGGAGTTGGTTGACTGTTCGTACAGAAGACACTTTAGTGATCAAGGTTAAGAGCGTAGAAATAAACGAAAGCAAAATACCAGCCATAATGTTTTTTTTGGATTTTCTAGATAAAAATATCAGGAATATACGCTGTACACAATCTCGGAAACATGTTCCATTGGCTGATGACTACATGACTCCCAAATATCTCTGGAATCTGGCACATTATACACCCAACTCGTCAATCCACGCTGCCCAAGGACATTCGGTCATGTGTGTTTCCATAAAATCTTCCAAAAAAACAGCGCATTCCAGACCCCATCAACACGCCTCGCTCTACCGGACCACACACTTCCCCAGACTACATGTAAACCCCTTCAGACCGCGCGAAACATCAAGTAGCGGTAACACGTCGTCCTGGCAACAAGCATGTGAGCCACCTCGTCATCGCCGTTGTGACCGGCACAACGCTGCATGTCGGAACAATCGTAGCTCCCGTCAGTGGGAAGCATGTTTTCAGTGCATCCTGATGCATGAAATTGTGACCAGGTCATAGGTGTAGATGGGCTCTCTAGCTCTGGCAGCCGCAACGCCCAATCCCATCAAAAGTTGGCAGAAAGGTTCAGACGGTCGACTGGTGCACAGAAGAGTGTGAGGTCAGCAATAAGGACCCCGTTCCCACGGAACATCAACGCATTTCCCGCCACTATAAACCTGACATGTTTGAATCTACCGCAGCGCACTCAAAGTCGTGGCTTGGAAGACTGCCATCCGTCAGGATAAGTCGATCCTCATGGGAGTATTTTGGGACGATTGAAGAACTGGGAGCCAGTCTGCAATAGTCCCTTGTTAATGTGGCTTTTGTGACACTGACTGGTATGGGGTTGGAGCCATTGTCACTTACGTATGCTGGATGACAGATCGTATGTGGAACTCGTAGACGGACAGTTTAACGTGTTCAGCCACTGCGCCCTAGCCAACTTATTGTCGTCTTGACACTTGCTTGCCATGGAGGCCTAGTGGGTGAGAAAGAGAGAGAGAGAGGGCGCGAGGGGAGAGAGAGAGTACGTTGGATGTTGCGCCAGTCTACCTCCCTATAAACCGATTCTCGCGCCGGTGCTGCGACTACTCCGTCAAGCACACTGCGAACGCCGTCGTCCATGACGATCTTGATCTCTCCTTTCAAAGTATTCCTTAAACAATGCGTATACATGTATTGCAAGTGCGTCGTTAGGCCGTCCATTTGAAATGCAACCCACCCTCTGGGACTGGTCCATGTGCTCATCCATAGATTGCATGGTGACTACGAGCCCTCGCCGGGGTGTTTATTGTTGAACTTCTTAGGAGAACGCGGAAAAACCGTATGCCTTCGCTCTGAGCGAACACACCAGTCACGAAGCTCGCTACTGGGCCATCGGGCAAATTAAGATGTTTTACTGGCACTGCATCCTACCCAGTTCTAAAATCGGGGAAATGATGTCGGAAACATAACACTGAGCCCCGCCTAAGGTGAGGTCAAAAAGGAGGAATTTACATAGCATGGACTTTTCGGAAACACTTGTTAATTAGGAACCGCTTTGGAAGACCTGACTATGCCTCTGAGTCTGCTCAATGAGGCCGGGCTTGAATTCAGGCCAATTCCATACATTAAAAAATAGGTAAGAGGAAATTTGAAAACACAAAAAAAAACTGAGGGCACTGACAACGGGATACGAGCACGCCGGTGGCCTGAGGAATTGAGACAAGGTTCGTTAAAAGCTATTGTTCCAGCAACCCTGTCTCCTTATTCGCGACTACTTCCTGGAACTTGCCTCTCCGCTTTCAGAAGCAAATATATCTAAGTATAGCGTGCACGTTCAGCTTGACGATACAGCATGTGTCGGTGAAAAATATGTCTAAAAACAGCTTGGTGGATGGATCTAAGGGTTTTCTGATGCCACAAACTTTGATCCTACATATTATCACCAATTAAAAGGGGACACTGTTTTTTAGTATTTAGTAATAATTAGTAAATGAATTTAACACCCTTTTGCAGGTATTGCCAAAAAGGTATTGCACTGTCGTATCTTTACTCCGATGGGCACCTTAAAGCGCCTTGGCCGCCCTCACGTAACAGCTACCGCAAGGTTTTTTATTTCTTCCTCTGGCACCCAAAAATAAATATCTCCAGTTATCCTCGTTTAGCACAATTGCTCCCTGGAGTAAAAAAACCCCGGCCATAAACCGTACCATTGCCGGAATGGCCATTTAGGGTTGTTACATGTGACCAATTCCCTTGGGCCTGGGACGGTTTGGTAACCCGCCCCTGAGCAACTGTAACGAATTTATAACCGCAATGAGACCCTCTTCTACGAGCTTGGCTTGTGTTTGCAAATTGTGGCTAAGGTAGTGAATCGAGGGTTCTATTAAGCTTGCCATTTATTATTGGCAAGTCCATCTACACTCTCGTGCTTATAAGTTCCGCGTCCAGTAGATAGGTATTAAAACCGGAGTCACTGTTTTAGTTTCCAAGCCGTTGTACAGTACGATTGCATAAGTCAGAACCCCGGATTAAAGCCATTATTTCGGCCGACTGAGGTCTGTCTGGCAATGTTCTTCACCATAACAGTTCAACCGTTGTGCTCGACGATGCCCACCTTGTGGTATTCAGCAAGATAAGGCAGGCGCGGTGACTTGCGTAGCATCTGCCGCAGTCTCGCCTCTTTCACCTGGACCTAGTGTCAAGACGTAGTCAAGAGGACCGGAGATGGTAGCGGACGCAGGTGGCTGGCACGACTGGATGCGCACCCAGGTATGCCATCACATCCCTCTGGTCTACGATAAACACTTGATAAGGCTTTTAACTAACAACAACAGCACCACACTGGGTCAAAAAGACGACGAGGATGACTGGGCAACTATACTCCCCACCTATTTACCCAGCGGGAGCGTAGAAGCATTTACCGGCACGGAACTATGCGTCCTAGAACTGCCACCCCATAACAGACTGCGAGAGCCATAATTTTCCGATCTCGGCATAGCAGATGCATACATGTCTTGGGGCCCAGAAGGGTGACACGCAGCCCTGCATTTGCCTGGGCCATTAACCTTCAAAATACAGAGTAAACAGTCAGTCTTCGACTGAGAGGTCCTAACCTTTGGCTGTTGGCTTTGTAGATATTGTGCCTGTCTTCGATGTTTTCCTCCAGGTCGGTCGGTCACGGGCGATGTCTTCCCGGTTCGCCGGGTTGATGCACAGGCGACTCAGGGAAGTCTTCGTAGTACTCGTGTAGCGCCGGACTTGACCGTCTTGTCAACGGGAACCCGCGGCGGCATCTCCATAGATGAGTCGTTTGGGCAGCCGGTCGTGGTCCATGCGCACGAGGTGGCAGCTCCAGAGCATTTGCAGTTGTCTCGGCACGGCGTGGATGCTAAGGATTCCAGTTCGTTTCAGTACATCCGTGTGCGGGATCTGGTTCTGCCACCTCAGCTGCAATAAATGGTTTAGTCTCTGCGCCTGCATCTTGTCACCGTCCAGGTCTCCATCCCATACAGCAGCATTGGCAAGATGACTGCTTTACACATCTTGGTTTGCTGCTATTTTGGTGATTGTTACGATTCCAAACGGTGTTTTGCAGAAGACCGGAGACCAGACTGGCTTTGAAGATTTTACGGGCGACTTCGGCCTCGATTTTAGTGCTGCAAGAAACTGCGCTGTCCGGATAAGTGAAAGTGTCCACGGCATGCAGATGGGCGCCGTTCACGTTGATGTGGGCGGCAGTGAACGTGGTGTTTGGTGGTTAGGTTTGGGGGTGTCCATCGGTGGGTTCATGCGATGGTCGTAGTAGATCGCTCGCTGCTTGCGGGTGCAGACTACGCCTAGCGTCCATTTGCTGACACCCAACTCTCACATGTGGCTCCCCGAAGCTGGGCTCTGCTCAGCGACAACACCCCGGGCAACCGCCTCAACCGGCGGGCTAAACCAGGTGAGGGTATCCGTGAGTGCATCTGCGCGCACGGTACTGTGGACTCCGCTGGCCGGGTAGATCTCCGCGTCGGCATCGTCGAGACGAGGCTCCGCCTGGATCACCGCAGGTGGCCACAAAGTAAATGAACCCTCAGGTAAACGAACTTTGCTCTGTTTGTCTAATTGTCTGTTAGTGTTAAATGCTGTATACTGCTCTTGGTGCCTGCTCTGTGTCCGTCTAGCTGCGCCTCTCTCTGCTAATAGCTAGGGGTTAGTGTGCTGGACTTCGTATGTTGCCTTGCTTAATACTGTCCGTGCCTGACGGCTATATCTGCTGGTTCATCCTGTTCTATGCATCTTCTCTCCTACTTAGTTGCCCCCAAGGCCTCAGGCTAATTTGGGTCGTTCTCTCACTAACACAAAGCCGTAGTCCATAGTGGAGTCCGGCAGCCGTCTGGGATAACCGGACAGCCCTATTTAGGGGATAAGCTGCCTGCCCCGCGAGGGGGAAGGAGCTGGAAAAGATGTCCTAAAAATTGCTGGTAGCCGCTCTGTCTGTAGGCAGGCCGTGGCCGCAGACAAAACATACACGGTCGAAACAGCCAAAACCGAAACAACACCCATTCTCTCTTCCTCTTTCTATGTATTCACCTTATTATTCTTCTCCCCGCCGCCGGCAGACTGGAATGTTCGTTCCCTTTTAGACAATCCGAGGAGCAACCGACCGGAACGGAGGACAGCGCTAGTGGTCCGGGAACTGGCGCGCTACAAGGTGGACATCGCCGCACTCAGCGAGGCCCGATTCTCCGAAAAAGGCCAATTGGAGGAGGTGGGTGCCGGCTACACCTTCTTTTGCAGCGGTCATCCCAGGGTAGAGCGACGAGACCCGGTCGTCGTCCTCGGCAACCGGAAAGACATCGTGGGACGACTGCCCTGTCTGTCGCAGGGCATCAACGATCGCCTGATGAGCCTCCGCCTCCCTCTCCGGGAGGCAAATTCGCCACCATCCTCAGCGCCTGCGCTCCGCCGATGACCAGTCCTGACACCGCAAGTGACAAGTTCTGCGTGGACCTGCATGCCCTCCTGGCGACTGTGTCGAACGAGGAAAAATTGATTGTTTTTAGTGACCTTAACGCCCCGTATGCACAGGCCATTTTGTCTGGAGGGATGTGCTAGGTCCCCATGGTCCAACGGCAATGGCCTGCTGCTTCTCCGCGCCCGTGCAGAACACCGCCTCATCCTGACAAACACCTTCTTTTGCCTGAAGATACGAGAGAAGACCAACTTGGTGCCTCTACGGTAGCGTCAGTGGCACCTGCTAGACTATGTCCTCGTCAGGAGGCGAGACCAGCAGGACGTGCTGGTGACAAAGGCGATTTCGAGTGCTGACGGATGGACCGATCATCGCCGCTTCATCTCGAAGATGCGTATTCGCCTACAGCCTCGCAGAAGGACACAAGGTAAGCGACCCCCAGGTGGGCTGAATATTGCCTAGTTGTCTTTGCCCGCTCACCATCCTCATTTCAGCAATGAACTAGCTCAACAGCTAGACAACCTTCCAGTCGCTGCTGCTGCCGCCGCTGACGAAAACGCCATCGTGGAGAACCCATGGTGCCAACTGCGAGAAACGGTCCAGTCGACGGTTCTAGCCGTCCTCGGTTGCACACGCCGCCAACACCAGGACTGGTTCAATGACAAGGACGCCGCCACCAGCAATCTGCTCACCGAGAAGAACCGCCTAAACAAAGCCTACGCAGACAACCGCACTGACGACAACAAAACTGCTTTCTACCACAGTCGCCGCCACATTCAGCAACGACTGTGCGAGATGCAGAACGCCTGGACGGATCGCAAAGCTGAGGAGATCCAAGGATACGCGGACCGCAACGAGTGGAAGAACTTCTTCTCCGCGATTGAAGCTGTCTACGGTCCGCCGACGAAGGGCACAACTCCTCTCCTCAGCGCCGACGGCAATACCTTACTCACTGAAAAGACAAAAATTCTACAGCGTTCGACCGAACACTTCAGAGGCGTTCTCAATCGTCCCTCCGCCATCTCCGACGCCGCCATCGCCCGTCTGCCGCAAGTAGAGACCAACACAGACCCCGACCTCCCACCCTCTCTCCAGGAAACCATCAGGGCCGTGCAGGAGCTCTCCAGCGAGAAAGCGGTCGGATCGGACACGACTCCTGCTGACGTTTACAGGCACGGCGGTCCGCAACTCACGGATCACCTGACTGCGCTCTTCCAAGAGATGTGGCGTAAAGGTGAAATTCCGCAAGACTTCAAAGACGCAACAATCGTGCAACTCTACAATCGGAAAGCGAACCGCCCAGTCTGTGACAATCACCGTGGCATTTCTTTGTTGAACATCGCGGGGATGATCTTCGCTCGCATCCTCCTTAACTGCGCGAATAATCATCTAGACCAGGGCCTACTACCAGGAAGTCACTGCGGTTTCCGTCGTCATCGTGGGACCACGGATATGATCTTCGCCGCCCGTCAACTTCAGGAGAAGTGCCAGGAGATGCGGACCCACCTGTACTCTACCTTCGTGGACCCGACGAAAGCCTTAGACACGGTGAATCGTGAAGAACTGTGGCAGATCATGCAGAAATTCGACCATCCGGAGCGATTCATCCAGACGATGCGTCAGCTGCACGACGGTATAATGGCGCGAGTCACGGACAACGGTGCTGTCTCATAGGCATTCGCAGTGAGCAACGGAGTGAAGCAGGGATGCGTGCTGACACCTACCCTCTTTAGTCTTATGTTGTCTGCCATGCTGATGGACGCCTACCGTGATGAACACCCCGGGATCCGCATCGCTTACAGGACGGACGGTCACCTCCTAAATCAACGGCGGATGCTCTTCCAATCGCGCGTCTCAACAACCACGGTTCACGAACTTCTCTTCACCGACGACTGCGCCCTGAACACCACCTCGGAAGAGGATATGCAAAGTAGCATGGACCTCTTCTCTGCCGCCTACAAGAACTTCGGTCTGGTTATCAACACGCAGAAGACGGTGGTCATGCATCAAACGCCACCCAACTCAGACACTCCTCCCAACGCGCCGCAAATCAGCGTGAATGGAACGCAACTGCAAGCGATGGACAACTGTCCGTATCAGGGCAGTACGCTTTCCTGCAGCGCGAAACTAGACGACGAAGTAGTGCGCCGGATTTTGAAGGCCATTCAAGCCTTTGGCCGTCTTCAAATCACAATTTGGCGTCGTCAAGCTCTTCAGCTCAGCGTGAAACTGAAGACGTACAAGGTCGTCAGCCTCCCGTCACTGCTGTATGGAGCGGAGACTTGGGCCGTGTACACGAAGCAGACAGGCCGATTCAACCAATTCCACCTCAGCTGTCTTCGTCACATAATGAAACTGAGGTGGCTGACCTAACTCCCGGACACTGATGTACTGCAACGGACGGGAATCCTCAGCATCTACAACATGCTGAGACAACTACAATTGCGTTGGAGCGGCCATCTCGTGCAAATGACAACGAGCGGCTACCAAACGTTTCTTTTACGGAGACGTCGCAATGGGTTCTCGACGTCAAGGTGGCCAAATTTGTTGAAGCCAGGATACTCTGAAGTCCCCCCTGAAACGCCTGCAAATTAACCCGACCAACTGGGAAGATCTCGTCCGAGACCGACCGACATGGAGGAGGACAGTGAAGACAGGCGATGCGATGTACGAAGCCAACCGCATAGCCGCTGCAAAAGCCAAATGCGAATCACGGAAATCATAGCTGCGTCTACCCCGCAGTGACAACGCACAACTGCTCCTTACGTGTCCACTATGTCAAAGGACATTCCGGACACGAATTGGACTCGTTGGACATCTTCGGATCAACTATGTTACTCCAACCGCATCCACTCTCGTCCCTCCGGCCGACTCTTCCTCGTCCTCTCCGCCGCCAACTAACTCTGTCCGCCCTTCTGTACCACCATCCGCATCCTCCCTCTCCTTCTCCTCCTCTTCCTCCTCCTCCTCCTCCTCCTCCTCCTCCTCCTCCTCCTCCACGCCCTCCTTCTCCTTTTCGTCCTTTTCCTCCTCCGCTGCTCCAACGTCAATTATTTTCCAGGCGGATCCTTCCACGTCCTTGGTTTCATCTTTCACTGGCTTTTCGAGACGAAATTCACTAGGATCATGTAAAATTGATTCCATTTTGGTAACGTAGTCTCTCTGGTTAAGAATGACAACTCCATGGCCTTTATCAGGC
>CACRXP010000692.1:279939-347812 GCA_902702965.1 Spirometra erinaceieuropaei | reverse complement strand
ATCGTCCTCGTTGCGGATGGCGTTCCAAAGCTATATGTCGTCGGCAAACATGATGATGTCGCAGCCCAATCCACGGATGTAGTCTTCAGTATTAGGAGGAAGAACATAGGACCAAAAACGGCGCCCTGTGGGACTCCATTCTCAACCTCCACCACCTTCGCCGACAGCTGGTCGCCAAGACGGCCATTCAGAGATTGACCAATCAGAAAGTCTTCGTTCCGTTTCAAAAGATCGCCTGTTACCCCTATACGGCAGACCTTGTATAGGAGACGTTGGCGTGGCACACTATCAAAGGCCTTCTTGAGGTCAGTGCGGGCTACGTGCATCACAATTCCCCCATCAATCGCTCTAGTCCAGTGTTCTAGAGAGCAGAGAAAATCGGTCAAGCTGCAACTTTATCCGCGGAATCCATGCTCCGCGTCAGAGAGATAATGTTCCTCTAAAAACTGCATCATTTCGCGTTCGATAATCCGCTCCATAATTTTGCAACACATGGGGGTGAGGCTTACCGGCAGGTAGTTGTTTGCGGAAGCACGATCGCCACTTTTATACATGGCTGAAACCAGCACAGTCTTGCACTAAGGTGGCAATCTGCCTGCTTCGAGATAGGCTCGGAAGAGAAAACATAGGGGTTCTGTCAATTCTACGGCTAACTTCTTTGATAACATTGGTGGTATCCCATCAGAACCTGGCGATATCGGTCCTTTCAGCTTCAGTACTTCTTGTAGATTAATAGCTTTTAGAAGTATCACTTAGTCGGGCTTTGGGACCTCATCCACACTATGGTTATCAACGGTTAAATCGGCTTCTCTCGAAGATGCCCAGCCTCTTCGTCGCGCTTGAAAATTCCAACGTTGCGAGTGCATCGTCTTATGTAGTTGTAGAAATGTTTCGGGTCTTCTCCTACACAGGTTACTCTCGAAGTATTGGCGGGCCTTATAAACATGACTCCTTAGCCTACTTCTCTGTGCCTTGTACTTATACATTGACTCGATAGTCTTCTCCCTGGGATACGTTTTCCACATCTTTCATTGGCGGTTTACTTCTCTCTTTCATCTGGTCTTTAGCCATTGGGGACCGCTGGTGATCTTCTCTTTTGATTTATGGCAGTATCCGGGGTGTTGAGTCCATGTACTAAGGCCTTAAATTCCAACCACTCCCCGAAAACAAATCTCGTGAATGTTGCGCCCCTGTCAGTTCGGTGCATGTCGGTTTTCATTTGGTTAAAATCACCACACTACACGTTGCGTCTGATCGTGATACTTCGATCAGCCACAGAGAAGAGAGAAGACTTGCACTGTAGGATTACGTGGTCACTTTTGCCGAGGGGGGGGGGTGAGTAGACAGCTTACGACACCAACGCTATCAGGCGCTTTTGTCAGTACAAGGTCCAAGCAGCCGGTTCACCGCCCTTCACGTGGTATGGTTGGAGATAAGACGTGTTATGTGAGATATGCTTTTTGTACTGCTTGTAGCAGGCGGCGACCGAAGTTTGATTCTACATCACGCATGTTGTCCTCGATGTATGCATGTTGTTTTACAATAATCTGACATTATGTAGTTTTCTATAAGTCCTGGTCTGGCGACCGAAGACGTTGGGGTTAGCGGACACACGGATAAGCGAGCACCTGCACAGGACCGACCGCCATCAGGCTACAGGGATCGGTTCTGTGCGCGCAGAAGGACCTCCTGCACGCTTCGCGTCTACCGTGGGCAAGGACCGACTAACTGTATTGCATGTCTCCGCGCCCTCGTTCCCCCATCCCTTTGTGGCACATCTACCTAGCCCTCACTGTCATTTAATGCCTCCACTCCCCTTAGTCAGACATCCCGCTTTTATGAAAAGACGAACCGTAATCGACTCCTCTTATCGCGCGCACGTTTCAGTTTGTGCTGGCCCGATGAGAAGTTATCGAAAACGCGCGTATGCTCGCAAATGCTTTTCTGAACTGCCCCATGGGAATTTTCGTAACTTTAAAAAGGTCCAAAGTAGAATTTTTCTTACATGTTTCAATTCGGCTCAAAAGAGAGTGTGCAATTGAAAAACAGTGTGTTTTACTAAGCTTCAGACTGCCAGAAAGCTCAACGTGCCCCCAAATTATATAGGTCTCGCCTTTTTTTATTTCCGAGGAAACTAATGAGCGAAATTGGAGTAAATCTTTCGAAGCAGACCTTCTCAGGCACGATCCGAAGTTTGATATGAATATTTGAGCTGAAGTCCATCAGCTACTGCGGAATAACCGCTTAATATTCACGAACCGCCAACAGACGGACAGTAGAATTGAATTGTGCAATGATTTACCATACTAACAACACAGGTATTAGCTTAAAAGCCCATTAACACGCGCGTGTTTCGCCGATCTTATGCCGCTGTTTGACGCAGCTGCGAGGGGTTCGGCTCGTCCGTGGGTGCTCCAGCTTTCCCCGTGTGTTGTTAGTAGGGTAAATCGTTGCACAACCCTATACTACTGGCTGTCTGTTGACGGTTTGTGAATATTAAGCGATTATTCCGCAGTAGCTGATGGACTTCAGCTCAAATATTCATATCAAACTTCGAACCGTGCCCGAGAAGGTCTGCTTCGGAAGAGTTACTTCAAGTTCGCACCTTAGTTTTCTCGGAAATTAAACAAGTCAAGTTGAAACTGGAGTTCATATACCAGAAAACACACAGGGAAAGCTGGGGGACCCACTTACGATCCGAACCCGTCGCAGCTGCGTCAGACAGCGGCATAAGATTGGCGAAACACGCGTCTTAATGGGTTTTTAGCTAACACCTGTGTTCTTAGTACGGTAAATCATTGCACAATTCTATACAAGTCTCGTTTTGCTGGGAAGGCAAGGCCTCCTGAAAGCCATATAGTAACCGGGCGTAATTCAAAGCTAAAAAAGCGACCCCTAAGGCAGCCGTATCGGCCCCCCATCCCTCCTAGCATAGTTCATTGTAAGAACGCAAGTCAAAATCCAACCCAACGTCGAAGTACATGAGTAGTAGCGCAAAGTGTCTGTTTAAGTCATGATCGCCAGCCGTCATCGCAACTCTAATTTTGAGCCTAAAACTGGCCCTAAACCTAACCCCAAAACTACCCCCAATTCCAACCCTTAGACTGCAAATGACCAAAATCCCAACTCTTAAACTAAACCTAAAACTAACTCTAACCCTAAACGTGCAGTTCAATTCAATAGTTCAGTACTTTTGGGCGTAATAGACAATGCCTTTAACGACCCTACTGAAAGCTGTGCCCAGAGTATTCAAGTTCAAATAAACATGTTACTGAAATGTTGTAAGTAATATATACATATACATTTCAGAATATTATTTCAGAAGTATTAGGCTGCATCCCGACCGCCCTCAGTTTTGGACGCCAACGCTAAACGTGAAATAATAGTCATCCGCAGTAGCTGTAGGTATGTGCAAAGCCTTGGCTTGGTGTAACAGAACCTTCCTGTTCAGGTAAGCTGTATTTTACAATTAAATATACATCCAGTGAGCGCCCCTCTACCATTGTACATTCCCGATCGCAACCTACTGGACATCGGGCCCGTGGCTCAGTGGTAAGAGGCGTAGGACCTCTAACCAACAGGTCTTGGGATCAAGCCCCAAGTGTTCAACACTTCGGATTCTAGTCTCCGTCGTCTTTGTTGGTAATAACATACTGTGCATATCATGCGCCGCTGTGCGGCTGTTGGGGAAAAGGGAGCCCTTAAGACATAAGGAGACAAGTGTGTTCCGTAAAAACGACAAGTGAGCGCCCCTCTGCCAGTATGCATCCAGTTTTTTCGCTAAAATGCCTCTGTTTAGTCCGTTATTATTACTTTCTCGGGAAGTCCGTCCATGCCCCGACAACTCGCTGTGAAAACGAGTACCTACGTGCATCCAGGTAGGGCCGGACTCCTCAAAGTTTGAGGGTATTTCCACGCAGGTCTGTTGTTGTAACCAATGTCAGCAAAGTCCAAAGCACAGTCCCAATTCCTCACAATCCGGCAGGTCTCTATGGGATCTCTTTGGATATGGCAGTACTCAAAAGGAAATATGTTAAACGCATGAAGCCCACATTTGTAAGATAAAGTCTTGATGATCTTCATGACTTTGGTTGCTCTTCTTTGAACTCTTTCCAGTCACTTATAATGTTTTTACCCAGAGACCCTACACCTGGCTTTCGACATTTCGGATCCCTGCTCGAACCCATCATCAGAGACAAAAACGGATACGGACAGTTTATACACAAGGAGCTGCAGTACTTGTAGGATGCAGTTGCCGTGCTCCCCTCTTCATCAGGGATTGTTGCACTTGGTATAATGATTGATCGATAGTTGACATTCGAGTCGTTAATCTTTCCAATTTCCTCATGGGTGGGGGATGCTGGTGTGATGATTGCTCAACCATCTGACACACCGATCCTAACCTTGGGAATAGTATTCGCCTGCGCGCTCCCCCCGTGACTAATTTCTTCACCTAGGCCAAGTGTCAGCACAAAATGTGGTAGAAGAGGTCCACTGAACTTGTTAATACACCGGGAACCGGTGAACCATGACTCGAGCAGCCCACGCTTCACGCAAATGTCACCTCTAGCGAGAGTTTTGGCCTCGTCGAATTCTAATGTGCGGTCAGATTCCGTCAAATGAGCCAAAACTTGAGAGCTGGCGTCAGTTCTCCCCACTACTGTCGGATGTTCGGCCATTCGCGTTATGAGCAGTCCTTCGGTTCCTCCGTCCTAGTTGCTCTGTTCGCAACTGCACCAGACCCGGTAGACGACTCCAGAAGTTTCTTGCCTTCACAGTGGGGTCTTTCGGTCTTATTATCTTGATCATATATGACTGACAAACGGTGGCAAATATGCCAGCAATAGCCATCCCGGTTTGCCTTGTCTGTGTCGATAAGCCCGTTATCTGAAAAGTTCGGCTGGTATGCGTAGAAAAGTTATTACGCAGACCTCGATGCACATAGTGGCTGCTGGGTTTACCCTTATCTGGCACTCACCCCTCCCTTGCGGTTGCATGAAACTGTGCTCAGAACAAAGGCCACACCCTGGTAAGCCCCTTCAATTGTGCACTAGACGCAATGAAAGTACCTGCGGAAATTCGTCTCACACTGTGAAACTATACATGTAAACTTTATTTCAGTAATTTTAGAGGGACCATATCCGGTGGGTCACGCCTAGATAGGGGTAATATGGTAGTTTGGTTGTCGTCGCGGACGATGTCCATTGTGTGTTCGACAGCAAGGTGAAACAATATTGGTGACTTATGCGTGATCTAGTTTATAGTGAATGTGGACTTTCACAGTATCTACCTCGCCCACTCACCCTCCTCCACCTAGACCGGGCGCCAAAACATAGTCAAGAAGACTGGAGACAAAGGGAGTGTCATAATGGCCACAATAGGAAGGAGCCGTTGTAACCTGACTCACAGACTACCAGTCGGCCGCTCCACACAAACACACAACACTGGCCCGACTGCGAAGTGCAAGATATCTCGTCAGTTGGCAACCTTCCAAGCTTCGGCTTTTAGCGCACCGTGATAGTTTCCAGCGCGTTAGATAGTCAGCAACTATACCACGTAGAAGGCACCGGTTCTCGTCCTCGGCAAGTGTACAACACAGTTTACGTCCGTTTAAATATTTTAGGAGTCCCGTGCATCAGTTGCTTAAGGACATAAAGGGGCGTATGTTTTCCTGTATACGGAAAGTATTCAGATTGTAGATTGGAAGCTATAAACAAGAATGCAACAACAGATGGATTTCGAAATTATTCGAACTTTAAAAAACCTTTCAAAACCCAAAAGTACAATTTTGTGAGTATAAGATTTGAAGAACTGAGGATTTTCTACCGAATGAGACGAAATTTAACATGTTTTAGAGGGTTTTTTTATAAAATATACTTGAATTTACAAGAGCATTGAAAATCGATAAAGGCGATGAATACTGCGTAAGTGGTCATTTTTACCGCAGACGACAGAAAGGAGGTGCATTCGAAGGCCAACACCCTGGCGTGTCTGAAGTATCGCAGGATTTCGTTGTGGGATGGTCAATACTACAGCTTAACTCAAATAATCTTTCTTATTGGAAAATCCATTTCACAATTTTAATGAACATTTCATGAGATCGATCACTGACTGTGATTCGCTCACGGGGAAAAAGTAGTCCACATAGAGCCCCATTCCCGGGTGGCTATAGTAAACGTGGAACCAACTTGAGGGGATAAGTGTGTCAGGTGTGGTTATGTAGCCGCACTTGAGGTAAAGAAGCCCCGGCCACCTGTGATACGGGACCAATGGTAATAAGGGTATTAACAGGTGGGGCCGGGGGACACGTAGGCGACGAGATCAAGTAATTGTGCGTAGAAGAAAAGCTACTGGAAATGCGCAGTTGTACTTTCAGTGGTTTATAAATAGTTGCCCTAATCCCTAAAGCCAACCCCAGCCCTAACCCCTAATCTTAACCCCTAGCCCTAACCCCTAACCCTGACCCCTAACCATAAGCCCTAACCCTCTAACCCTAACTCTAACTCTTAACAGCAGCCCAAACCCTAATCCTGAAACATCCAACGCGAAAGTTAGAAGGAGACGACAGGCCGAAAGGCAAGGACCACCGGCATTGGGTCGAGAATGGTTGGCACGGCAACAAAGAAACAAGGCCGTCAACAGAACACACACCGCAGCGCACAACAACACCACGCCAACGTAATCGCACCAACGCAAAATAATTAAGTAGGTCAACAGTATTGTGGCCATCAGGTGCGGCTACATAACAACATCTTACCGATAAATGTTGTGTGTTGTGTATAACCTAAGCGTAGGACCTCAATGGTGACACATGATAAATTAGGATGATTTCAGAGAATATGGCCTCGCACACGGACCCCGAGGACAAAACAAAAAATTTCCATTTCAGTGCTGCAAATATGGCGGACCGTTACTCTCATGTAAAATCGTCCGTCCGTGATAGGAGTCGACAGAGGGTATGCTCGGTAGCCAAATTGATGAAAAGCTTGACATAGACGCCAAATGGACCTCTCTACTGGGATTCCAATGCCAGATGTGGTATGACCCCAAAAGGACTGTGGGACAGAAAGAGAGCCGGTTCGGAGGACAAGCACTTTACTGGCAACTTGCGAACACGAGGGGTTACAGCTCATCGGAAATAAATTCTATTTATGCAGAATGCTATTACCGACAAAGACAAGGGAGATTCGAGTAGCCATTTCTGGCTTATTGGCCGTCGTCAGCCAGTCATATCCAACCCGGAAGTGTGGAACACCTGGGACTTGAACTCGCGACCTGTTAGTTGAAGGCCCAACGCCTCTAACCACTGAACCACGGCCTCGTTGTCCTGTCGGTTTCGATCGGGAATATACAATGGTAGAGGGGCGCTCACCGATCGTTCTTACGGAACTCACTCTGCCTCATTCTGCTTATATCATGCACCGCTGTGCGGCTGCTGATTGGGCTCGAGAGTGAGCCCGTAAGGCACAACGGAACGAGTGAGTTCCGTAAGAACTATCGGTGAGCATCGCTCTATTTATGTTGGCCCCCGTGCGTTCCGGAACATTCCTCTTAATGGCGTGCCAGCCGTCGAGGGCGTTCTAGAACGTTCCTGCCCGAGGTGTGCTGGTCGCGGATTAGACACCGCGAGTGCGCGAGAATCCACCCGCGGAAAAGTCTGCAATGTTCGAGCAGCCACTGATTGGGCCGCATGCGTGAGCAAAGCCACCACACGTGCCCGGCGCTGCAGTGCACGCCGGTCGGACGTCCAACTTCACGCGTTTATCACGCGGCCGGCTTGCACTTGCATTGAGTACGACAGGCCGTTAGATATTTCTTTATTCAAATGACTGTGGTGACTTGAAGCACGTTACGGAATAGACAAATATTCAGAAGGTCGCAAAGAAATGACACTATGGTGGCTGGTAAAACAAATATTTAATTCTTCGCATGAAAGATTTTATGTTAAGAAACGGATGAAGATTCTAGAAATGGATGTACGAATCAAAAGCACGCTAATGCTGGGATATGTAAGCCGGTGGTTGCAGCACTACAACATGCTTATTTATCTGATTCTGGTGGGGCATGCCCTAGCAGGATGACGCTCTCGGCTAAGCCTGGGAAAATAAATCTGTTTGTTGTTATAGGTTAGGTTAGGCTAGGTTAAAGTTTAGGTACTTTTAGGGGTTGGGGTTGGTTAGATTCAAGGTGAAGGTTGGGGCTTGTACAGTAAGTGTGTTAACTCATGAAATAATAACCGAAATTCTGAAATGCGTTTTCGTTTCGAAAAGATTACTTAAGTAGGGTTTTAAAATTAATCATCTTGCAACATAGTTCTATAATAATTCAGTCACCTCGGTATGCCTAATCTCGAGCCATACGTTTTAAGGTGCTCATAGCTCGTCGATGAAAACGGGATAGCACTATTGCACCTAGTGATCGGTAAAATAGCCATTGAGGTAGTCGATGGATGTGATATGACCCGAAAGGGAGGTAGAACAGAAAGAGAGCCGGTCCGGAGAACATGCACTTTGTTGACAACTTGCGAACACGAGGGGTTACAACTTGTCAGAAAGACGCCCTATTCATGTTGGCCCCTGTGCGTTCTGGAACATTTCGCCCAATGGCGTGCCAGCCGTTGAGTGCGTTCTAGAACATTCCCGCCTATGAGGTGCTGCTCGCGGATTGGCCACCGCGTGCGCGGAGATCCCCCGCGAGAAAGTCTGAAATGTTCGACCAGCCACTGATTGCGATGCAGGTGTGATCAAAGCCACCGCACGTGCTCGGCGCTGCAGTGCACGCCGGTGCACGTGTTTATCACGCCACCGGCTTGGTCCTCTGTGCAGCGCCTTAGGCTGTGACTCCACGCCGCTTGCGCTCTCCATAACAAGATGGGTCGACACAACAAAAATGATAATCTTTCAAATACATACCGACGAGCAAGAACCAGGTAAGTAGGCGAGTAGTCAGCATGTAAGTGTCTCAGCAGTCCGAAAGCGTAATCGTACATATTACGGGCATTGTGTATGTACTGACGTAGGACTTTATAGGCCGCAGGCAGGTCTAGATGCCTGTCGATAGAAAAAATCGCTCCGCCCAAGGCCAACCAATTTGGCTGTCTATTCAAAATTCTGATCGATTTGTGCACTAGACGCTTTGATAATGGAGAGCTGGCCAAGCTCTTCGAAACGTCAGCAAAACAATTCCCTCGATCCGGTGAGCACTTTTTTCCTCAGATCCCGAAAGTGCTGCCTGTAACGGCTTTGACTGCCGACGGAATGCAACTTTATGCTATTAAAGTCATAAAATTGGAATATATAGGCCGGTCTATGCTCGGACTTGACGGATAAATATACGCGGGTATATACGCGAATATAATGATGTGACAAATGCAGCCATGGGAATGCAGCTCGGCGTAAACTTGTTGTTGAAACTTGTGTCTACACTTTACAGGAGTACTTTTGGCACACTAAAACGAAACGCTTTTTATGTCACTACGACGTAATGGCGGCTTCTGAATTAAGTTTGCTTGCAAACACAATCAAGAGAAGTTAAATGAAAACATGAAAAGTGCTTTGGGACGATCATTCCATCTGAATTTAATCTGCCAATTCTGTTTGACGGAACCGTCAAATCTACAGGAAAGACAAAGAATCTTCCAGAATCTGCCAGGTTTCCAATCACACCGTGATGGGTGTGGCAGTCCGCTGCCCTGGTCGCCGGTGCAGCTGGTCACCCACGCCGTCTTCGGTTCGCCTAGCACACGCTTGTCAGTCACTGCTCGCGCGCGCGTGTGGCAGTCGCTGGCTCGCCGACACCGTGACACCGATCGATACTTCTCTCTTCACCGATTGGCCGCAGCCGGACGGGGCTCAAGTGCACTCACTTCGGTTGTTACTCGCCCAGTGAGAACGCTTGCCGTAGGCGCGCGTTGGGCTGCGTGCACACGTCCTCGCCTCACCAAAGCTCGTCCATCTAACTGTCGTCCCTGCTTTTTTATTTGGAACCTTTTAAATGTCGACTACTATACCTCCAAAAGGCTGTCGCCATCATCAGGCTACCTTTTGATTGACATGATAAGATGGAGGACAACAGAATGGGGCTTGTTTTGCACAGAATTCTAAGCTGCCTTTTAACGACGAGGTCAGGACGTGTGCTGATCGCGTTGAGCCAGACCTTAAGGTATCAGCTGTTGTTATATCTGGCTTCGGTGATTGGTCAAGGTCCCAACAACGGACTGCGCTGCAGAGGCGTCGACAACGATAGGGTGTAGGACCCCCAACTGATTTGAGCTAGCCTGTGGACCGTGTCATACGTTGAATGGTGGTAGAAGAGGTTTTGCGACTGGAGCAACAGATAGGACAGATGGCAAGAGGACACAGAAAAAAGGATAAATTTATGCCGAAAGTCATATCGTCCGCTGTCATTTGGCGAAGAAAGTGGGTGTGGTAATTAAAAAAATAAACAAAAGGCAATTTTCAAAAAATAACGGATTTTAAATAAAGCGCCTCTGGTAAGTCTCTACTTAGTCAGGAAGGGAAGGAAGTTTCAAACAATGTGATTGGTGAATAATGAGTGATGTTCACAGTCCCACTGAATTTTAGGGCATATTTTTGGAGTTGCCATCTACGTGGGGACCCTACACCCCATCGTTACTAAGACGTCGAACATCCAGTAGCCGGCCGGTGGCAGCCTACCGGCAAGCACTTCGTCGGCAAGACATCAACTGTTAATCCAATACCATACAGTGGTCGCCTGCGATATAAAATCAGCAAATCAAAGTGGGATAAGAATTGTCGTTCTATAGGTGAATTCCTGGCTTTCAAGCCGAGGTTGCAGGGAAAAGACGTCGTTGCCGGATCATACGAATTGGCCGACTACTGTCAGATTCACACAACGGCAGCCTTTGTGATGCTACCGTATGAAAGTACGCGAGTAATGTTTACTTTGAGACACGGGCAGTGGCGGCGGCGTCTTCGGCTGTGAAAACGGCAACAGTGGGGGTAAAGGACCCGCTTAGCCGTCGGTAGATTGTGGGCCGTATCGTATGGGGCCTTATATTGGCATCCATTCTCAGGCCGCTGCAGATATTACACTGCCAGCAACAATTACTTCACATGACCTCAAACTATTATTCAAACTCAGTTATTTTTTGAAATTTGTTTTTCGTAAATTTTTTAATTAACGTGCCCATTTCCGTTGCCATGCGAAAGCCTGCGAAACGATTTTCGGCAGAAATCTAAACGGTTTCTGTGTTTTCTCGCATTTCGTCATTTTACTGTCTGGCGTACTGCCCCACCCATAAAACCACAATCCCCCTATGACTGAACCCACCAACGATTAAGTGGGGTTCTTTATCCTACCGTTACCGTGAAGATGACCCAATCCTGCGTGGATTCTCGTCACACAAGTAAACTTTTAATGTCCCAAGTACTCCCCCCCCCACACTCGCAGTTCCCTTCTCTGCATTGAACAACTTAGCACGATTCGGAAGAGATCTTCATTGATGCTGGACCATGGAGTGAAACTGTTTCATAGACTTTAACTGATTGTCAAACAAGCATTTTCAGAGGTGACACGATTCGCTCGCTGATAGACACGGTGGGTTAAGCAGTCATTACGGAGTTGTGGGTCAGAGCTAGTAATCGATTATGTAATGGAAGTCCAAGGCTCCAAGCAGACGGAGCCAAGGCGATTATGCAGTTAGAGAAAAGTGGCTTATATAAATCGTGGGTCATTTCCTACCCAACTCGGAACTAGATTCGCCCATTAGTCTAATTCAACATTTAGTGACGGGACTGACTTATGTGGACGTCTAGACAGGCTATAGACGCCACCTCCCCCCGCCCCAAGTAATAAAGGTGGACCTGTGCAGAATTCTAAAAAGGGCGAGGGTCGATTACGCTGTCCTGGTCCCAATGTGTGCAGTGAAAGGAAAGTAAGGATGCTGAAATCGTTAGCGGGGAAGATAGCCGAGGCTGAGACGGAAAAGGCGACCTGATGTATGACAAATCTGCCGTTTTACAGAGACTGCACCATTGGATCGTCACAATTTGCTCATTGGCAGGAGTTTTTGCACCGCCTTCTTAGACTTCAAAATAACAAAAACGCCAACAGTTAACGCCTGCCTAGGGAACGAACAAATCACGCATTGCACTGTCTCTGGAGAGGAACCATGTCTGAAGCATGTGCTGCAGAGGAAATATTTTCAGCCGACACGACGTGTTCGCGGCCAACTCCCCACATCCTGTACCACACGGGCGCATGTTACTGGGGCAAATTATTTTCAAAGTTCATCAGAACACAGGATATGCCAGATTAGAATTGTAACAAGCGAAGTAAACCGACAAGGGTCGATTGCACTGTCCTCGTCCCAAGTGTAAGCAAAATAAGGGCATTGAAAGGAAGATAAGCCGAAGGAGGATGTTGATATCGTCGGCGGAGAAAGTTGCTGAGGCTGAGACGGAAAAGGCAGCCTAATGAATGGCAAATCTGCCGAGAGATTGAAGGAAGCCTAGAATTCTCGCAAAAGACCTGGCTGGCAGGACACACGGTGCAGTAATACCCCAAACCTAACGATAAACCTAACCGTAGCCTCAAAAGTTAACCTAATCCTTAACGTAATTGTGCAGTGCCATGCGACCCCCTCCCCCTCTAAAGGAGAAGTCGTCGATGCCATGCGAAAGTTGCGCAACAATAAGGCACCCGGAGAGGACGGTATACCCGCTGAAATCTTCAAGCCTTGTGTCGACGCTCTGGCGCCCTGGCTCCATGAGGTGATTGAACGAGCGTGGAGAGGCGAGGTTGTTCCTGATGACTGGGGCTTAGGCATTCTTGTATCTATCCTAAAACAGGAAGATAAGACCAGATGCGAGGACTACCGCAGTATAAGTCACATCGATGTTGCTGCGAAAATCTTCGCTATTGTCCTACTCAGGCGATTCCAGGCTGTGCGTGACTCAAGGACGAGGCCCAACCAAGCCGGATTTCGTGTTGGACGTGGGTGCGCAGACCAGACATTCACACTGAGGCGCATCCTCGAATTTCGACATAGCTATCAACAACCGACGGCCGTCAGCTTCATTGACTTTGCCGCCGCGTACGATTTCGTTCATCGTGAGTCCCTATGGCGGATAATGGCGCTAGATGGTGTACCGGAAAAAATAATCGCCATGATAAAGGCCTACTATCGCTCCACTACTGCAAGAGTCCTGATCCGCAACAATCTTTCCCAGCCATTCGGTATTCGTCCTGGCGTTCGACAGGGTTGTATCCTGTCACCCATTCTGTTCAATTACGCTACTGACTGGATCATCAGGAGGACCCTACACGAGGGTGACGGCGTTGAATTTGTACCCGGACATCGACTGACTGATCTCGACTATGCCGATGATATCGCCTTACTTACTTCAAGTTTTGGTGATCTGCAGTCTTTGGTGTCACGGGTGAACGAGGTCGCTAAATCAGTCGGTTTGTCCATAAACGCTGGGAAGACCAAAGTGTTCTCAAGCTGCATCCCTGACCAGGAAAAGGGACCCCTGGGGATTGATGGCTGTCAACTTGAAGAAGTGGACAGTTTTAAATACCTCGGGGCGCGGCTGCTGCCTAATGGACAGAGTAAGGACGACATTGTCTCCCGAATCGATGCTGCCCGCTGGGTTCTCTCAAGCCTTACAGAATACCTATACATCCGACGTGACCTCTCCATCGCCACTAAGATTCGCGTGTATCGTGCATCTGTCCGGTCTGTCCTTCTCTACGGTTGCGAATGCTGGGCTTTGCGCGTAGAGGATGAGCGAAAACTGGAGGTATCTGGCCACCACTGCTTGAGGATCATCCTTCGAGTGAAGATAACCGACTTCGTCTCAAATGAGACAGTCCGCGCTCGCTGCGACAACATCGTAAGGATAACTCAGGCCATCTAAGAAAGACGACTGAGGTGGTTTGGGCATGTTCTTTTTCGTCCACCTCAGAATCTCAGTGTTACTGCCCTCGATCCGGCACCGTTGCCCCATGGGAGCCGTCGACGAAGGTGTCAGTTCAAAACCTGGCTCGACACAGTTCGTCAAGACATGGAGGTGGTTCTTGGACCTTCGGTATTCGGTCTCCGTCGTTGGCGAAGGGAATGGGTTGAGCTGTCCATATCTGCTGCGGCGGATCGTCACGCGTGAAGAGGTACAGCTCGTGACATCATCATCATCATCATCATCATCGTGACATCAGGCATGATCGAAGCCGTATCAAGTACAAGCAACAAGTACCTAACGCTAACCCTCAACTTAATCCCAAACCTAACACAAACCCCAGCCCTAGCCCTAAGCTTAACCTCAACCCTGACCTAAATCCTAGCCCCAACCTTAACCGTAATCCAAACCCCAAATTTCACACTATACGTAAGCGTGCACCGCAATCCAAATCCTAACTCTAACTGGAACCCTTAACACGAACCCTAACCCTAAACTCAGTTCTCAAACTGACACCAAGCTAAGCCCTAAAACCAACCCTACCTCTGAACCGAAACATCAGGTTGCCCTTTTCCACTTTAGCTTTGGCTACTTTCCTGCCAACTATTTCAGCATCCTCCTTCGGCTTACTTCACTTGCAATGCCAACATTGTGCCTACACTTGAAACCAGGACAGCGTAACCGACCGCTACCCTAGAAAGTGCAAAATATCCCCGTGTCCTAACCTCAACAATAGCCCGAATATATAACTAAACCGTTAAATATGCAGAAGTTGGAGCTAAGTTTAGTTACAGATAACGACTCATGTACTTCAAGTCGGCTACGCATTGCAATTCGATTGGGCGAGGTCGCCGACTGAGGTGACGATTAATCGATAGACCATGATGTCTGTCGATTACGCGGCTTGGGGTTGCTGACTGACTGGACGTCAGAAGAGCAAGCATAGATGAATACTCACAACTCGGAGAGTGGTTTGCAGCCGAACCGATTTGGATAGCATGCATAGGGAGAATGACCAATCCTCAACCGGTATTGTCAGTGTACGCGATTGGTGTTGTTGGGTTGCATACCGCATGTCTGATTAAAAAGAGATGCGATAAATAGTCAAATGAGAGCTCATTTCGCAAAGTCACGAATTTATGGTGCTCATAAAATGTGCATGGGAAGATTACCAGAATGCGTCGAGCGTAGGTGAAAATAACAGCGAGACACTATACGTAATGGCCCCAAATACGGAAAACACGGCCTCGCGGCGGTCCTGGTAACTGTGCCAAAAGTATCCTATTTATTGTTTCCAACCGTAAAGCATCACGATTGGCTAATTCTAGTTCGAGAATCTCAGCAAAATCTACCGAACATCGCACCTTTGTATACGTGCGCATTGCAGATTGACTGGTTCGCATACAAATTAAATTGAAGATCTTATTGGTTAAACGACATTTGAAAAACAAGAAAGACCACAATTTTAGGATTCCCTTAGAACAGCGGCTAGAAATGGGTGTTTATACTAAATACATCCAGTGTAGACTGTGAAGGTGGAAAACCCCTAACAAGGTTATGACTTAGGCAGAATGTTATTACCGACAAAGACAAGAGAGACTGGAATGGCCATTTCTCGTTTATTAGCCGTCGTCAGCCAGTCACACCCCACCCCGAAGTATGGAACACCTGGGGCTCGAACTCGCGACCTGTTAGTTAGAAGCCCAACACCTCTAATTACTGGGCCACGAGCTCGTTGTCCTGTCGGTTTCGATCGGGAATATGCAATGGTAGAGGGACGCTCACTGATAGTTCTTACGGAACTAACTAGTTCTATTGTGCCTTACGGGCTCTCTCTCGAGCCCAACCAACAGCCGCACAGCGGCGCATGATATAGGCACAACGGAACGAGTTAGTTCCGTCAGAACGATCAGTGAGCGCCCCTCTATCACTGTATATTCCCCATCGAAACCGACAGTACAACGAGCTCGTGCCTCGGTGGTTATAGGCGTTGGAATTCTAACTAACAGGTCGCGAGTTCGAGCCCCAGGTGTTCCACACCTCGGGGTTGGGTATAGCTGGCTGACGACGGCTAATGAGCCAGAAATGGCCATTCCAGTTTCCCTTGTCTTTGTTGGTAATGCCATTCTGCCTGTATTATGCGCCGCTATAAGGCTGCTGGTTGGGCTCGAGAGAGAGAGAGCCTGTAAGGCACAACGAAGCGAGTGAGTTCCGTAAGAACGATCGGTGAGCGCCCCTCTACCAAGGTTATGACTTTCTCGTGGACAACGAGGTTCCCAAACTTTCTCGTCACGATAAGATGAACAGCGATCTCAGTGGCCGTGTTACGGTTTTCCTCTCAGCTGCACGAGATACCACGATCAAAAAGTAAAAGACGGCTAAACGTCTGGGGAGTGTTTTCTGATAGGAAGTTTGGCAATTACATAGTCCTTATCAGAGAATAGTTAGTGGTTTGAAAAGTGAATGTGATCTTCGTTTTTGTTAACATGCAGTTTGACGTGCGTTCACAAACTAACTGGTTAGGAGGTTGTCCGTCGTAAGAGACAACTAACAGCATGACTCTAAAAATGGCGTGATGATGAACTGCGCGGCAGTTAGGTACAAAGAATGACTTGCGCGGAACCTCCCTTATTCCCTCTACCCACATCCATCAACTTCCAGTGGCAGAGCAACTTCAAGACGACGGGCGGAGGTGTGTGCGGACCCCGCGCGCGTCCCCCACCGGCTGTTCTCTGCACCCACATGGGCCAGACCAAAGTGGGTGTCTTGGATCCCCTAACGAGGAAAGTTGCGATTAAAGCAGCTTTACGAGGCTTTTTAGCTTGTTGGATAGCCGGACTATCCCGCCAGTTGGTCAGTTCGAAGTTTAGAGGTACGTTTGATCACTCATGGTAATTGAGGCCGGGTGTTGGATTCGTGTTAGAGAGACCTCATCCCCATGAATAGCAGACGTCCGAAGATGAGATTGGGTGCACAGGCCGGTGTGACTTGAAGTCTCCATCTAACGCCTACCCCAAACAAACACGCCTACGACGTCTCGCGCACCATTCCAGCGTTGCATGATGGGTGAAGCTTCGCAGACTGGTGTCACGTGCACATGTATACCACTGTGTCACTATCGTCTGAATATGGGAAGCATTACTGGCAGCTAAAGGGGGGGAGTAAACCAGTGTTAGCCAGAGCGCCTGTCGGTGTTTCTCCGGAAGAATTTTTGATAGATTCGTAGATTTTGAAGGAGACACGATCGGTGGGACAAGAGTTTTATTAACCTGACGTTTCGAATTCCTGCTCGAACCCATCATCAGAGACAAAAGCAGATACGGGTAGTTCATGCACAAGGGGCTGCAGTATTTATAGGATGCAGTAGCCATGCTACCGCATACCTATGAACATTCACGGCTCCCCCCTTCATCCGGGATCGTCGCCCTTGCTGTGGTAATCGTTTGACGGCCGACATTTGCGTAGTTAATTGCTGCAATTTCATCACGTGCGTTGGATGTTGGTGTGATGATTGCTCGACCATCTAACGCGCTGACCCCGGTGTTGGGAAAAGTGCTCACCTGTGCGCTCCCCGCGTGGCTAATTACTCCGCCTAGGCGAAGTCTCAGCATCGAGTATGGAAGGGAAAGTTCATTGCACTTGTTAATGGACTGGGGGCCAGTAAACCATGATTCAAGTAGCTCGTTTTTTCGCTTCTATTGGCAGATTCGTAGATCCCGATCAGACTGGTGTTCAAGTGGATTTTTTGGTCAGAGTGGGACAGAGTACCAGTTTTGCCGGTGCCTGCCTTCTGCCTTCACCCTTCTACTAGGTGATGAGGTTTCTAGCCGGAACGAACCGAGACTGGAGCTTGATGTTTCAGCAAGAGATGGGACGGGCTGCTCCGGTTATAATGGCGATATGTTGTATGGAGTGATACTGTCGTGTTAACGTTGCGATAAATCGACAGTTGATCCAGACCTTGAGCGCGCATTGTCATTGGGGACATGCCGATAAGCTGAACGTTGACATTGCCGGTCCTGTTTACGCGTCACCTCGACGGAGAAGATGGTGGTCTGACACCGACCGACACCAAATTCTGACTTCACAGTACCCCTTATAAGTTTCGGAGAAAATCATCTCTCAAAGTTGCAAAAAGTTCATGCACCTTAGGAGTGCGATTTTGAGAAACATCGAGTTTACCGACGAAGTCGCAAGTCGAATCGCCAAAGTCAGCCAAGCCTTCAATTGGCCCAAGCATCCTGTCTGGAACCGTCACTGTATATTGCTCAATAGTAAACTGAGGATGCACAGAGAGGTTGTCCTGACAACGCCAAAACACGGTCAGGAGACTTGGCTGATGAAAAAGGTCAAGCAATGATTCAGACTCTTGCCTGGGACATGGCGATAGCGTCCTGTGGGTTTCATCGGTCGTTTCAGGAAGTGATCTGTATGGTGGAAAATCCAGAGCCTCCTCGGCTGTGGAGGTCGTCCAGTAGCTGCTACTGCTGTGTCCCCTTTCATGTATTTATTTACTCTTGGCTCTGTAAGCCACCTTTCCCAATCTCAATAGCAGCTGGTTGACTGGCTCGGATAATCGACCAGTGCACAGTAAGGAGAGGAGATAGTGACGTCGACTCTCAACGCATATTCCACCCTGTAAACAATTTGACGTGAAGAAGAAGAGTCGAGCACCGGAACACTTTGTTTATTGTCCTGAGCTTTCAGACTCGTACAGGAGTCAATCGTCCGAGATGGTGGCAGCAACAGAACAACTGACAGTTATAAAGAATGTAGGCCAATCATCGACCGACGATGCAAGACTGGAGGTGACTGCGCAGGGCCCTGTACGCCGGCGCCAGATCGATAAATCGATTGACTGAGTCCTCATTCGAGGCCCAGGTTTCAGTCACTTCTCGGCCTGTTTTGCTTCCGGTGTGGGCGACTATTTTGGTGGCTGCGAGGTTTAACTCGTGACCCATTTCGTAGGTGTGGGCGGCCACTTGTGATAATGCGTCGCCTCGTCGCACAGCCAGCTTATGTTCGTGTATGCGCGATCCGAGCATGCGCCCAGTCTGTCCTGTTTGTTACAAGGGCAATTTCGACACGGAATACGATACACTACTCCAGACTGCTCTTCGGGCTTTAACCGCTCCTTGATTTTCATGACCTTATTGCGCATGGTGGCTTTGAGGCTGTGTGCAATTCCAACGCCTAGCTCCGCAGCAATGCGCTTGGTCGTTTCTGAAACGTCCTTGATGTATAGCAGAGAATGCCATATCGTCGGTGACGTTGATGCTCGAGTTCTCTGGTGGCCACCGCGTAGACAGCGACTTATGAATGCCCTCGGATACCCATTTTGCATAAACTGGTCGCAGAGATAACGGGCCTCACGTGCTCTGTCCTCCGGTTTGCTGCAATAACTTTGGACCCGTTTGAATAGCGTCTTCACACAGCTTCGTTTGGCGTGCTTGAGACTATCGTAGTGCGCCATAAGCCGTGACTTAGAAGGTTTCCACTTGAAGACTCAACTTAGACCTTGCAATCAGCCCAACGTTTTTGTGCGTTGGGTGGCCGACTGGTGAACGGAGAGTCCGGCTACAATGGTTCCTTCCTAATACATTTTTTATGACACTCCTACTCAGTTGGAATTCGAACCGCCCTTTTCCTTGTTGTGTGAAATCCTAGTCCCTTGTGCGCAGACCATGGGGTTTGTGGTGGTACGCCTAGGTGCGGGTTCACGCCGCGCCGGCCGCCTGCACCCTACCCAGTCTACGGTCTGACTGACTGTCATGACACTGGGCCCAAGTGTGAGAGGAGATGGTGTGGCAGATGCAACGCAAGTCACTGTCCTCACTCCCGCCATGCTATGGGGCACAGGGTTGACATCGTCGGAATCGACAGTCTAAATGTCATGAAGGCCAAGCAAGAAGACTCAACCATTTTGATTTCACACGCCTTGGAAGAATATTGAAGATAAATTGGCAGAAAATGAACCCAGACACTTAGGCACCTGCAAATCAACCCAGAGATCTTGGATGACGTCTCTCGAGATCGACAGGCGCAAAGACTGGAGCCACTGTCTTCGAAGCCATCCGAACAGCTGCCGTCAACTTAAGGGGAAGGAGACACATGACTCAAGTGCTACAGACCAATGACGCTGGCAGCCAACCTCCGCCATCCCGCTCACACTGTTAAGGGACTCCCTGGCAACACGACTAGCCCCTCTCCACAAGCAACACCAATAGACACTTCTACCGGCCTGTAAATCATTGCCGCCATCACCGCCACCATCAACGATGTGGACTCAATTCAAACCTCCCATCATTGCAATCGCGCTTTCTCATCATGCATGCAGTGCGGTCGGTCGGTCACTAGTGAATCCATGGAAGAGGTTGGCGTGCCATTGTCAGGAGACCCAACATACATCTGTCGCACCCGATTCACCTATCTAAACTGTCCATCGACGTTTTCCTGACGCATGGGCCTGTCGAAGGCGCAGTGTTCGACAAACGAGAAGCCCCATATCACAAGCCAGGGAAGGCAGATAAGGTTGGACAAATTTTACCGAGGCGAAGTGGAGTGCTGGCAGTTTAACTATCCGTCTCTTCAGGCGAGCGTGTGTGTGTGTGTCAGTGTTTGCTGTTGAGGTTCTTAGCTTCCCAGCGTGTGTGCGCGACTTCTCTCCGTCTGCAGCCAGTTAGCGAGGTAACAGGGTTGATTAGCAGGTGCCAAGTCTTGGGCGGCTCCAGCCGAAAATCGATCGGGAGCGTGAGGCGGACAGAAAGGCTGCACTACAAATCTGCGGCGACGGCGGTCGGAGAAGCGGACTCTCACAGGCATATTCGGCCATATGCGTCCTCATGAAAAACTTGCCTCACCAGCACCACCTGCTGTCCAGTCAGGCTGCGTGTGGCTAACTTGTACTTGATACGGCTGCGATCATGCCTGATCTAGCCGGCCTCGATGATGTCCCGAACTGTACCTCGCCACGCGTGACGATCCGCGGCAGCAGATCTAGACAGCTCAACCCATTCCCTTCGCCAACGACGGAGACCGAATACCGAGGGTCCAAGAACCACCTCCATGTCTTGACGAACTGTGTCGAGCCAGGTTTTGAACTGACCCCCTCTTCGACGCCTCCAATGAGGCAACGGTGCCGGATCGAGGGCAGTAACACTGAGCTTCTGAGGTGGACGACGAAGAACATGCCCGAACCATCTCAGTCGTCTTTCTTGAATGGCCCGAGTTATCCTTGCGATGTTGTCACAGCGAGCGCGGACTGTCTCATTTGAGACGAAGTCGGTTATCTTCACTCGAAGGATGATCCTCAAGCAGTGGTGGTCAAATACCTCCAGTTTTCGCTCATCCTCTACGCGCAAAGCCCAGCATTCGCAACCGTAGAGAAGGACAGACCGGACAGATGCAAGGTACACGCGAATCTTAGCGGCGATGGAAAGGTCACATCGGCTCCACAGGCATTTCCGAAGGCTTGAAAAAAAACCAGCGGGCAGCATCGATTCGGGAGACAATGTCGTCCTTACTCTGTCCATTAGGCGGCAGCCGCGCCCCGAGGTATTTAAAACTGTCCACTTCTTCAAGTTGACAGCCATCAATCCCCAGGGGTGCCTTCTCCTGGTCAGGGATGCAGCTTGAGAACACTTTGGTCTTCCCAGCGTTTATGGACAAACCGACTGATTTAGCGACCTCGTTCACCCGTGACACCAAAGACTGCAGATCACCAAAACTTGAAGTAAGTAAGGCGATATCATCGGCATAGTCGAGATCAGTCAGTCGATGTCCGGGTGCAAATTCAATGCCGTCACTGTCGCGTAGGGCCCTCCCGAGGATCCAGTCAATAGCGTAGTTGAACAGTATGGGTGACAGGATACAACCCTGTCGGACGCCAGACTGAATACCGAACGGTTGGGAAAGATTGTTACGGGCCAGGACTCTCGCAGTAGTGGAACGATAGTAGGCCTTGAACAAGGCGATGATTTTTGCCGGTACACCATCTAGCGCCATTATCCGCCACAGGGACTCACGGTGAACGGAATCGAACGCGGCGGCAAAGTCAACGAAGCAGACGGCCGTCGGTTGTTGATAGCTATGGCGAAATTCGAGAATGCGCCTCAGTATGAATATCTGATCTGCGCATCCACGTCCAGCACGAAATCCGGCTTGGTAGGGCCTCGTCCTTGAGTCACGCACAGCCTGGAATCGCCTGAGTAGGACAATAGCGAAGATCTTCGCAGCAACATCGATGAGACTTATGCCGCGGTAGTTCTCGCATCTCGTCTTATCTCCCTTCTTGAGGATAGGTACAAGGATGCCGAAGTGTGGCTAACGTAGAAGAAATAGTGCAGCTCTGTCAGTTGCTGCACCCAACACAAGCGCCAGATTACTAGTCGACTGGGACAGTGGACTGGTGCACGATAGAGGGAAGAGATAGTGACGTCGATAGTGAAGAACTCATTCCCACGTCATCGTAATAAATCTGACGCGCCTCGACATCCCCACGATGTGCTAAAAGCCGTGGTTTGAAGGGTTGCCATCTAACTAGGTAACTCCGTCCTCGTGGTTAGAACTGCAGGTATGTCGAGTGACTGAATCGCGGACCGAGAGACAAGCTAAATGGTTCCTCCTTAATGCAGCCCTCATGCCACTCTCACGGGCGGGAGATGCGAGTTACCATCTCCGTGAAAACCTGGCGCACCGAGTGGATATCAGGTCGTGTACGGCACGCGTAGACGAGCTGTCTAGCCTGCCCAACCACTGAGCCCGAGCCCCCCTCCGGTCGTCTTGACATGGCCTTGCCGTCGGAGCCTGGTGGGTGCGGGAGGAGGGAGTGCGGTAGATACTGCACAAGTCTGCCCCACTACAGATTAATGCGCAAGATGAACTTGTGGCGGGAAGCCATCATGACCGGTCTGACGTCATTGTTCAAGACCTCGCTGACTCAAGGTCATTCACCCTTTTGCAGTGAGCCGTTCCAGGCGCACTGACCTGAATTCACACGACCAACAGCTCGGACATACCTGCGCCAGAACAACCACAGCTGCCCATGAGGCCACTTGAACGCACCGCCCTCTGCAACCGCAACCTAAGCCACTGGGACACCATCCTTGGGCAAATGCAACAAACACTGACTGGACACTACTTCAGCTTGACCCACAAGCCCACAAAAGCGGCTGCCACCACTATCTCAAGGACTCTCAGGTATGACTGGACGCAGTCAACACCAACCCTGGCTTCGCCAGTGGCCACTGCCGCCTGAGAGGACCACTTCGGCTTCTGTGCACAATAAACCCCTCATTCTGGTTCCTCCTGTTTTCTTCTTACGACTTGGGATTCGATCTGGTGGTTGTAACGTTCAGAGCACTTATTCTCACTGCTGTGCAGTTACAAACTGAATATTAGATGACTTCCGAAAAACCTTCGGTCTTGACCTTCTCGATTTGTTCTACACCACCACCTGATTGGTGCAGCAGTGGTGACGACTTCCCTGCGTGTCTTCTCAGCACGTGAGGGAAGGGTGATTGATTGAGGTACAACCGTCCAATTTTGTGGCTCGTTGGCCTTGCCACCGTGTGAGCTGATAGTTGCGTTGTCTCTGGTCTACTTGACGGACGCTACTATGAGCTCACCGCGACCATCCATCCCCTGTCTATCTAATGGCACAAGTCTGGACAGCCTGCCGTCCAGCTGCTCCCTGTCTACAATGGCTGCTGCGCAGGAGACGGGGAAAACGGAGACAGCGAATGCAGATATGAAGACGTAGTTGAGTAACTTGGGAAGCCATGTGGGATTCAGTCCGATCGTTTCGCAGCACAGCCTTTGACCGTGGACGGCGGAAGCCTTCATCCCCTGGGTGCCAGCCGCCACCTCGTCTTTACTGTATTCGTACCTGCATGTACATATAGTAGATCCCACGAATATGCACTCCCACGGATGACTGGTTGGCGACTTTGATACGAACTAGGGCGCGGCAGACCAGCCAACCTCGTCTAGGTTTCAGCCAGCAACCGGTCCGGCTTCTTGTCCAAAAAAGCTCCTCTCTCAGCCTTCGCTGCCCAACTTCTGACGTTAGAGCTCGATGTAGCGGAGCCGTTGGCTCCTACAGCTTCAGGGCCACTAGTTTTATTTATACCTGCGTGCCTGGTTCCTTGTCAACGTGTCCGTTCCAACAGACAACAAGAACTGCCTCCCTCTATGGAGTGCCACTTTCCATTCTGGGTCCGAATACGTAGGCCCCCCTATGAAATTATAAACCATGAGCAGCAGATTGTTAATGATAATACAAAGTCGAATAGATGTGGTAAAGGTGGGGTCACCGATCTTGTTGGAGCTTGGGTCAGAGACCGTGGGACGACAATTTCTGATTAGGTCATTTTTAGGCTAGAATCACTCATTATATTCTAGTATGCTTTCCCACTACATCACCGGTGACCAGCTACATCTCGCAGCTCCTTATCTGCCAAACACCGGTGCGTTCACTGGCATCCACTGAGGGCTGTCTCACTATCGACCAGCCCCGAACCCATGTTGTGACCTACTACCAACTCTATGTACTACCCCAGGAGTTGCGGGTCCCAGTTTTGCTGATATCGCCGAGTTTCTCATAAGTGATTTCTTACAGAACTAAACTACCCAACCACCACGACTTGCCTCTCAGCCCGCGGGACAGGGCTATCCTTGCGGCTGATAACGTTCGATGATCGCCCAACAGCATATCAGATTGATTATGGTGGCGGCAGTAGAGCATAGTCGGCCTGACTGTCTCTTCTCCCCTCGTCGAGTACTAGTGCCAAGTAGTGGTCAGAGCAACTGAAGATCAGCTCGGGCGCATACGGCGGCGTGAAACAAAACCCTCATCAGTAATATGTCTGGTCGTCTTGGGTCTGATAAAGCAGTGTCGGCTGTTTTTGCGACGCAATACCGCATTCACAGAGTAATGGCGTTGTGATCCCAGGGATCCCTAAGATAACAGATCACGATGCACGAAGCGCCGCATAACTCATCTCAATCACCAGGTAAGAGGCTTCGCACCATTCCTCGGCAAATTTAATCGTTCATGCTGCTACACACGCCGACAGACAAGAATCAGTAGCGCCTGTGGCTCGTCATTTCCGGTTTCCCGAGTTCTTGGGTGTCGTGTAATTCCCCGCTTCTGTCATGGCCAAAAATAACGAACTGCGCGGATGTTGGAAGGTAGCTGGCACGTGAAGCCAGCAGAACCCAGGCAGTTTCGCGCTGGACGCGGACACTCCGGCGCACTCTGCAACGACACCAGCAACCGATGGCCGCTGCTTTGTCGAGTTGACTGCAGCATTCGACTCTGCTCACCCCCAGTCCTCCGTCGTACGTTTATATTGGACAGCACGCCCGCAACAAATATTGTGATCGAGACTTACTATCCTCTCTCCAATGTCCGTTTAGCTGTCAATAACAATCTCACCCAGTCGTTCGCTACTAGGCTCGAAGCCCAGCAAAGCTGCATCCTGCCACGCGAGGAACTGCCCGATCGACCTCTGGTACACCGACAACACCACCCAGCCGGAAACCTGCGATGACCTACTGAACGCAAGCGTCCCGGACGCATGAGGCTGTCTGACCGTAAAGGCAGCAGGCAAGATTTCGTCGGACCGCATTGCTCGTCAGAAGGCACCCCTCCTTCTTTATGGCTTGGTAGCTTCCAGACATCTGAAATCTACGTTAGCACCAAACTGAGAGTGTGGCATCGCCTTTGGGTCGGCGTATCTTACACAGTTTCCGGAGTTCTGCGCCCTAAACTCTTGCTTTCACCGAACGACTGGAGGGGCTTCCAACGCCCTGACTCGAGGAACTTGCTGCTCCCGCCAAACCGGCGCTGCTCTTGTCATGAAATCATGTATTAGATAAATAGACATTTTGTAATAATTCCCGAAAGCGACAATCGCTGCGTCTGATCAATTTGCTACCGCCATGATAGATCCGGCTCCTGGTTACTGTAGGACGCGCTGTCCGGCTTTATAGGAATGCATTTTACTAAGAGCAAGTGGATACGCATCGGCATTGAAATCAGTCCGACTAGCTAAGAGGCAGGGAATCTGGAGTGGAAGACTCGCCGTCAGGAAGCGGTTAAGCACGCCGATGCGCGTAAATAAGTCAACGCGTAGTGCTACTCGAGCCCCCATCAGGAAGGGTGTACGAGCCCATCACTCAACCAGGTCGAGCAAACCCCCTGACAACAGAACTGAGGGTAAAACAATTCGGGCGTCGAGAATCGCGCAACCCCTTGGCCCGTATCATCGCGTGAAGACTGACTCCGCGTTGTGATCGAATCTCTTAATTCCCCTCCTCTCACTCGAAGTAAAACCAGACCACCCGCACCCGGCCACAAAACAGCTGCCCCCCGCAGGATTCTTCTGCACAGCCCCGGCTGCAGTTATTGTTGAGTCCGCCAGAAACTATTATTCGGACTAAGTGACCTGCACCGGTGATTTTTAGGTACGAGGACCGGACTTTCGACCAAAGAGACGCCGGGACAGGTAGCAGTAATACATAACCCTAGCAACTTGCCTGAGGCGGGGGCAGCATCGAGCACGACAGCCCCGGACGCCGAGTAAAGCCTACACCGCCACCTTGGCCTGATAAACTGTCCGACAACGAAAACCGGCATCGCGCAGAATTGACTCGGAAGTGCTTTTCGAAATTCGATAGGGGCAACTTTAACAACCTGTCTCGACTCCTCGATCCGACCGTCGTCTTCGATTACGTATGCTACACAGCAGTGTGTGAGCAGGGACGGTGACTTGCACGGTCCCTATCCCAACTCCCGAGCACACGGATCGGAAATTGGAGAGCCGAAGCAAACCATTGGCCGGAAGTAGTCCTGTCTCTAAGATTAAACCTGACAGACCTTGCGTCCCCTTTACGTACTAGCACACGCTGAAAGTCGTTTCGGCCTGGCTGGCAGAGTCAAAGCAGGCACTGTTACGGGTTCTTGCACATCGCGCCCGCGCGCAAATCGAAACTCATGACTCCCCGGCTGACTTTTAAAGCACGCCGAGCAGGCGCTTTGTGATTCACATCTTTATCAAAAGAAGAGTAGAAAATCCCCGCAGAAAGCGGGACAGTTAAAAAGCATGCCCAAGGCGGACTTGAAAGACCCAATTCTCGAATGCCTCAACACTCGCGCCGACACGTTGGAACCAAATACACGACAGGTTTGCGGAACTATTTTAACTGGACTACACTCTCAATCACCGGAGTCCAAAGCCCCTCCCAAGCCTCATATACCTTAACAAAGTGAGAAACGCCATCTTCCGCGCGACATCCGGGAACTCCAGATCGACAACCGTGATACGCACCACCGTTTCATCACGCCATAAAATGTCGTGTTGGCGCTCTGGGACCAACGGGCGAAGACCAATGAGAATGACCATATCCACTGTGACTGGCATCGTGTCCCCGCAAGAGGGACATGAATGTTAGGCGTGAAAACGGTCAACCACCTGGCCTCTGGGCCAACGGAGCTATGTCCGCGACGACAGAAGGCAGGACGCCACGAACTAGTATTACAACTACAATACCACAACCGAACATAAGTCACGCTTACGACTGATATTTACATGACAGAGGGGTTAAAAGCACCACGTGCCTGGTCACGGAGTATTTATGAAAGGCTCAGAATAAAAGTGACGCAATCCCCTTACTGGCAACATTTGAAGCAGGGAGGGTCCTTGGCCAGAGATAAAGCCACACTAGTCCTCAGACAGCTATGCCGTCAACCCGTAACGAGGTAGAAAGAACACCACAGTCCTGTAAAATGAAAACGCCTTACAAACATGAATCCGAAGCAAGTATCAGAGCAACGAAGGTCGAGGCCATTGCTTTACTAGGCAGTGGGTTATTTACAGCAAGTTTGAAAAGGATGTGGTTTGAAGTATGAAAATGCAAATGAGCAAATGAGATAATTACAAATTTAAAAACTAGGCCTTCACTCTATGGCAGTACTACTGTTGATCTTTCTTCTCCGACTGATCCGAACTCGATCCGCTGGACCCACGGCTTTCGGCCATCTACATCGAAATGTGAGCAACGGAGAATAATTAAAATTACCTTCCGATATGCAACCTCAAATAACTTCAGGGAAGCCTGTTGAAGTTCATCGGTAGCCTTCTTGATAGATTCACTCGTGGCATTTTCCTTGTCAGCGATCTTCTGGCGCAAATCCGCAATCAACTTTGACAATTTGTCACGCTGGAAAATAACCATGAAGAACTATGCAAACAAACCTCCTCCTGCGGCAAGTACTCTTTATACTCTTCCATTTTAGTCTCTGTGTCGTGTGCAATGCCCTCGGCATGATTAAGGGCCTCTACTTGGTCCCGGCGCTCCTTATCTGCCTCGGCATATTGCTCAGCATTTCGAACCATGTTCTCAATTTCGTCTTTGCTGAGGCCCCCACTAGACTGAATGACGATTTGTTGTTCTTTGCCAGTACCCTTATCACGAGCAGATACGTTCACAATACCGTTCGCGTCGATATCGAAGGTGACCTCGATTTGAGGAACACCACGGGGGGCAGGCGGAATGCCAACCTGAAAATTATGGGCGGACGTGAGCATCAAAACCCAAAGAGACAATAAGAGAAAATGGCACGGAATTTACACTGAGTCACGAGTAAGCGGGGCAGCCCCACAGAGCCTGTCGAAGGGAACAGGGGCTAGGAAACCTTCAAATAACTGCTACCTGACCCGTGCGGTGCGCGTACGCCTCCGAATACGGGCTGATAAGCAAATGGGTTGTCGAATTTCAAATTTACAAAGACAATGTAGGATTTATGCAGACATCAGTAGCCTAGGGACAAAATCCACAGGAGACATTTTAAATACCTGAAATCGTCGTAAAGAAACAAAGTCAGCATTGTAAAGCAGTTTGATCACGCCACACGCGTGAGGGCAGGGATTATGAGGAAACAACACTTGTCGACGTCGAAGAAAACTCGCAACAGCATTTCATATCACTACAGTGTAAGCAGCAAATGAAGCGAAAAGCAGCCGCAGTCTTTTAACGTTACTATAATCTGGAACTTTTAAAAATGGAATCCCTTGCAAACGACGATACCAGGGGGTTTACGTTAGTCATGATGTGTTACTAAGCTGAATCCATTTTTCTGCAAAAAAGCACTAGTTTAGCTTACCAGAGAAAAGCGACCAAGCAACTTGTTGTCGGCTGCCATCTCTCGTTCACCCTGGAAAACCTTAATCTCCACTTGAGTCTGACCATCAGCAGCAGTTGAGAAGACCTGAGATTTCTTGGTGGGGATGGTAGTATTGCGGTTTATGAGCTTTGTAAAAACTCCTCCCAACGTCTCGATACCAAGGGACAGAGGTGTCACATCAAGGAGTAGAACGTCGGTGACGTCACCGGCCAGGACACCTCCCTACAAATTTGAAGATGGAAGGTTAACAACAGGCATCATGGTACAACTTAAATGCATAAAAGCAATCTTCGAATTCCCAGTAAGACCGGGACGAATATTCACAATTGATCATTACCATGACCGCTGACCAGCTTATGACAAACTAAAGTACTACGTGTGTGGTAAAAACGGTATATATTGCCGTTCGCGAAGGCCACTTGGCTAGCGCAGTGCAAAAAACGCATAGATGTAGCTAGACACTTACTTGGATTGCAGCACCAATAGCAACAGCCTCGTCCGGATTGACGTTTTTGCTTGGAGTTCGGCCGAAAATACTCTTTACAGTTTCTTGAACCTACACGCCACATAGAACAAAGGTACATTTACCTTTGGCATCCTCGACATACCACCAACCAAAATAACGTCACCAATAGAGGAAGGCTTTGCCCCGGCATCTTTCATGGCCTTTTCACAAGGCGCAACCGTGCGTCGGATCAGTGGGTCAACCAGAGACTCGAACTTCGATCGGGACAACTTTATATTCATGTGCTTCGGGCCTGACTGATCCATGGTGAGGTAAGGCAGGTTAATGTCAGTCTGAAGCGAGGAAGACAACTCGATTTTGGCCTTCTCAGCGGCCTCCTTAACGCGTTGCAGAGCCATAGCATCCTTTGTGATGTCAATGCCTTGCTGAAATTTTTAATGTTTTTAAATGCTACTAGCGTACTTCTTTTTTGAACTCCTGAACAAGGTAGTTCAGCAGGGCTTGATCGAAGTCTTCACCGCCAAGGAATGTATCACCATTCGTCGACTTGACCTCAAAGACACCCTTCTGAATCTCCAAAACAGATATGTCGAAGGTTCCACCACCTAAGTCGTAAACAGCAATACTGCAGAGGATGGAGGGTAAATCACTGGCTTACGTTTTGTCTTCAACGCGATCAAGGCCATAAGCCAAAGCGGCGGCTGTCGGTTCGTTTATCACACGTAGGACATTCAGGCCGGCAATCTGACCAGCATCTTTTGTGGCCTACATGGAAATCAGAGCATATCGGGCGGCTCACCTGACGCTGGGAGTCGTTGAAATATGCAGGGACAGTGATAACAGCATTAGACACCTTTGAACCCAGGTAGTTTTCTGGCGAATACACAAATGAAAAGGCCACCTACCAGCAGTTTCTTTCATTTTCATAAGCACAAAGGCCCCAATCTGGCTTGGAGAATAAGCCTTGCCCTGGGCCTCAACCCAAGCATCGCCATTAGAGGCTTTTATAATCTTAAATGAAGAAGTCTTCATATCCTTTTGGACCTCCGCATCATCAAATCGACGGCCAATGAGGCGCTTGGTGGCCGAGAGCGTATTTCTCGAATTGGTAACGGCCTGCCGCCTCGCTGGGGCGCCGACCAGTCGTTCGCCTTCTGCTGTGAAAGCAACAACCGAGGGAGTAGTCCTAGCCCCCTCGGAATTCTCCAAAATCTTCGGCGTTTTTCCTTCCATAACGGCTACGCAGGAATTTGTCGTGCCCAGATCAATGCCAATTACATGGCCTTTTGGTGCGGATGAAAAGTTTTCACACGCAAATCTCAATCCACAGGCCTGCAAAAAGAAAATATACGAAAAATGTATCCGTACCAGAGAGCGGCGATTAAAGCTTCCTAGGTAGCGCATCATTGTCGGAGGAGGAGTCGGAGGAGGAGAAGGCACGCCAAAACAGTGAAAGTCTAGATTAGTAATCGGCTGGTTGGTGCGTTTAAACAAACAGTAATTCCTGTACTGCTTAACTAAAAACGGTGAAGAAAGCAGCGATTGAGTCTATAATCAGCCATAAGACTGTGTCAGTGGGATTTTGGTTTGAGGTCAGCGTCGCTTTGGCCTTATTTGTCGGTACGTCCTTTTCGTTCACATGGATGCGTTTATAGATATTTTCATCCGTAGCCCGAGGCGTGCGTTTAGTCCGGCTCAGTTCAGTTTATTGAGGGAAATAGACGTAAGCCCTTAAGTACCCAATTTACAACGTTAAACCGGGTGCGGTGTAAAGAGAAATTATCCGGACCAAAATACTTTAAACGAACCCATGATACCATGACAAAATGGGAGTGAGTCTTGGAGGATGAGCTCGATCTCTCAGCGCTCTCGGTCATTTAGGAACATAAATATGTAAGGGCTGTTTTTAAGGCTTTGTTTTGATGGTGACACCATAGCATCTGCAGGAAGGGCATTCTACGATATGGCCAGATATGACAGAGAATGAGAACTTCCGCACACCCAGCCTTGCCTGCTGAGTGTTCAGTTTTAACAAGTGACCACGGAGGTTAGTGTTGGTAGCGACTCGAAAAAAGTACTCAAATGCCAGGCTGCAGTCCAGCCCTTTAATCGCGCAGAATACTTGCAAGGGATCCCAGCAAAGTTGCTCATAACTCAAAATAGAGGTTCAGATTTATTAGGGAGGTGGCATAGGGAAAGGAGCTCTGACCCCTTACATTCTTTGTGGCCTTCCTCTGAACTCTTTCAAGGCAATTCTGGTCTTGGACTGCCCACGGTCTCCAGGCTTGTATGGTGCACTCCAAGTGCGACCTCACGAATGTTCCGAAAGTTTTTGAGAAAGCGTCTTCGTCAAAATCCAAAAGTGTACTCTTGATGGCATACAGTATGAACATCAAGCTTTTTGTCCCTCTCGAATAATGAGCGGGTGGTTTTAGAGAGTTCGTCATCAGTACACCGAGGTCCCCTAAGACTACGACGTCTCGTAGGGCAGCACCGCCCAGAAAGTAGTCCCTTGTGCTGGCAGATCTGACTGTGTTGCCTAGACGAATTATGCTACACTTATGAACGTTGAACCGCAGGTACCAACGGTCTGACTACTCTTCCAACTGATTTAGGTTCAGCTGCAGTCCCTGCTTATCAGCAGGGCCCCGAATTACACTCTGTGTCTACATGTCGTCGGCGAACATTGTTGCTTCGCATTCCAGAGCTCTTGCGCACTTCCAACTTCAGTCGAAATATCACTAATGTAAAGAAGAAAGAGTAGCAGCCCCCGAGCCGTAAATCTACATGAAGACATAACGCTACTCTTGGATGATGAAAACTCCACCTACCATGTTGAACCTCACCCCCATAAGCATCCATTTTTTTCCACTCAAACACTTGCTGTGTCATAAGAATATGAGTGAACACACTGGAAGTCATTGGCAGAGAAAAACGTTTGTGAACTTCCGACTTCAGTCGAAATATGACTGCTGCAAAGAAGAAAGAGTAGCAGATCCAGAGTCTTGTATCTAAGTGCGCCACCTGTGGTCGAGTGATTTGTCGATTTTAGAAGTTCTTGCCGTATTTTCGTTATTTCCAGTGTTTGAGGGTGCTGTGGGTTGTTTGTATATTCCTGTTCGCTGTAAAGAAGATGAAGATCCCATCTCTGGGACAGTGGGTTTATTAGTCTGAGCTTTCGGTCTCGTACAGGAGGCCATCGTCAGAGACTGTGAGAAGGCAACATCAAATGAGCGCTTTTTGTGGTCACGCCATGAAGGGGGGGGGGAGATATGAGTGCAGCGGGTGGTATTCTCGATAAGTTGCGTCCCACGCCGTCTCACGGTGGCGTGACGGCGTGCACCCTTGGCTGTAAATTGGGTCTCGCCCCTTGGCCGCGGGAACGGAGCGCGTGATAGCAGGGGGTATTTCAGCGTGCCTGTTGATAGAGTTGGTGCCAGACACCCAGGCCTCTAACAGTTCACGTCCTGTCTTATTGCTGGCCCGCGCCAGCCGTGCCAGCCGCTGGCCAGCCGTGTTATTTTGAATGGAAAATTGAGAACATTATGGAGTCTTCTGATCCAAAGGGGTCGAATATCGTAATTATTATATACTTATAAGCATGGACCTTGGACAAAGATCTATTAAAGCGTCTTTGGATGCTGCCTTATATCTTTCAATCATCACAGGCAATTATGCTGGAGAAAGCTGTGCAGTAATCCAGGAGAGGTAAAGGGTACTTTTTATACCAATATCCCTTTAGTGCAACCAAGTTTGTAGCGACTAAGCAGTGTGAGTAAGTGCTCTGTGCACTTCAACCCTCGGGTCAAATCAGATTGGAAAGAGAAGACGGAAGCCACCAAAATGGGTGGTTTATTGTGCACAGAACTTGGAGTTGCCCTCTCAGGCGACAGTGGCCACTGGTGAAGCCAGGGCTGGTGTTGACTGCGTCCAGTCAGGCCTGAGAGTCCCTAGGACAGTGGTGGAAGCCACTTTTGAAGGGTCGGGGACCAAGTTCAAGTGATGCCCAGTCAGTGTGTGTTGCATTTGCCGAGGGGTGGTGTCCCAGTGGTTTGTTTCGCTGGTTTCAGGGGGTGACGCATGGGTAGCTGCGGCTGTGCGGACGCAGGTATGCCGAGCTGTCGGTCGTGTGACTTCAGGTCAGCTCGTCTGAAACGGCTCGCTGCACGGAGTGAATGACCTTTAGGCAGCGAGGTCTTGAACAATGACGCTAGACTGGTTATGATGGCTGCCCGCTACAATTTGCAATTTCAACATGTCAATCCGCAGAAGCTAGTGGCTGTTGACGATATTTGTTTAACGTGGGGGGGGGCATACGTCGAGAAAAAGAAAGGAGTTGGAATATTGTTCTGAATTACTCCACTGATGATAGGAGATGTTTCTGAGACAAAGCTCCGCAATAATCCAACTGGGTGCACATTAGTATGAACAATCAGGTTCGAGTCTCAAGGGTTGATTTACACCTCTAATTGTCCTTTTCGCTTCGGAACTTAACCTTGTCAAGGTTCGTTTTAAAACTTCCCACCGATAGTGACGTCACAGCATCCACGGGGAGAGTATTCCATGGTTTGAACACCCTGACAGAGAAGACGGATTTCCACACATCAGGCCTACCCGCTGAACGCCCAGTGTTATTAAGTGACCTCGGAGGTTGATTGTGGTAGCATATTCAAAATATCCTACAGTGCCAGGTTGCAATCCAATCAGGTTTGTTAAGTGAGTTGCATAGTGAAAAGGGGCTTATCCTTTTACCAGTTTCGTGGCTCGCCTTTGGACGATTTCAAGAATATTTTGATCGTGAATCGCCCACGCTCTCCAGGCTTGCCAGCCGTAATCAAATACGACCTCATAAATGTTCAAAAGATCTTGTAGAAGACAATTTCAACGAGGTCCACAAATGTTCGCTTGATGGCATACAGTACGGACAGTGCTCTTATTGTCCTTCTAAAGGAATGAAGCGATGGTTTCGAGGCGTTTGTTGTTAACACATCAAAATAGCCGTAAAACTACAGCCAAGTGGGAATATTATCGGTTGGAGAGCCAAATGATGTCGTGCACAGTTGGCCTTTTTTCAGACAGAAAGACAATAGGTATAAAAACGAAGCTTGAGCAGGTTTTTCAAATCTCCAACAGGAAATCCTAGACATGGATACGAAGATGAACAGGCTAAAGGTACTAGCTCATTCTGGACCGAGAAAGGGGAACAACCGAGGCCATTGAACAGAAGAAAAGCTCTCGAAAATGGCAATAGAAATCCTATAACGAGATGTCAGTCATAAGGAAAAGAATGCGTAGCTAGGAGTTTTGGTCAACCAAGGAGTGAAACTTAGGACACGTTTAAATCCCGACCGGCCACCAAACCAACTGCTAAGCGTGCGCGTTCATTAACAAAGACTGTTTAAGCAAACAAACTTAATGTTTTAAGCACAAAATCCGGCGTGCTTGCGCACAGAAAGTCGTCGAATCCCGTTATCTTAAAAAAACCTAGTTGTCTACAGCACCGAATCTCATGAAACCGAAGAAGACACTGAATTAAACAATGAGACTTATGCGAGCAAGTCTTTCACACACAAGTTCGACGTTGAAGAGAGCGATTTAGTCAGGTCTGTGTCAAGAGACAGATAAAACGCAAGTGAAACGCAAACGAATAGAAAATGGGCCGAAACGTGACATTCGTCGTCGTCGTCAGCTCGTAACTTTATACAGGAGCGAAATCACTGCGACAGGAAAGACTTTCTGGACCGAAGACAATGCCTTATAGTTCACGAACTTCCCGACTCTACAGTCACTACTACCAAAAAGCGAGCCTCGACAGACCTAGGGATAATCGAAAGTTCCCTTACAAACTTTTGCAGACAACTGAGGAAATTTAAGTGCTCTTATTTCGATTTGGAGAACTCTCGGCCAAATAGCAGAGCGTCCACGTTCTGAACCGCTCAGTTGGCCAGTCGGGGTCAAGTCAGACTCATTCAGCGCCGGCTGAGCACAACGACATTATCTGCGCTCCAGCCGGGATCACTTTGACGTCGACACCACTTCGCAGTTACTATCTCTGAAGTTGCCGCTGGAACCGTTCGTATAAAGTTACTTTCTGAGTCTCTGAAATTTTTCCTCATATGGAAATTTAGCAGAAGACGAACTTTACATGGGATTTTTTTTTCGTCGAAGTCTGACGGACAGCGTAGTCGATTCGCGCGCAAATATCAGTCTAGGCAAACAAGTCATTGGCATCCAGGAAGATAGGGAGTTATTCAGGCCCCTCGATATATTCAAAACAACTTAGTCGCTCCCACATAAATTTTATACAGTTCAATTTTTTTCCTAAAGTGGCTTTAAAAGAAGTGCATTTTTCGGCTTTTTGGTCCGATTATTTATCATACTGCATCGTATATAGTCAAAAATATCTTTTGTGATCTGGAAAGCAAATATGCACTTACACGATGTTCATGAGCACGGAGCAAATTTTTGATATTAGCACGACCAGGACCGATACAATGCTTGAAGGAAAGCCTACTAAGGTGGCCTTGTCAACCGGGATTAGCGCTCGCTTTCATTATGTTTGCAACCAAGGGCCCTGAAAGCGAACGAAAAGCATAGTCACAGCAAAATCTTTTGGGTAAGAGGAGGAGTCCTGCGCTGGATGCTGCTATATCCTACTGAAGGCCCAAAAATTCGAAAACGAACTGGCTGTTTTACGGAAGCTCGTGCAAGAGAACGATGATGAGCAAAACGCGGTTGATAGCTCTGGAAACAGTATGCCATACGCCGAACGTAAAATTCCAACATTAACGAAGAACAAAATTGATGAAAAATCTTAGTCAAGGGGCGCGGATACCCATAACGACGGGATAACAACAACACAGCCCCTCGTTTCTATGGAAGACAACCAAAGCGAACAACCAACTTATCTCAGCTATGGCATGCATTCAATAGAGCCCTTAGTTGAAAGTGAAAAGAGAAAATTGTGGCAAGGTTAAGTGGTTAAGCACCAAACAGGCGTATGAAGACCAGAACAACTTCGGTGGATATTTCGGGACCTTCAGCCGACATTGCGGCCTCAAATAGAACAAAGGAACTCCTTGACCGTCCAAGGTCTATCGAAGTTGATTGTTGATGTGTTTCGACACCTGTTGAACAAAAAACTTAAGTCAAATGAAAATTTAACAAATCGCGAAGTCTTCAGGGTTGGAAAAAGTGCGAGCGAATAACCGGAAACTATGCAATCGTGGCCTCTTTAATATTTGTTGGCTACAATGAAAATGCTAGTTTACTTCTGTCCAGGAAAAGCAGCCCCCAAAACTCCCACAAGGGTTTTTTCAGCTGGACTACTCTCCAGTGGAACACCGCGAATTAGGGACTGAGCTGAAATAGACACTTGCAGTTGGAGAGAGCAACTTGGCAATTTTCAGGGGAGGAGTGATGCAGAGCAACGCGGTGTTGCTCCGGAACCAGCCATTGATCATGATGGCGACAGTAAAATAACATTTTCAAACTCGAGACAAACCGAACTAAGCACTGTCGAATGTTGCAAACTTAAATTTATTTACACCACTGCTCAGAGTCTGCTTTCCAAAGTCGAGGAACTGAAAGTGCGGGTAGCTGATACGCCTCCGGATGTTATAGTAATAACAAAAACATGGCTGTCACCGAAAGTCGTGTATGCGAGGTGGCACTACCAGGATACCAATTATTTAGGCGAAACAGGAGGGTCCACCAGGGTGAAGGAGTTGTCATGTATGCAAAGAGCAACTTACCAGTGTGTGAGAAGACCGCCAAGACTGCCGATGATACAGAGGCCATTGGGTTGACTATAAAGGCACAGGGGCTGCAGTTCCTCGAAGCCGTAACTATCTGCCGACCCCCGCGGACGGATCCCAAAGTAAATAATTTTATGCTGGAAAGCATAAAGGAAATCGAAAATCGACCGGACGTTGTTCTCATGGGGAACTTTAATGGACTCTGGATTCAGTGGAGCGATGCGCATGCACAGTGCTCAAAGTATGCCTTCGATCACCGTTTCCCAAAGACAAAAGATGATAAATCAGATGAAATCAGACCCCTAATACGCGACAATAGCACCAAACAGAATGTCCCTAGGAGAAACAGAAACACTGGAAGGTCTCGGAGTTTGAATTGAAGACATCCTAAAACCTTCTACACAATGATGTAAGGCGGCCAACGCCGCGTTTTCAGTGCTATATGCCATCAGGCAGACATTCCCAGCTTTTGATGAGCAATACATCTCCAAAGTCTTCGGCACGTTTTTAAGGTCGCGCCTTCAATATGCGATCTAGGCCTGGACGCAGCAGGATTGCAATCTACTCGACAAGGCGCAGAGACGAGCCACAAAGTTAGTAAGGTATCAGGATGCACTGCCACACGAGATCCACCTACATAAGCTTAATCTGTATCTTCATATTTATAGGCATTTGCGAGGAAATTTGATAAACTTCCCGTATTGTGCGTGGGTTAGAATGTGCCCTCCGGTGTGAGGACTCTTTCCAACTCGCTGCTGCAAATAACCTCCGAGGACATCCCATTAAACTACGTGTTCTTCAAGGAAGATGGAATGTGAGAAAATATATTTTCTCCAACCGTGTCGCGGAACCGTGGAATAACCTGCCTAGGAGGGTTGTAATGTTTCAGTCTGTGGAGGCATTTAAATATCCACCCGACAGACATATTCTACACCAGGAACTGAACTATGTGACTTTGTAACCATACCACCGGTGGACTGTGGGAATCGATGTCTACACTAACTTGATGCTGTAATTTCTTCCCATTATTGCTAATTATTTCGATTTTTATGCGACTTCCTTCACCCGTGTGGACTTGATCAAAAAATAGCGAATACCAGTCGTCTGCCATCCTGTAAAAACTGTTCACGTTTTAATCAGGTCTTTTCGACAATCGTGGTTGATTCAATCTTCGCCCACCAAGAAAATGTCTTAAACTATCTGGAAAAAAAACAATTTTTCCTTAGTCACGATATTACACTAATGAGAGAGAGAGAGGAAGTCGCTTTATCTTGAAATCGTAAGTTGAAAATTTTCAGCAAAAAAATTTGGCTCCATTCACTATGGGCAGTAAATAAGTTAATAGATAATTCAAATGTCAAAGTTTGACTTAAAGAAACAATTATTATGAGGAGAGTCCAAGTCTTAGCTTCCGTATTTCTTTCTCTTCGTACGTAAGATAGCGCGCTAGGAATGGCAGCACAGAAGCTCGATAAGCCGATGTGCGACAGGATATAAGTCGGAGGCTACGGCGCATCGGGCGGGAAGACTTCGCAGACACAAGATAAGAATGTAAAGGATGGGCAACGTCATCTAGAATTCGACCAGCATATTGCTTGACCGCATTGAAGTGTCGTTGTAAGATAATGTCAACTAAAAAAAGATAAGAAACGCCAGCAGCAGAAGACAGCATGCGGAGGACTCGTTTCAAAATTAAAAGATCCTTTTTTAGCAAAACTGGAAAAATAACAGGAAAGCAGTATAGGATAAGAGGAAAGATGCAGGCATCGATGAATCGCCAGACTAAGGGTTGAGGTGTGTGATAGGAACGTAAACGACGTATGTTATAAAGAAGTTTACGAACTCTAATAAATAAGGACTAAATATGGAGGGAAAAGGAAAGATTTGAGGACAAAGTAACGCCGAGGTACCTGAAAGAGGATACTTTGTTAGGAAGAATGTCAGAGGATTTAGGATAAGGAGAGGGCCGCAGTCGAAAAACACACTGAACGGATTTTGGTTGTTAATTAGGAGACCATTTTCCTCCGACCACGCTAGGACATGGTTTAGGCCATACTTTAGAGACCGGAGGTATGTCTGACTTTTGAGAGGGTGTCCAACTACCACATCATCAGCATACTTGACCAAAAGACAGTCATTAGGGGACCTCAGATCGTCAGTGTGGAGGGAGAAAAGGTGAGGGAATAAAATGGAACCTTGAAGAACACCACAGTCATTGGGGAGGATCGTAGGTTTCCGTTTGCCAGATTGGACAAATTGAGTGCGGGAAGTAAAATAATCGGTAAGCCAAGAGACGATCCAGCCTGGAGAGCCGCACGCGGAGGTTTTGGTAAGGAGAAGAGGGTGCGGGACGGTATTGAAGTCAAAATGACACCAGGTATTATTTGCATAGCTCTAATTCCAAATTGTTGTCATTTTATAGATTATTTTGCTGCCTACCGTCATGACCCCTTAAGGAGGTGCGGTGGTGATCGCCTTCTTTATGTTAGATCTTCCATAAAGCACTTGACGTACAACCCATATGGTCCTTCATGCTCTGAAAATTTCTGCCTTATCCCGTTTATTTTCAAGCAGCGACGAAAGGCTATTTTTAGCTGCATCTAGAATCCTCCAAACGCACCATATAGTGATGATGCCCAACTTTGCGAAACCTTCAAATTAGTTTCAAAATCTGCCTTCGGTTCTAAAATAATCACTGCTGGCTACAACTTTCCTGAAAAAGATTGGTTTTGTAGCATTTGTCCGTGTGTACTTAAGTTTTCACGAAAATCACTAATTTTTCCAACTGGTCTCAGCTAATGTAATCTCCGTCAAGAGGTAATTAAGCCCTAGATCTGAAATTGCCGGTTGAACTGTCCCCTTTTCATCGATTTTTAAGCAGAATCTTTTCGATGGTGACCATTTATTGGTTGACATTTGCCTTCTGCTTGTCTTTTAAGAAGAACCACCACAGTTAGAACCTACTTATGTTATGTTGATCGTATCCAAACAGGTGCTCGATGAGACAGATATTATTACTGTTAGTATTGACGGACGGAATGTTGCGCATGCGGATAGTTTCAACTTTACGAAGGCTTTAAATGGCCCACCACACGAACAACTCCTGTACAAACTCAGCCAAGCAGGGGTTAGGGACAACCTCCTGAAGTGGGCTCGAAGCCTCTCAATATATCACTCTCAAGTGGTTCATTTTGGTTACCAGAAGGCGGCGGAAGTTGTAATTGACCTGATGTTTCCCAAGACCGTTTTTGGCTTCACTCTGTTCACCATATATGTCATCGACTGGGCCAACGAACTGGATTTTGATGTCAGCATGTTTGCTGATGATATAAAGCTTTTCATCGCCATCAAGACTGAATTAGACGAAGAGAGTTTGCAGACAAACTCGAGGCGACTCGAGCGATGGCCGAATGGCTTCTTTTTGTCGTTTTATATGAAGAGGTGTAGCATTTTATGAATCGGTAGAATCAGATCTACGAACCGCGGAGATTACTATCTGAATGGCATACTACCACAAGAAGTGGGTGCACAGAAGGACTTGAGTGCGCGGATTACGACTTCATTCAAACCATCACTGAACTACCCCACAGTAACCACTTCCATCACGTCGATCGTGTACCTTGACAATGGGACTTTCTCTGTCTTTGGAAAATTCTGCTTCGCTAAAATCTTTCGATAGTTCGTGCGACCTAAGTGAAGTTCGCTATTCAGGTCTGGACTTCAGCTTTCGCGTCAAAGTTCGGGGGCAAGCAGCCACACCTGTGACTGGGCAGGATACGCGACTCAATGAAACTGGATTATTGAGTTCCAATCTATTTCCTTTGGGAACAACCAGCTACGAGGCGATATGATACAAGCATTCCACATCTTGCGCAGTCAGGAGCGATGTCTTGTACCTGGAGACATCCTCGAGTTAGCAACCACAACGAACCTGTGGAGATATCCACTCAGACTATGTGTAACTGGGGCCAGGCTGGACACACAAAAGCCATTCTCCAGCTGAGCGGTTTGAGCTTGAATGATCTCCCTGTGGATGTCATCGTGTCCAAACCAGTAGGAGCTTATACGAGAAAGCTGAGTGAATATAGTATTACACACCATAGTTTCATCCGGCCGACCGCATCATCGCGCCTCGTCTTAAGAATACTAATAACTAATACTAATACTAATACTAATAACATAATTATTAATACAAGTCCTCTGATAACATCGACATCCTCTGACAACATCGACGTTAGGATTTGCCTCCTTCCGTCGGGTCAGTGTGACCATGTAGTTCTCATGTGGGAAGACACCTTATTTTCCCTGCCTGCACAACCGCTCGATTCCCGACCCAATATTTGGCGCTGAGATTTCGAACAGATGAGAAAGGATCTTAGCCCTATCGATTGGGCATCCACTCTCTCCGGCGATGTCGAAGAGGACTGGTGTCAGTTCAAAGAGTTAGTCCACAACCTCATCTCCAATCACTACCCAATCATGCGCAGAAGACTAACAAATAGACCCCGCTGGCTGACTCCTTCCTTAAAGAAGAAAGTTAACAGAAAGAGGAAGCTGTAGAAAAGATTCCTGACTGACCGGACGCCAGAATCTCTAAGCAGTTACAAGTTACAGAGAAATTGGGTCAAAATGCTCATCTCCAGAGATCGGAAAGCCTTTGAAAAGGATCTTTTGAACCGTGCTATGGTTAATCCCAAAGTCTTTTACAGCTACAAAAGACAAAGCACGCGGAACAAGGATCCCATCCCACTGCTGCGAACAGCCGAGGGAATGGAAATCTCCGATGACAAGGATAAGGCTGAACACCTCTCTCAGTTCTTCCGGTTCGTAGTGACAAGTGAATCTGATTTTCTCTCCCCCATTTGTGAAGACGGAGAACAGCCTACCCTTGAAGCCGTATTCTTCACCGAAGCAATTGTCCGGAATGAGTTACTTAATCTGAAAGAATCGACCTCCCCAGGCCCTGATGCAATCCCCGCCAAGCTGCTAAAGTAGCTAGCTCCCGAAATGTCCAAGCCATTAGCCTTGATCTTCCAAACGTCACTTCCTACCGGATGCCTGCCCTCTGACTGGAAGTCCGCTACCATCACTCCGCTTTTTAAGGGCGGAAGTCGTGCATCTGCGAATAACTACAGGCCAGTGAGTCTTACCTCCCTCTGTTGCAAAATCATGGAGATAATCATTAAGAAGGCCTTGATACAGTTACTCGAGCAGTACCACCTCCTTTCTGATGCACAAAACGGCTTTCAAAGTGGTCGGTCCTGCCTCACGAATCTGCTCTTTACGCTCGAACGCTGGACCAAAGCACGCGATGAAGGCAATGTGGTGCACGCCAACGACATCGACTTCAAAAAGGCCTTCGACAGCGTTTCCCACCAACGTCTCTTGCACAAACTGCGCAATGCTGGCATTCGTAGACGCCTTCCTGTATGGATCCAGAGCTTTTTGGCTGGACGGTCCCAAAGAGTGCAGGTCGGGCGTCAACAGTCCTCGGAGGTTAGCGTGGTGAGTGTCGTCCCATAGGACTCAGTCTTAAGTCCCACGTTATTTCTCGTTTTCATACATGACTGCGTCAAGGACCTGGACTGTGATACCCTCCTGTTTGCCGACGACATAAATTGTGGAAAGTTATTCCCAATGCGGCAGACGCAGATCACCTGCAAGCAAACTTGAACAGGCTCGAAGACTGGTCGAAGTGCTGGCTAATGGCCTTCAATATAAGGAAGTGCAACTTTCTTCAACTAGGCAGCTTCAGAGCCTCCAGCCCCAGGACTTACTTTCTACACGGCACACCACTGCAACAGGTTGACAGTCAGAAGGACTTGGGTGTATGGATTACATCTTCACTCAAACCAATACTGCACTGCGCGAAGGCTGCTAAATCAGCAATGGCTCCCTGCAACTCATTAAGCGAGCATTTATGGGATTTGACACAGACTGCTTTTCCAAAATATTTGGCACTTACATGCGGCCTCATCTAGAATACGCCATACAGGCGTGGAAACCTTGGACCGCCAAGGACTATACCGTTTTGGAGAAGGTCCAGACACGGGCGACCAAAATGACACAAGGTCTGGGAGTGCTGCCTTACGAAACCCGACTGTCAACTTTCAACCTGTTTCCACTTTCCTACAGGCAATTGCGTGGTGACCTTATACTAACATTTCGCATTATCAACGGCCTGGACTGCTGTTTAGATCCCACTGATTATTTCACACAAGCTAACACGCCCACTTTGCGCGGTCATCCCCTAAAACTACGCGCCGGGAAAGCAAGGATCAACGGAAGAAAGTTCTTTTTGAGTCACAGAGTGGTTGCAACGTGGAATGCCCTGCCTACCGATGTTGAAACCTCCTCCTGTGTGAATTCCTTTAAGTGTAGACTTGACGCGTATCAAGCTTCCCAATAACCAGCCTCACATCCACTCACATAACCGACACAACTCAAATGTGTTTATACTACTTGCACGTAGTAAGTAACCATTATTGATTGCTATTTTTCGACCAGCTGTCGGCGATTATGTACAAAAACCCTTTTTCACCTTCCTACTTATCAATATTTTTCTCCGACGACTTGTAACCAGTAAGGAGTTCAAAGGCGCTCGCCTTTGTTTCTCTTAATAAACTGAACTGAACTGAACAATATAATGATATATAACATTTTGGCAACAGTCGCTGATGAGATTTTCTTGCTCTCTGCAGCTCACTGTAACTAGTTGCTGAAATTTATACTGACATTCGAGACAGTCAGCATTGTACTAATTTGTTACACACCTGTGTTTAAGTAGCCTAACGTTCTACGAACTAGCCAGCCTGTATATGCCAATGTTGCAAATACCTGAAGTCGCTCGTCTGCCCGTTAAATTTCGACATTTCCTCCGTACTCGTTTGATATTCCATTTGCTGACTTTTCTATACATTTTCGTCATTTGCGACAAACGAGGAGTTCAAAGACGCTAACTTAAATCCCCCTTTACATACACTGGACTGAACTTAAGCTTAAGGCACTGACGTCAATAGCTCAAACAGCAAACAGAGTTGTGGTAACCCTTTGTCATATTTTTGGTTATACACCGCCTTTTGGAGTTGTTCTACTTGCTAAGCATTTGTTAGACTCGCCCTTTTTTACTTTTGTTATGTAGCAGCTAAGCGGTGATGGTGTACGCTCAGTACGCCACAACTTCAGGCCATATACAAAGTTGTTGGAAGCAGGACGCCATTTGGTTAGGTCACTTTATTCGATACAGAATAGTGAAGGGAAAAAGTTGGCAACCGCACGAGGATGCGTTCGATGCCGCGGAGGCGGCGTCTGAGAGAGCGACGAGCCCTGTGTCGCCGAAGGTCGGCGCTGCAAAAGTGTCGCTGCAGATTGTTTACTCTATTGTTCCCGCATGTTTTACAATAAGCGATAGGAGTTACGTTGATTGGCTCCGAGCCCACGCGAAGGTGGTGACAAGCTTCGCGTAGTGTGGGCAGATAATTGACCGAACGCGTATTGCAGACAGTGAATTGCAACGAGACAAATGGAAGCCGGGCAGGCATGCGTGCCATAGCAGGCTGTCGCTAGAACGTAGGTGCAGGCGCTACCAAGAGGCGCGACGTAGCCATTATGGCTGTCCGCTACAGTTAAAGTTGGTGCTTATGTAACGGTTAAGCGCACACTCCAACTGGTGTTAGTTTTGGTGTGACCAGCTGACTTTTCACTCATTGCCTTTGTTCTTCTCTGGGCGGCCGTTTTGTTTGGTTTTTCTCTACTTAGTCTTGGCGGGGGACCGATATATCGATTGAGTTTCCCGCTAAAGAGTCATCAACCATTCTGAACCATGAAATTATGTGATGGTCTCACTTTCTTATTCACAGTCCCGCATGACCACGACATACTCAAAGGGATTTGTCAACAAATCATAACAGGTCATAACACTTGGAATAACGAAGATACTGCAAGACTTCCCGAATTCGAAAAAACCACAGTGGTCAAGCTATTTCTACAAGATATGCAACTACGTGGGATGCCATTCGAAAATGGAATATTTGGAAAAGTCAACATTTGGAAGCAGTTAAGGTCAAAACCAAAATTGGCTTGCGAATTGCAACATTTAGATATTTTTGAACACGATAGGATGCTTTCAAAGTCTCCTTTTAAATACAGAACTTGAACCGAGACCGATTTGATGGCACCGGCCACTAGAAAAACACGAGGACATGAACATAAAACGTTCATATGAGAAATAAACAAGATAACTACACAAACATGTTTCAGCTGAAAACATTCCTCATTATTTTCTTCTCATTTCCATAATGATACCATTCAAATTTCAAAAACCGTCGTAAAACAGTTACTGACATAATCTCGTTCTTGTGAAGAGAATGTGCTCACAAGATTAATTAGGAAAACATCCTAGCCGCTTTACATATACCATGTTATCTGAGAATGTTGAGAACCAACACAAGGAAAAATCACGTGCCAGTGAAAGATACAGACAAGGTATAAGCTTGACTTGCCTCTCACTCAAGACGAGGCAAGCTCTTGTAATAAGATCTTGCAATGTTGTAAAGAAAGCAAGATTTTGCAGGATTTATAGCGTGGATTCCGGAAAGGATGTTCTTGCGTCTCCAATCTGCTAACTAGTCTTGAGATCTGAACCAGGGCTTTAGAAAAGAGTTTCGAGCTCGATGTTGTGTACATCAGTTTTCGAAAAGCATTCGACACTGTCACACCCCAACGCCTTCTTCATGATCTGAGCGCCCTTGTCATCCGGGAGGGTATCTGAGACCGATAAGGACGTTTCTGGTTGGTATAAAACAACGTGCCTCTATCAAAGACATTACGCCGGACTGAGTAAATGTGACTAGCGGTGTGCCTCAAGACTCAGTTCTCAGACCCTTAATCTTCATCCCTTGGGAACCTGTCTGCAGTAAAATAATTTTTGTTGACGACAAGTCATTAAGAGCTCCAATGACTAGAAACCCCTTCAAGATAGTCTGCACCGACTGCAAATGTGGTCCGAGAAATGGCTTCTGGACTTAAACATGCAGAAGTGTGCCATTCTGTATCTGTCTCCAACCAGCTGTCATTCAAATGACAACACAAAGGCATATCATCTGAAAGATGTTACTCTTTCCGCGGTATCTTCACAGCATGGTCTTGATGTTTGAATTGAGAGCAACATGACACCAGCACTGCAGTGCACAAAGGCTGCAAAAACGCCATGGAAGTAATTCATGAGACCAAAAGGGGGTTTGTAACTATTGACAAAAACTTACTTGGGAGCGTTTACAGCACTTTTGTTCGAGCTCAAAGCCTGACGGGCATGGCCAGCAAAGGACCGACAATGGCTCCAAACGTACAACGCCGTGGAACAAAGCTGGTAAAAGGCTTAAAAATCCAATCTTACAAGGAAAGACTGAACTGCCTTAGTTTATTCCCTCTGTGTTATGGGCAGTAAAGAGGTGATCTTATCCTTATTTACAAGATAATACATGGTCTTGAACATGAACGGAGCTCTGAGGACGTGTTTCAGTGGGACCTTTCGCCCAATCTTTGTGGCCACTCGATGAAGCCACGCACCCAAATGTCCAGGCTTAACCTTCGCTCTAAATTTTTCACACAAAGAGTAGTGGAGAAGGAGACTGATCTCCCTCAATCAGTTGTGGAGGCGGGATCCCTGGAGCTCTTAAAGAAGCGCTTAGATGCGTATCGGTGTCCCCTGTTTTCTCTTGGTTGCGTGAATCTGAGTCCAATGTCCCGTTCACCGCAGAATGTTTTTCTTTTGAAACAATGCTACTTAAATTATGCAGGTACTCTTTTAATAGCAGTGATTTTGATTATTCGTGTGCAGTTGTATTTACCATACTGGCATGTAATCAATAGGGTTTTCAAAGGCCTTCTCTACCATCCTTACTAAATAAACTGAAATTTTCAGCCTAGCACACTGTCTTCCGTAACATTCCTGAAGGAAAACTCTATCAGCCTCTAAGTGATTCCTCACAGTTCTAGTGATGAAAGTCCCCCTACAGAATGTTTACCTTCATTTTTCTGTTGTATTAATGTTTAGTTACAAAAGTTGGCAACTATGTCATCCTAAGTCCAACATTGATTGTTGCAGCATTGAGTTGTCTGGGCTATTGAAAATCTGGTCACTTTCCCAACGCAAATACTCCAGTATTTTGAAGAATTGCGTTCTAATTTTCTCCGGTACTAGTAGAATGGCCGGATTTATCCTCTGTGATCTTAAAACTTTGAAGAGGGCGTGTAATACTGGCGAGATTGCCTTAGAACTATATACAGGATGATTTTAAGAACCTCGAGTCGGTCGGAGCATACCAATTAAATAATTCTTTGAAGCGGTTACTGAATCTGTAAGAGGTAACCCTGTAATTACGGGTAAAGTGGGTACGTTCCTTACGCAGATCGCTCTGCTGAAACAACTAGACAAGGGAAATTCGTCAAGGCATTTTTCTCGAAAATAGGAGTGAACAGGGGTAGAGGGACCTAAATCGGGAGACCAACGGCTGACATGACAACAGGTGGCCCAGCCTCTGAAAACGAAAAAATGGAAAGAAGTTTATTTGCGGGATTGTTTCTACAGGCTGATGCGCGCAAAGAGCATATCCACGCTATTTATGCTTCGAAAACTAGCATTATCATTAGTCACTTAAGGTGCAAAATAAAGGACGGCCGAACCCTCGGATTGGGTTTTGGCCCGGCCCGCTCCCTAACGAGAGGGCCATGTGCTAGCAGAAGTAAATGGGTAGAGTGAACAAAGTTCGATAAACCAGAGAAAGAGATGTAGTTCATTAACCACTCATTACCACTCAGTCGTGATAAGGTGGGATTAGGTGCAATCAGAGGGATTTTCCGGAATCGCAACAACAGCTTAATGGCTTACAACGGACATGCTTTTTATATTGACCCAACTGTGAAAAACTCGGCGCCTCGGCGGGATTCAAACCCACACAGTAAGGGGAAGGCTTTAGTACAGCCAACGCTCTAACAACTTGAGCTACGAGGCCCCGCCGGACGACGCGAGTTTAATCACATTTAGGCCAAGCTACCCGCCCAACCTACTGCAACGTCTGGAATCCACCAGAGCTTTTACTTGCTTTAGGAGGTGTCAAAGGCATCGAGAAACGACATAATTAGTGGGAGCCACTAACGATTGGGATTTTTGGAAGGCAGTATATTACATTCCCGTCAAAATGTGAGCGATGTGAATGAGCCAAGCTGACCTGCGGTGGGATATGAGAACGAGTGCGTTTTGCCTTGGTACTAAGAGTATACAGCCCATGCAGACGATAATGGAGAAGTGAAACTTACAAGGGTCAGATCCCTGAGACGGCCACTTCTGCTTTATTTGCCATCATAAGGCTGAATACTCTCGATCACAACCGACTGGACGAATGTCCGGAGTTCAGGTCAAAAGGCCTTTTTAATGTACAGCTGGCCTGGACTCAAATCTCAAGTGAGAAAGCAGCTGAAGTTGGAACATAACTAGCTGATAACGACATAATGGCCATTCCCATGCCCTTGATTTCGCCAGAAACACTACCCAGGAAGTTCACTGGTAAAATTTTTTTTCTGCGGTGGACTAATCATATTTACAATGCGTAGGGGCCTCTACGCAATTGTTCTCTCTTAACAAACGCAACTTCCAGTCATGTTTCATTACTGCAGCAAATGCCGTAGACGCGATTCGTTTCCTGATTTTTTTCCTAAGTGATTTGCAAGTAATGACATGTGTGGCATGATATCTGTCCCCACGACCAATTTAGGTCGCTAACTTCGTCGTCATTTATCGCAGGCTTGGGAAATGAGTACTGGTCTCTCGATCGCTTAGACAAAATCAATCAACGTACGGTTTGAAAAACAGATGTTTGCTTTTATCTCGTGTATATTTTCACCATATTTGAACCCGTAAGGAGTGTCTTCTAACCTTCTCGAGTAGTAGAAAGAATGCAAAGTTTCTCTAAATTAATGATGAAACTTAAAGAGAGCTAATTCTTCTCTTTGTCCAAAAAACCAGGTCTTTGTGGTATCCCTGAGGTCATTTAAATTTTACTGTCATGTATCGACACGGTACGAGACCAGTGCCCTGTGGCCCTCAGTTCTGGAGGTGGTCTGTGCAGATTTCCAATCAGTGAGCATAGAGCCGGCTCCAAATCAAAGCATGGAGAAGCATAGAGCGGGTCGGCTGGTTCGCTGGTGAGTTACTCCAGCTATTTCCCCAACATACCATCTGGGCCTTTGACTTTCTAACACCGGCAATTCTTAACGAACGATCATTTTGTGGAAGGGATAGTCTCAGCCGTTGGACCTTCCCTTAGGTCGTAGTCGGGAGTAGTATGCTCGGTTCCCCTAGTAAAGACGCTTTTGATCACTGAACTCCGCCTCAGGAAAAAATTTAAATTCTGAATTAGGCCCAGTCAGAAAAAAATTACGCAACAAACTGAGGTAAACTGGATATAAAATGACCGAGTTTGAAGGGTAAATATTTCCTCTTTGTTATGATCTCCAATGAGGCGTGCTTTTCGCATGCTCTCGCTCGCTGTCGGTGTCCCTTATTCTCTGGTCGTTGAAAACTGACCGTAGCGAAGCAATTTGTTAACCATCTCGTCCGACTCCCCGTTTTTGAGTAGACTTTCCGTCCAACCAGCGTCCCTTCCGTCATATATTCTCTCGTACTGCAATATGTCAACGAGCCAACTTTGGTACAATTTCTGGCATGTCGTGAGAATAAGATCCAGAAGTTATGATTAGATCTGGTACGGCAGTAATCATATCGTCTTACGTTAACATTTTCCTCTGAATTTATTTACTTTTATCCCGGCCGTGATGATTAAGAGAAGGTGTTTTCTGAACATTTACAGAAACGGCTTCGAAATAAAATTTATTATCTCTCGTCTACAATCACCTCAAACCCGAAATCTGCAGATAGACAATCAGTTTTAAAGTCTTTCAGCGGACTTCAACATCTACAGGTGACTTCTACTTCTCGTCAGAAGTCTACTAAAATACGTATTGGAAGAGGCAACATTTTCGTTACTCCACAGAACTTTCGCGCTTACGCCTATGGGGATAAATGCAGTGCCAAGCAGAAGGCGTGGCGATATATTCAAAATGTTATGACCCGAAGTATGGAACAGTCTGTTTACATTCGGCGACATGAAACGTTAACCGAGGTTCTGAAATGCGTTTCCAACTAAGAAGGATTACTTAAAAAGGGTTTGCGATATTGATTACCGCACAACAAATGCCAGGATGTTTCGATTGCGCTAGGATGGCAGCTTTTGAATGCAATATTTTCTTCCACCTGAGAGAACCGCACTCGGTAAAAAAACTACTTAAGTAATATGGTTTTCTCGATTGACCCTCGATGCTCTTACAAATTAAAATATATTTTGCACAGGACGTGGCCAAACTATCCTTGCCCGTATTCTTTGGTAGAAAATAACAGTTTATTTGAATTTTAAACTTAAAGAAAGGTTTCCTATTTCTTTAGAAAGTGCTTGTGCTTACTAGATTCTTTAAGACTGCGAAGTATTCCTTCGAATAGCATCCTATTTGTCCATTTGTTAATGCCCTTTTGAAGTATACAACATAGTTCACATCCATCGGAAAGTTTTATGACCCGCATGTTGTAAGGTCTTAGCGACAAAGAGGATGTATGATTTTTCTTGCACGCGAAGTGTACAGCTTGAAATTTGAAGATCGTAAACACAAGTGAGAAGGCTAATCAGGACCACAGTAACTTGAGAATTGGAATAAAGCTTTTCAACTTATAGAAATGCCCTTTGTTTGGGCATAAATTTGAACTAGGGATGATTTTCTACTAAATAAGTGCAAGAAAGGATATTTTGACCATGCTCCTTTATAACCTGTGGTCGAAACTAATGGCAAAAAAATGCAAAACTACTTAAAAAGACATTCCCTATCGAGTGCAGACTTTGCGGGCGGCCGAGAAGAAGTGCATCCAAAACCTGGTATTTCGTTTTGACTGAAATGCTCCAGGATGTTGCTGCATTAAGGTAGGGGCTAGTGTTAACCGCAGAAGTGGGGTTTAGGGTGGGGTTAGGGTCAAGATTGCGGCAACGGTTTAGTTTCATGTTAGGGTTGTAGTTGGGGTTAGGGCACGGGAATGTTTTACCCACTCCGGAATTATTCGCAGGTCCGCCTTTATTACTTTGGCGCGGTGTTCATATTCCCATGTCCTGTTTAGGGGGCCATATAATTCAGTCCTACTGTAATCGTTCCTGATTGGAAACACATTTCGGATCTTTTTAACTTTTCATGACGGTAATCACTGGCTGTAAATTGGAGGAGGTGGATTTTCTCCAATTTTTCAAAAATCTAAATTGTTGATAAGAAGTAGGAGCGATAGCTGAAACGAGGGTTTTATTCCCCTGACGTCTCGGATTCTCGCTTCAATCCATCATAAGGAAGTTGCAGTATTTGTAGAATGCAGTCGCCATTCTACTGCATACCTATAATAATTGACCGCTCTCCCCTTTATCGAGAATTGCTACCCGTAGGTGCGCTAATTGTTTGATGGCAGGCATGCAAGTCACTAATTGCTGAAATCTCATAAACCGTGTTGGATGCTGGCGTGATGACGGCTCGGCCACCTGGCGTACCGGCCTGCGCGCCCACTGAGTGATTATTTACTTTGGCCAGAATATGCCTTAGCACCGAATATGGAGTTGGGATGTCGCTGCACTTGTTGATAAACTGGGGTCCCGTGAACCATGACTCAAGAAGCTCGCGGCTCACGCGATTATCACCTCTCGCATGAATTTTGACCCCATCGAACTTGAATGTGTGGCCGGGTCTCGTCGAATGGGCCGCGCCCTGAGAGTTGGCGTCATTTCTCTGCACCGCCGTCGCGTGTTCGGTGACTCGCGTCCGGAGCAGCCTTCAACATTCTCCGTCGAAGTTGCCTTACCCGTAACTGCACCGGATCCGGTTAGGCAAATAAAGCTCTTGTCCCAGCAATCGTCTCTACTTCTTATCAGATAGTTCCTGGAACTCGCATCTTCGCTTGTATCGGCAATCTAAGTTGTTTTGATAATACAACACATAATGATGCACCCATTTGGGGACGTGTCAGGACTGAAGCATCCCCTAAGCGGTTGCATATGTTGTCCGAGGCCGATCGGATGCGTACAGCAGAACAAGCAGACTACAAGTGAAGAAGGTATATTAATTTGCATCAACGAAAAATAATCCTCTTAGTCTCCGGATAAAAGCGCCAGTACCACCGATGAAAAATCCTCACATTCTCGGTCGGAAGTATCTTAGGAGGCAGGGGACGGGGAGGAGAGAGGGGCAGAGGGTAGTGGAAGAGGGCAGGATCATGATTCGATCAGCACTCCAAAGAGCCCCAACGCAGACACAAAGACAGGAAATGAAGGAAAAGCAGAGTGCGTGGAGACAAAGCGAGGAAGAGAGCGGGGAAAACTGAGAGGTCAGTAGCCATAAAATAAGGCAGACCGGAGGAGGGAGTCTCTCCTGAGCCGCTTAAGGCAGAATTATGCATTGAAGTCCGCAGTAGAGGGGAGTTGAGGGGCGGGGGGGAGGCGGCGCAGTAGCTGACCACACTACCACAGACGCAGGCGACTATCTTTCACACTGACGCTCACAACTCTTCATGCAAGCAAGAGCACTCGTGAAGACCAACAGACACACCCGCTGGCATGCCGGAAGTGGAAGCCTGAGTGCTGGTCTCCGCACGAGCGGAGTGGGCGGACGCTGAAATAGTAGTGAGTAGCTACTGCTGTGGTCCAAATATTGTTTTCATCGCTCGATTCATACCTCCTTTCAACTGCGCTCCAAAGAATGATAATGCTGAGCATTCCCGGCGGAGTTGAAGGGCGAGGGAAGTGAGAGGGAGGGGGGAGGGAAATCTGGCAAGCGCGGCTTGATAAAATCTATACAGACAAGCACCCGGGCATCTTCTTGGAAGGTTATCATCTTTCAGTTTTTACTGCCGGAATCCGCAGGACTGAGACGACTGAATCAGTGTGTAAACGAGGGGACAGGGGTCATCACAAGGGTGCGGAGGGGGGGGCGAGGGTGTTCAGTATGTGCTCTTATGTGCTCGCTTGAGGTCCGCATCACACTGAACGCGGAGGATCTACTACCCCCTCCCCCCGTTTCTGGTCAAAATAGGAGACGGGAGAAAGATGTGGGGCACTCAAACCTTGCAGAAGAGGCGCATGGCTCCCCACAGCTCGAAACGCGGCCCTGACACGCAGTCTTTTTTTGGCAGGACAGGGGGCTCTAGTGCCGGGCTGTTTTCAGCTTTTGCAAGCTGCGCTAACTATATTTTGTTTTATGAACTTTGGTGCATTTTCAGCGTTCATTTGGAGGCTTTAGAATCACTGCGCTTGGAGTGGCGCTTGGAAACACCGTGGCGGCTGTGATGATGATGCTGGGCACTCGCTGCAATCATTCCGAACAGCTTATACCAACCGAAGACAATTGAGCGTAGGTTAAGGTCGTCCAGAACGATTTCACACATTCCCAAGAACACTTTCTTGTCCATGCGGCCGTACTCGCCCCAAACGCTGACCTGGAACATAAGATAGAGGAAAGAAAGTCATCCACCACTTTGGCTAAATTCAACATATTATTTTCATCGTTTTTGTCAATCAGTAAATTCGTAGATGTTTTGGCAGATTTTGAATAATTCATATTGACCCAACTGTGAAAACTCGGCGCGTTGCATCTACGAATGACGTGAGCCTGGTAGTCATTAGTGGATTCTAGGTGAATTACTTAGGAAATCCTGCTTGGGCAGTCAACTTACTGTATCAGATTTAATGGATTCCAGACGTTGCAGTAGGTTGGGCGGATAACTTGACCCGAATGTGATTAAACTCGCGTCGTCCGGCGGGACCTCGTAGCTCAGGTGGTTAGAGCGTTGGCTGTACTAAAGCCTTCCCCTTACTACATGGTTTCGAATCCCACCGAGGCGCCGAGTTTTTCACAGTTGGGTCAATATGAATCAGTAAATTATCAGGACTTAAATTAAAAGGGAATTCAGAGATGCAAGGCGACAGAAGTACTCAATGGAGTGCTCTGAACTCTAAGTTGAAGGACGAGAGGGACACCTTACTTCAAAGTTTATGTTTACTTGATTAAAACCTAAACGAAATATAGCTTCAAGCAAATATAAACACCGTCTGCAAACTTGGGCGTGAACAGACGCAACGTGAACAACAATATCACCATTTGGTGACAATATTTGCCATCGAGCAGGTAAAGGTGTGCCAGTTAAGGTATCTAGTAGATAAGGGGTCCAAAATGGGCACATTAAAAAGAACTTTAGGGTAAGGGGATTCCATGCTAACAGCACAGGTGCTAGCCAAAACCCCATACACGCGTGTTTCGCCGATATTCTGCCGTTGCATGACACAGCTACGAGAGATTTGGCTCCCAGTGGTTCCTCCAACATTCACGGGCTGCTTTCCGGTAGACATTGCAGTCTAGAAATCGTCGCTTTTTAATTTCCCTAGAAATTAACTGCGAACTTGGAGTATATCAGTATATTCTAAGTCTACAGGCTAAGACCGAAGTTTTTTTGTGTGAGCCTATAGACCTAGAATATACTGATCTACTCCAAGTTCGCAGTTAATTTCTGAGGAAATTAAAAAGCGACGATTTCTAAATTGAAGCATCTACCAGAAAGCAGACGGGGAATGTTGGAAGACCCACTGATGAGTCGAATCCCTCGCAGCTGTTATGCAGCTGCAGAGTATCGGCGAAACACGCGTGTATGGTTTTTTGGCTAGCACCCGTGCTGTAAGTATGGAACCCCCCTACCCTAAAGTATACTACTAAATGCCTGTCGACAGTTAATGAAGATCACGCAGTTACCCGCTGTGACTGATGGACTTCGGTCCAAATACTCATAAATAAAAAAGCTTCGATCTGAGCCTATAGACCTAGAATTTACTGATCTGCTCCAAGTTCGCAGTTAGTTTCTGAGGAAATTAAAAAGCGACAGTTAGAGAGAACTTCAGTTGCCAGTTCATGTGCGTCCCACTCCATGTTTGATTAGGACTAAAATTTCTTACTAAGTGGCTCCTAAGATTGAGTTTGCATGGTCGAGATCAGAAATTTGGACGTTAATTAGTTCCCACTGGCTTTAAGTGGTCTAAAAATTTCATGCAAAGTATAAGTTTGACGCTACTACTACTACTACTACCACCACTGGTAGTTCTACCGTCACTGTCAGAGTGAGTACGAACACTCACGATTTACTAAAAACATACTAGCAAACGGTGTTTTTAATGCAACTAGGGAACTTAGTGATTGCTTTCAGAAACTCCTATAATATCGGTTCTCTTAGAGGGAACATTGTGTTTGAGACAAAGCATTTGCATTTAATTTGAAAGCTTCCCGGTAAAGCCCGAAGAAAAAGATGACAAGAGTGGCGATGAAATGGCTAAATTAGGCTTAGACATATGGAACGGTTGATGTCGCTTAACTACAAATCTTATCTAGACAAAAAGCCCCAATTTCCCATTAAATTTATCTCGAGTTAGGAGTCAGGACAGAAGGAAGTTTACCTGAAGTATTTTGTCCTTATAAGATGTGGAAAAGGAAAACTGCTGTTGGAAGAGAGGATCCAGCGTCCTTCTCGCGGGGGCCGATGTCCGCATCTTCTCCACGGACTGCTTACCATCCAGCAGATGCAGTTTCACGTAGGGGGTAGGAAGAGGTTTTGAGGTGTTCTTCTGTTGCAGACCACGAGCCCTTATCACCTCCACCTCGAGGTGGCCTTTGCGGTCGAAAAAGCTCAGCTGGATCTCACCGAGGCAGGGCATGCCAAGAACCTGACGTCCGACTAACTGACCCGGTCCAAGGCCTTCCACAAACTCACCTAGGTGGGCCTCTCCTCTGAAAAACAACAAGGGTAAAAAGGATAGCAGAGGTCAGACTATCTTGAAATTCACATTGGGTATCAAAACACCGCTGGCAGCTACGATATTTGGAGAGATTTTCCTGTTCTAAGGGAGAGGGAAGGTGATTTCCTCAAAAGATAGCTTGAAAAGTGTGTACTTATGTAGAATATACAGATGCACCGGCATAAATCTTACTCAAGCAGGTTTCGATGCTTGGTTGCCAAATTAAGCCTAAAGAACATTCATAATGCGGTCAAATTCGCCAGGAACTCAGGCGTTGTCATCATCAGGTTAGCAAATGTGAGAGATCGGGGTCGATAATCAGCGAAAAATGAATTACTCACCGGATCAAGGGAGTTGTATTGTAAAATCCTACGTCACTACAGTAGGTGGGCTAACTGATGAAATGTCAACCGAAATGCGTTTTCGTTTCAGAACGATTAATTAAGTATGGCTGTAAAACTAATCATAATTCAGCATAATTCTATAATAATTCATTTACCTCAGGATGCCGGTTTTCAAATGAACTTCTTTTGGGCTGCATGCAGAAACTATGCTTTGTAAAAAAGGACCATTTATATAGCATGCATTTTTCTCAATGATTTTCAATGCGCTTAAAAATTTGATTTTATTTCATCGAAAACATGCATAAAGATATTAATTCTTTTGGGCATTCTCTAGAAAATTCGTCTTACCCAAAGGGTGCAGTTCGGTTTTAAAAGCTTAAAATTGTGCGATTTTTAATACCGTGAAATGGCTGATCATGAAACATCATGTCTCTGCATTTACCAATGGGGCTTGTAAAGTTAACAATGTGGCTCAAATCTACTGCCTAATTTTATGAATCCTATATGGTCCTCCTCATTACCGTAGAGAAAAGTATGGTGTTCCGTACGCAGAAAATATACGGTCTGTAGTTTGGAAAGCCTGAATGCCGGTGTAACGGCAGGTCGGGTTCAGAATTATTCGGGAATTAGAAAACTTTTCGAAAACCGAATTACACCCTTCTTTCGGGTATCAAGTTGAACGAAGACATAACCTTCTACCGAATGGGCAGTAGAATGAATATTTTCATAAATCTTTTCTATGAAATATAATTGGATTTGCAAGAGCAATGAAAATTAATGAGAAAAATACATGTTATATAAGTAGTCATTTTTCACAGAGAATAATTTCTGCACGCAGCCGAAAAGAAGGTCATTCGAAAGCCTGCATCCTGAGGTAAATGAATTATTATAGAATTATGCTGAATGATGATTAGTTTTACAGCCATACGTAATTAATCGTTTCGAAACGAAAACGCATTTCGAAATTTTGGTTGACATTTCATGAGTTAGCTCACCTACTGTACATACGCCATGACCAGAACAAGCCAGTTAAACGGAACCTAAAATTACCGAGCAAACACGGCCTGTCGACTACTTCACCCAAAAGGGGGACGCAGACGCAACTAACTGCAGTTGAGGTGACGACACACAACACAGGAGACCACCAACAATCAGAAACGACGGCCAGTAGGCCAGGGCAGCGAAAGAAGAAAAAAATCGCTCGGACCAAGGCCAACTAATCCAGCTGTCTATTCAAAATTCCGATCGACTTTAGCACTAGACGCTTTGATAATGGAGAGCTGGCAAAGCTCTTCGATTCATCAGCAAGACAATTAACTCGATCCGATGAACACCTCTTTTTTCCTCAGATTATCGACCTGGATCTCTTAGGCTTGTTAACCTGAACTTTCGGGGTCTCCGAGCTGAGCTATTGAAAGGACCTGGGACTGAACCGTGCCTGTGGCATGTTTAAGTTCCAATCTAATGTTGAATTAAAAAGTAGTTTTGCTAGGCTCGAAGATCGATAGGTGTCCACTGTATTTGTATTTTGATAAACGACGGTCAGTAGGCCAAGGCAACGAAAGAAGAAAAAATCGATCGGCCAAAGGCCAACTAGTATGACTGTCTATTCAAAATTCTGGTCGATTTTTAGCATTAAACGCTTTGATAATGGAGAGCCGGCCAAGCTCACCGAAACGTCAATACAATTCCCTCGATCCGGTGAGCACTAACTTTTTCTCAGCTGGTCATGATTATTGTCATTAACATTAGGCCTTAATACTCTTCATTTTACCTAGGTCGAAGTGAAGCTTGAAAGTCCAACCCATCTGCCACAGTAGCCGCCTAGACGCTGCTGATAACGGGCTTGAAATAGGACTTGTGACCGACCCCTTAAGGGGGTCACCATTCCACCTTTTATTCACCCCCTGAGACAGTAATTTACGCTGCTGATAGAAGTGAGCAGGTCGATTCAAGGAAGCAGTTCAGAATACGACGATACGATCGCCTACCCTAGGCTTTTATTGGCGTGACGTTTTGGATTCTCACTCGAACTCGTTATCAGAGACAGTCACAGAAAGGGGTGGTTGGAGGCACAAGGGCGCGGTTGCCGGGCAACCACAGGGCTACCACAATTGGCTCCACTCACGTTTCTCGTTGGAGGGGGGAGGTAGCAGATGGGGTGCTTGCTTGTCGGTTCGTACCCGTGTGGTCAATGTCGTGATTTCACCACTATTGTCGATTCTTGGAATGATGTTTACTCAGCCATTTGGCTTGATATCACCGTGGCTGCTGGTTACTCGCACCCTCCCTCCCCCGCTTAGCCAGCAACTTTGCTTAGCCAATGTCGCAGGTGAAAGTGGAAGGCAATTGCGCCTGTTACTTGAATCAGAGTCGAAGAACCGTAACTCAAGCGCCTCACGGCTCACACGGTTGGCAAACTCTCGTGCGGATTTCGGCCTCATCAAACCTAAAAGCATTGTCGGATCCCGTCGAATGAGCAGCGAGTTAGTGTCATTCCCTCTCACTGCTGCTGTTGCCCGCTCGGTCATTTGCGCTCGGAGCAGTCTTCCAGTTTCTCCGATGTAGTTGCTTTATCCGCAGCTGCACCAGATCCGGTAAAGAACTCCAGGCGTTTTTTGCCGTGGTAGTGGGTCTTTCGGCATAACGACCTGGCGCCCGATGGTCGCCTCTGGTCTGTGTGCAATTAAAATCCAAGTTTTTTACGGAGGCGGCTAACGGCTTCCGAGACCTTCTCAACGTACGGGAGCGCTCGCCAAAACTTAAGGCCCGTCGAAATTTGTCCCTCGTCGTGTTTACGCATGCAGCGGCTGACGAGATTGCGCGGGTACCCATTCGCTCTATGCATCCGTCGAATATATAACAGTCAAGTAACCTTGTCTTCCGGTTCATTGCAGTGCGTCTCGATACGCTGATACGGAACTGCGTTTGAAGCTGATTGGGTGATTATTGTTAAAGTACATTACTTGCGTCATATTAATCAGGTCAGATGTAGTTATGCAGTCCCACCCGAAGTAAACGAACCTCAACCACCTGAAATGCGGGACCGGTGGTAATAGGGCTTTTTGCAGGTGGGGCCGGGAACGCACAGGCGATAAGGTTAACTAGTTGTATGCGAAAGAAAAACTATTGGGAATGCGTGGCTGTACTTTGAGCGGTTGCGAAGCAGTTGCGCTAACCCCTAAACCCTAAATCTGACCCCTAACCCTGAACCCTAACCATAGCCTCTAATCTCAGCCTCTAGCCCCAACCCCAACAGCATTGTGTCCATCAGGTGGGGCTGCATAACCACATCTTAACTTGCTTGCCCGCACACTTTCGTTTTATGGCCACCACAATCTTTACAGTAGGCGTCGACGTCAAGGTAGGCTAGCCGGTCAATTTTTCCTCCTCCATTGTGGATTGTGTGTCCGAGAAGACGGCGTTAAGATGTTCTTTGAATTCCAGCAGCCGATCGCGTTTGATGATGACAAAAGTGTCGTCCACGCATCGAACCTCGTTCACATTACCCCTTCTTTGAGTACCACAGTTTCGGATTCCGACGTAAATATACGGCCAAAATTTGATGACGGTTGAAGATGGTCTCTTGTCGCGTTTACTCATGCAAAGGGGGTGACGAGGTTGTGAGGGTTCCCATTCGCTCTATGCATCCGTTGGATATAGTGTAGTGTGCAACCTTGTCTTCCGGTTCACCGTAATGTCTCGACACGCCGGTGTAGCGGTGCAACTGCGTTTGTGCCTGATTGGGTGGTCGCTGTTGAAGCTCAATACCTGAGTCGTATTAGTCACTTTTCTGAACACTTTAGGTTTTAAATCATCAAAACAGGACATCCAGGAAGAATGGCTAATTTAGCCTTCAGCTTGAATTGTATGTCGTGGGAGACGGCATTGAGATGTTATTTGAAATTGGCGTCCAAATACCGAACCCCATTCATATTACTCTTACTTTGGGTACCATATATACAGTGCGTGACCTATCTCATGAAATGTTGGATAAAATTCTGAAGTGCGTTTTCGATTAGGAAGGATTAATTGGTAGCGGTTGTGATTCTGATTATCTTAAGGCATACTCTTATAACATTTTAGACTCGGCAGGATGTCGTCTTTTAAATGCACTTCTTTTCAATCTCCTGTAGAAAGCGTTCTCGGTAAAAAATGACTACCTAATTAGCATGCATTTTTCCCATTGGTTTTCGGTGGTTTTGGAAATTCAAATATATTTTATAGAAGCCGCAAACAAAATATGCTTTTTTTAGTCAATCGATAGAGAATCACGTCTTCTTTCTATTTTATATTTAAGGAAGAAGTATAATTAGGTTTTAAAAAAGTTTTCTAATTGCTGAAAAATTTGGAGCCTGATCATTCGTTGCATTAGCGCTTAGTGATTTCACTCTACAAGGTGCATGCGTTCCGCGTAAAGAAAATCCCATATTTTACTATGTCATTAAAGAGATACCATACAGGGTCCATAAAATTTTGCAATGGATGCGGACCATGTTGTACATTTCATGAGGAGCAGTGGTAAATGGCCAGGTACGATGCTTCTTGAATGGACATATCGCGATTCTAAAAGTCTCATAATTAGAAACTTTTTTTATAACCTAATTATACTCGTTTCTTTGGTATAAAATATAAAGAAGACGTGATTCTCTATTGATTGACTAAAAGAAAGCACATTTTTGTTTGTGGTTTCTATAAAATATATTTGAATTTCCAAGACCATCGAAAACCAATGGGAAAAATGCATGCTACTTAAGTAGTCATTTTTTTACCGAGCGCGCTTTCTACAGGAGATTGAAAAGAAGTGCATTTAAAAGCCGACATCCTGCCGAGTCCGAAATGTTATAAGATTATGCCTTATGATAATCAGTATCACAACCGCGACCAAGTAGTCCTTCCTAATCGAAAACGCATTTCAGAATTTCAGCCAACATTTCATGAGATAGGTCACGCACTGTACTCTCAGTTGGGTGATGTCGCTTTTTCCGAAAGAACTGCTACAGCCGGCCGAAAGCCTAGCAAAGTTTTCCTTGGTTTTTCTTTAAGCTGCTCATCTGGCAGACCGCCAATCATGATAGATGAAGTCAGTTGTACTAATGGGACCAATGAAGTCCCGTTGTGTGGGAACTCGTCCTCCATTCTGCTGAGTTGTCCTCAACTCAGCAATGGTGCCGTAATCGGCGTAGGCCATCCAGACTGTCTCAAAGAATCCTCACACGCATCTGTAACTTGAACTTACAGCAAAAAGGAGGGTCAATGGATGCAAAAACTGCCAAAGGACGGATGCGATGGCATCGCCTACACTTGGTCTTACCAGATTATCGACAACTTTGGTCTATAGATGACAAAACACGTTAGATCGAGAAGCAATGATGCTCAACGACCTATCCAGGAGTACAGGAGCAAAGACTTGCTTTGTCCCTCTCCCCCAGGTTAAGTAATTTGCAGACGAGCGCAAAACAACGAGCTACCAAAAATAAAAGTCGCCTTGACACCAAGGACAAACACAATCAAAAGAAAAACGATAATACAGTCCACACAGCCCCCCTCAAGCATGAGGTTAATCTGCTCACTCAAGTGGTGCGCCGCAAGCATATGCTAGAAGATGATGATTTCAGTAGTATGGAAAGGGCAGTGTATGAACATACATATCGAGAGGCAGAAGATCCCGCTTGTGGGCTGCTGCTGCCCCCTGTTGGAGCTGGGCACCGTGAGCCGAACTCTTCGATCCCACGGCTGCAGGACTTGAGCGAAGCGTTTGAGCACTGCTAGCTGCAATACCTCCGAAACCAGCACCTTCAGCCACGGCTCCGGGCGCGGTGTAACCTGAAAGCGTCGTCTTCTCATTTGGATGGATGTGCGCCGGTAGTACTTCCTCACTGCGCTGGAAAGACGCCTTACTTTTCTTCTCTAGAAAAAAGAAATACGTGGCTCTGACCATGAGATAGAGCCAATACCGCCTGCTGCCAAGCAAATGGGACTACAGGAAAAAAAAGCAAGCAGTGTACAAAAGGGATAATTTCAACAAAATGAGGTGATTTATTGCCTTTTCTATCGGATTAGGAAACAACCAAACTTACTTAGCGGATAATTCAGCCGTCATTCATTAGATAAGTAGTCTGGCGACCAAAGAATTACGCACTAAGCTTTCTACCAATTATTGTTTTAGTAGACTGAAATTGTGAACTATTTACGGCGCGGGATTTCGAAAAATGTTGTTATGCCCTAAAAAACACTGGCATGAGTTTTCAAACTCTCTTTTTCGCAAACCAGAATTTTAGTTGAAATTGCATGAGATGCACAGGATTTGCTTACCCTAATTACTCATATGCAAGTAGTATGTGATCTAACTCGTGGAACGAGATGACAGGAACTGATATTGTTGCTCTTTCAATTTTCTCAGAAATTAACTGCGAACTTGGAGTAGATCAGTATATACCAGGATCAATAGGTGTAGACCGGAATTTGGTGTATGACGAGCCGAACCGCTCGCAGCTGTGCCATGCAGCGGTAGAATATCGGCGCAACACGCGTGTATGGACTTTTAGCTAGTACCTCTGCTTCTAGTATGGTATCCTCTTGCCCTAAAAGAAACTGATATGACAATTTTAAGGCAGTACCAGCTTGTGCAAAATGTCAGTATTTATATTGTCATTATTCTCTGCATTCATAATCACAGAACAGAGTCATAAAGTAGGCATAGACAGCGAAATTGACTTCAACTTTGGTAAAAAGATGAAGCTTTCAGTTAATGACAGAAGAATTCATAGTATTTTTTATGAAAGTCAAAAATGGCCAAAAGTGTCGATTCCTCTCTTGGTTTTGCCGTGTAGAAGTTAAAGCATGTGGACATCTGTCAAGAGCACATTTTAACTAGGCAACTTATTATAGGAAGTTGCTCAACTGATAAAAAACGTATTGATCATTGAAATTTGTTGTAAATGCTTGCTTTTTCGAGATTGGGGTTTTATGTTTGAGTGGATCTTTAAAAGTGATTCAAACGGCCATCTGCATGAAAAAGAACGCCCACGCACCCGCCACTTCAGTAAATGCTTTCAAGAAATATCTTATTTTTAAGGTTTTGATAGGTACATAGCACCGCATCTATCTTTATGGGCAGATGGTTAAAAATACTAGAAATCATGAAGGAAGTACTAATATTTCAAGGACAATCCGGAAACCCCTGAACATTACCGTGTGTATACTGCTTAATTTAGTTTTTTGGTTAGATCACAGTTGGTAGCCAGGAATGGGGAGGCAGAAAGCGAGGTCCCTGCCTTACGGAAATGGTGGGAAAGAGGGTTATATGGGTGGGGCAAGTGCAAGTGCGGGTGGAGGAATGCTGGGAAAAAATAGTCAACAAAAGAAGTGTAGGGAAGTTCTAGTAAGGTAAGCTGTAAAGTTAAATCCCAACGAAACCTCATGCGAAAAACCTAGCCTTAACCCTGACCTTAACCTTAACCATAACCCTAATCTTAACCGTAACCTTAACCTTAACCATAACTTAACCTTAACCGTAACCCTTACCTAAACGGTTAATCATTATTTGATAATCGTTAACCCTAACCCTGAAGCCGAAACCCAACCCTAAAGCCAAACCATAATCATAAACCTAAACCCTAATCCTAACACTGAAGCCGGACCCTATAATGCAAATCCTAATCCTCAAACGTAACCTACTCCTAACCGTAACCCTCACTAAACCCAATTGCCTGACCGAAACGGCTGACCTACTTCATACAGTGGAAGCACACCAACTGATATCCAGTTCCCTAGACGAGGTAAACACACCTACTGATAACAATTAAATACGTCGACAGTATCAGCGTACAGTGCCTGGCTACCAACTGCGGTCTTACCAGTTTTTTTTTGCATGGACAAGCATTATGCACTTTTAAAACTGGAGTCTACACACGTGACAGGGATTTTTGCTTTTCGACATTTGCCCTTAAAATCATTGGAATAGTACTTGTGATGCTTATTTTACGTTTTCATTGTTAATCTGGTGCTTTGGTGGGTGTATTCAGACGGGTTTCAGGTAAGTTAATTTCGTTAATTCAGGAAGATTTTATTGGGTAGACCACCTGCTGTATGTACGAAAAGTGTAGCATTGTTCACTCTCTGGAGCGGTGCCGTTATGACGCACTATACACATGCTACTAGCTTCCGTTTAGTAATGATTATTTAGACATTCTTTTCAGTCGAAAGCGTGAAGACGAATTCGCGAAAATAACTAAGAAGGTTCACTCGTTGGAAGAAGAATTCTGTACGAAGTTTCGAATTCAACCCAACTCCACAATCCGGAGCAGCAACAGACAGATGTCAGACACATGGGGTAGAGTTATCACGATACTCCACAGACTGAAATGAATTGCTCTCGCACCCCTTTCCAAAAACAATTCTCGGTACAATCATTGCTTGAGCGACAGCATTCGAGTGGTTAATGGTTGAGAGTTCATCAGTGATATTTTTGATCGACGTGTAAATTCTCGTTACAGAAGAAGATTTTATCATATCCTCTTCTGAACTGCTTCCTTGAACTCGCCCATTCGCTTCTATCGGCAATTACTCAGTAGTACGCTCGCCAGACAGCTTTCACACGCGCCTTTCATGCGTGACTAATTATCCTCTCCAAACAATCCAGCATTTAAGATAATTGCGCTTGTTGATGGTCTGAGGATCAGACTCAATCGGCTCGAAACTCACAAAATTATAACCACTGGCGCGGAATTCGACTTTGTCGAGCTCGAAGATGTGGCCGGGTCCCACCGAATGAATTGCAACTTGAGGTTTAACGTAATCCGGCCCTAATATTGATATGCGTTCTGTCACCCACGTTCAGAGTACTATCCCAGCTCCTCCGACATAGGCTCTTTGTCCAAAACTGCGTCAGATCCAGCAAATGATTCCGCACATTTCTACTGTGACAGCAGGTCGTTGGGATTCATTACTTGACGGTTGTCCCTGGTCTGCGTGCAACCCAAACTTCGCGTGACGTGAGAGGACGGCCGCGGACCTCTGAGATCTTCTTGACGTGCAGGAGCATTGGGTCTAGTACTGTCTGCTCTCTTGTCTCGTGTGTGCACACACAGGGTGGGCGAATTGCGCGAGTAGTCATTCATTCTGGGTATCCGTGGGAGGTATGTAAATTTAGTAAATTTCATACGCCTATTCATTTGACGAATTATGGTAACTGTTTAATGAACTTATCAGCAGAACTGGTGTAAAACTGAAACTACCCTACTTCATACCGCATTCATATGTTCGTTACCAAAATTACTTGTTTCTGCTGCGTCATTCTCCTTGTTTTGTTCTTAAGGCCATTTAAGACCAACGAAACGGCTTGACAAACGATTTTTTCTAGGACCCTGTTCCCTGCACACGTCAGCATATTATGGTCTAACCATTGTTAGAAAAGACTGTGTCATAGACATACCGCTATTCGATTGGCTGGTCGACTTTTTCGATATCCGTAGGACATTGGAAAATTTGTGTCCAATACTGGGTCGGCGCTTGCGGATGCTGCTTGAACGGGGTGTCTTGCCCTCAGAACTCATTTTAGATGACTCCTGGTCACCCGAACCCTCGGCCGCCGACGTCTGTTGGTCATCGTGGGAGTCGAGGGAAGGAGCAGGTGGCCTGCCGGAAGACGTCGCACCGACGGTTGTCGGTCCACTGATCTCGTCTTCCTGCGCTGACGGGGGCTCCATGGACGGCACTGAGAAGTTCTCAGACTGTTCCAGACCCGTGCGATTAGGCACCGAGCTGCTAGCCTCTGGTTCCTCCAGCTCTTCCAACAGCTCTGGCCGCTCTTCCTGCCTCCGGTGCGATGCCCGGCGAGCGCTGCGCTCAGTAGTTGTGTAGCTGGCACCTGCTGACACGGAGGTTTGGCGCTGCGGTCGGTGCTGCTGGCGTTTGCGCGGCAATGAGGACGCAAATTCAGTTTCCCCACCGTAGTCTCGAGGTTGTGACGCCGAGTTCGCTGGCGGTGACTGAAGACTCAGCTTGGAGAAGTTAGAGAACTCGGAGATCTCAGAACCATCAGAGAGGATACTCTGATCGTCCTCAGAGACAGTAAACCTTGGAATTCTGTTCGAGGCAGAAACGGAGAGCACGAAATGATTGAAAGTGACCGCTGATACAAAAGTGCGCTAATATAAACAACAAATGGATAACATGTACTACTGAACTTGCAATCGATGGGGGTCCGGCTCGAATTGAGAGTCAGGGAATTGATAGCAGACAGGTAATTTGAATTAAAATATTGCCTGCCTTCGTTGAACCCCAAACGATTTTACTAGCAGTACAACATTGATATCATCCTGTTTTAACCACGCACTTTTATTCTTATTACAAACAATGACTACGGAGCGGAACCGGAGACAACGTCAGACCCAGTTTAGAGTTGTCGCCTTTTAATTTCCTCAGAAATTTTCTACGAAGTTGGAGTAGATAAGTTTATTCAAGGTCTATAGGCACAGACCGAGAATTTTATACATGAATATTTGGACCAAAGTCCATCAGCCACAGCCGGTAGCCGCGTAAGATTCATTAACTACCAACAGGCAGCTAGTAGTATACTTTAGGGTAAGGTGATACCATACGAACGGCACAGGTACTAGCCAAAAGCCGAACGATTTCACTAGCAGCACAACATTGTTGTCATCCTGCCTTAACCAAGAATCTTAATTCTTATTACAAACAATGGCTTTACGGAAGAACTCAACGCAGCGGAATCGGAGACAACATCAAACACAGTTTAAAGTCGCAACAGAAGGCCTGCTACAGCGTCTCTCTAGTTACTAATCTAAATCTGTAAAGTTATTGGTTATCTCCTTTGGTTTCTAGGAAAAGAGCCGAGTTCATGGCCGCCATGCACACCGCAAAGGGGAGAAGATAGTCGTTTACATAACGACCCACGCGAAAGGCAATGACACTTCTAACACCATACTTAACAGTGAAACAGCGTCGAATGAGCTATATGAACTGTGGTTTGGCTGCCATCTACTATGCCCCCACAATCCGGGTGTGAGAATTCTCCCCCCCCCACTTAATACCCTCCAAAGTTAAGATCTCCGGAAACGATCAATTAGATGAACCTTCTCTGACACACAGCATGCTTATTGGCCACTAGTGTGATTTAAGCATGATGTGTTGGAATAAATGTCCTAAGGACGAGAGCTCAGCTATTCGACACCTACGGCGTCTTATACCCAAATTGGAAGTTACACGCCAAAGCCACATCAGAAGCAGACGTCTCCTCAAAAA
>CACRXP010000692.1:237315-271675 GCA_902702965.1 Spirometra erinaceieuropaei | reverse complement strand
TTGGACGGACGGAGGGTACTGGAGTAGCTTTGCAGTTTATCAACAAAGGTTGGCTTTGTGACTGTCTAATTCCCTTGCATGGTACCTCTCAGCTTTGACCAATGCAAGTAACCAAAAGTCTGAACAAGAGGCACTTTCAAGCTTGCTAGTGGATGCTGACGGGAGTCTAAACTGAGATAAAGAATGGGACACCCCGACATTACGTGAATTTGGATAAAAATTAAACAATAATTCCCTTGTCTGGTGGCTAGTTCAAGTTCACTCAGACAAACTGAAGAAAAACGTACAAAAAACTCGAGGAAGGAGTGGAGGCTGGTGACGAAAAAGAAAGATTACTGGCCATGCGGCCGGGTCCTAATGACGACCAACTGCGTCAATGCGCTTGTCCTGGCAAGTAGTAATGGTCGAATGTCCCCGGTGCAGCCTGTCTGCTAATCGTGTCAATCGATTTTCGAGGTAAAACAAGTGATATCTGCTCAGTAAGGGTCGACACAGGTAGTGCAGATGATAGGTTGCTCATTTCACAAGTTGAAGTCCTCTACCACAGGCGATCGCACTTACTGTGACAGGGTTGTTCAGGCGATTAAGATGTCGTCATACACACCTTCCTCGCCCAGATCTTGGTCGTAAGTATTTTAAAGTAAACTTTCTAGAGCCTCCCTCTTCTGAGCAAACGTCGGATTCCGAGCCAGGCCCCTATGTCGACTCCTCTCTTACAACACAGTTGGGCGGCATCTAAGGTGGTTTATCGTGACTCCAGTAACGGACAGGCCCAGGCGATTGTCGACGGGGACACCATGATAAGAACAGTCTTCGGGAGGGATCATGGTTTGGACAGGCGAGACTGGTGACTCGTAGGTGGCGCGGACACAATCCCGCCTGTAGTCACAGCGCTGATACAGGCAATTGTGATAGAGGCACACCACGGGGGCGAGGATCGTACTTAAAGTTTGTCCAGCTGGCCAAGTCGATAACAGATTTAACCGAAGGTGGGCCCTCGCCGACGTCCGTGCTCCACTCGGTCTACCCCCGGTCTGACAAGCGCGTGCATCGTCGCGCCTTGATGTCGCGACATGTAACCTTGGACACAGACGAGTTCAAGTAGTTCGCGGTCTGGCTCCCTTCAGGCAGTTAAATGCGGAACGTGAGTGTTTATCACACCAAGAGGTAGACCGAGGCCCTAACTTTGTCGAGCAAAACAGACTTGGTCTGCGTGATCAGCCGCTGTGCGGCCGCTGGTTGGACTCGAGAGAGAGCCCTAAGACACAACGGGACGAGTGAGTTCAGTAAAAACGGTCAGGGAGCACCCCTCTACCGTGGTACATTCCCGATCGCAACCGACAGGACATCAAACCCCTGACTCAATGGTTGGAGGCGTTGAACTTCTAACAAGCAGACCGCGGGATCGAGCACCAGGTGTTCCACACTTCGGGGTTGGGTATGTCCGGCTGACGACGGCCAATAAGTCGGAAGTGGCCATTTCAGTCTCCATTGTCTTTTTCGGCAATAACATTTTGTGAACAGTAGTTTTGGCAACGGTAGGGTATAGGACACCGACTAACTTGAGCCAACCTGTGGACCGTGTCATACGTCGGATGGTGGTAGAGAGGGTTGTTGTGTGATGCCACACGCATAATGGAGTAACAAACTACTGAAAATGAACGAATTTCCACCGAAAGCGCTGTTGTACGCTATCATTTGGCAAAGAAAGTGAGCTCGATAAAAGGTTAACAAAAGGCAACCTCTGAGAAGTAACGGACTTTGAATAAACCGCCGCTGGTAAGTTTACGTTTAGTCAAGAGGACAAGGAAATTTCAACCAATGGAAACGATGAATAACAAGTGATGTTTACGGCCACATTGAAGTTTGGTGCATATTTTGGAGTTGCCAGCCACGTGAGGTCCTACTCCCTACCGTTACGGTAGTTCCTCCGCGGAGAGCGCAGTGACCCTCAGTAGAGTGATGTCAAAAAATTTGCAGCAGACGATTAACTGGACATCAGGCCGGAGTGGGTTTAAGCAGATAAATTACAACATAAAAATGCCACAGCCGTGTTGAGCTCAGTTTATCCAGATCGAAAAGGTTAATCAGTAGGAATTTGCAGCTCATTTCAGCACGACTGCTCACGCAACTGCAACTCACGTGGTCAAAGCTGTTCAGCTCCGAAGAAAGTTAACTAGGCGAGTTCTCGCCAAATGAGATCGACTGGCGCAGAGGACGAGGTCGGATTGCTGGTAAATCAAATCCGACCGACATCACTGCACGTAATATGTTTATTGAAAGGTGACCAAGCTTTGTTTATTCGTTCAAATGGCCGAATACGCATTGTATTTTCCCCAAACTAACCTAAAGGTGTGATTCCCGTCTTATTAATTTGGCCTATTCGTTCTAGTACGGTTGAGGTGCCCAACCGTTAGATAAATTGGGAATTAATAAAATACGGTGTACAGTTGTTCGGAGGATACAGTCAAGATACCTTTACCTTGTTGAAAACCACCGGTTTCCGATGCGACCTGAAATAATCAGAAAACAGGCAGTCAAAATGGTGCTGAAAGGGAACAGTTGAGAACTGTCATAAGTGACTTAGGTATTACAACTGGGTTTTATCCAGATTTCAGGGGGGCGATTCGAGTTAGGACCAGCGTTAGGAGAGTTGGGAATATGGATACGACTAGGGTTGGGGTTAGGTTAATAGGGGCTAGTGCTTGGGTTTGGGTTAAGAGGCTAAGGCTAGTCCCAACAACGGGATGCGCTGCAAATACGATGAATGAACCAATTCAAATAACCCGAAACAGTACTGTATCAATCTACCCGCATTCTCTGTCGTCCCTCGTCGCTGCTTTTATGACTTGGCCGACTTTGGCCTGGTATTTTGTTGCCTGTTCGTGACCTTTGCGACCCATACGGGGCTTGTTTGCTTCGTGAAGTCAATAGATCGGTGTGCGCCCATTCCTGATTGAATATATATATATATAATGGTAGGGGGCGGTAATACCATTCTGCATATATATATATATATCGATATGGGTAAAGATTCGAGGTCCAGATATTGTATCGCGTTCATCATCCCCCGAAGTAGACGAAGAAGAAGAAAGGGCGCATTCATGGACCGAGTTATATTTGTACTGACGTTTCGGAAACCCTCTCGTTTCCATCATCAATCACTCAACAGAGCCATAGATCTGCATCCTGCCTATCAGGCGCTACGCACAAGGCTCGAGTCAGTGCGGACAAGGCCATCAGGACAGTCGAGCAAAGCGACGCGTGGAAGACGGCCGATGTCAGCGGAAAGTAGGAGAGAAGCCGGGGGGGGGGTCATGTGACCAACGTGGGACGCCACCTTACCGCGACGCCCACGAGGCTGAGATTAACTCCCATGAGCCCCAACAACTGATCAGTCCGTTGAGGGACGCGGGGGAGGCCGACAAGCATGCTGGCTCGCCAACAATTACGACGGTCGCAAAGAGGTCATTAGTGGCAGGAGCCCACCGGCGGTCAATCGTGGAGAGGTCAACACTAATCGGCGGCGAACGGGCAGGTCAGAGTTCGTGCCTCACACACGGATATAATACCAGGCAGGTATCAAGGCTGACGCAATCAAGACCAGCAGGAACTGTCAACACATTACTCTGATGATGGAAACGAGAGGGTTTCCGAAACGTCAGTACAAATATAACTCGGTCCATGAATGCGCCCTATCCTCTTCTTCGTCTTCTTCGGGGGATGATGAACGCGATATATATATATATTTAGAAAGATGAAGTTCTTTGGGAAACAGCATAAATTCGCATGGGAGAACACTCGCATTGTTGGCGCCTGCCAATCAAGAAAAGGCCGCGAATTCCTGGAAGCAATGCACTCAGATGAGGCATGCATCAACCGGCATATCGATTTAGATGCCGCATACAAAATCGTTAAGGACAGATTCAAACTGAGTCAGCCAATCCCGAGATGACAATCTTAACCAATCATTGACTCCTTTTGCTAGACTCAGGCTAAAAGTTAATTGTTTTTGCACGCCCATTGTCTGAAGACGAGCTGGGGAACCAGTCTCGAAAATTCACAATAAAATTTTGCTGTTTCCCAAAGAACTTCATCTTTCTAATTATATTTCTTGGGATGCCTGTTTTTCAATATATATATATATATATCAATCAGGAATGGGCGCACACCGATCTATTGGCTTCACAAAGCAAACAAGCTCCGTATGTGTGGCAAAGGTCACAAACAGGCAACCAATTACCAGGCCGAAGTCGGCCAAGTCATAATAGCAGCGAGGAGGGACGACAGAGAATGCGGGTAGATTGATACAGCACTGTTTCGGGCTTATTCTGCCTTCATTCAGCCAATCATAACCCTGACCACCAGCAGCTGAGACCAGAAACACAAACATGCGCACAGACGCACCTGGCGCAGTCGGTCCACCACTCCCTCCTCGCTGCTATTATGACTTGGCCGACTTCGGCCTGGTAATTGGTTGCCTTTTCGTTACCTTTGCCACACATACGGAGCTTGTTTGCTTTGTGAAGCCAATAGATCGGTGTGCGCCCATTCCTGATTGATAAATACCCGATCTGCAGCGACAGAGAATGACAGGTGGCGAGGCACTGATGAACTTCGGTTCGATGAAGTGCTTAGGACCCATCTGGTAGGCCTCAGTGGTGGACCGACTGCGCCAGGTGCGTCTGTGCGCATGTTTGTGTTTCTGGTCTCAGCTGCTGGTGGTCAGGGTTATGATTGGCTGAATGAAGGCAGAATAAGCCCGAAACAGTGCTGTATCAATCTACCCGCATTCTCTGTCGTCCCTCCTCGCTGATATATATATATATATATATGTACTGGAAGTTAGGCATCCCAAGAGATATAAGTTGAAGTCGAGAACGTTCTTTGGGAAAAGGAGTTTATTGTGTGAATTTTCGACGTTGGTTCCCCAGGTCGTCGCCAGACACCGACAGAGAGCAAATGTGCCTTGAACAGTTAACATCTGGCAGTGCACTTGAAAATCAATAATTGTTCGGTCCTTGCGCCAGTGAGCGGCCGCCATCTGCGTCATTCTGTTCTGATTGGCTCGCGTCTCTTCCACTTCTCCTTCAGGCTTTTGTACGCGGCGTCCAACTCAATGTGCCGGTGGATACATGATTCGTCCGAGTGCATGGCCTCGAGGAACTCTCGGCCAGTATATAGACAGTATGGTTTTACCGACAAAGACAAAGGAGATTGGAATGGCCATTTCTGGCTTATTAGCCGTCGTCAGCCAGTCATACCTAAACCCGAAGTGTGGAACACCCGAGGCTCGAACTCGCGACCTGTTAGTTAGAAGTCCACGCCTCTAACAACTGGGCCACGAGCCCGTTGCCCTGTCCGTAGATGGTCTACCTCAAGAAATGCTGGCCGGAATTCCCGAAGGGGTTTTCGATCAGGAAGGATTACTTGAGTAGGGTTGTAAGACTGTTTGTCAGACACCATAATCCTAAGTCACGCCAGAGCGTCTCTTTTTGTGCGAGCTTCTTTCGGACCGCCCGTAAAAACCATTGCTGACAAAAATGACTACTGGATTATTAGGATATTTTCTCCCTGACTTTAACTACCCTCATAAATTCAAGCATAACTTATGGGAACCATGCCAAAAATACTCTTTCCTGTACTCATTTGGTAGCAAATTACGCTCTCTTCAAGTTTTATAGTTGACGAAGTGGTATCTTTAAGTATGCAATTTGAATAAGAGAGATGACTAGTGAGAAGAATACAACAGATTTGAATTCGTGCAGAAAATCAATGCAGAAACAGCAAGGTCAGGGTTTTGGTTAAAGCTGGCAAATCAATAAAGTTAACAATTCAAACACCGTAGGCCAAGAAAGTGAAGAAGGGGGAATGTTAAAGAGCAGAAGGGGGGGGGGAGAAAAGGAAAATCATGGAGCTAGAGGCTACCATGGTAATGTTAGGCTAACCACGTGTTCCAATTGTTTACAAAGACCTGGTTTCACTCGTCGTATATAGGCCGCCTCCAAATAACGAAATGTCCGAGTTGTTCGTGCCCGAACAATGCAGCCGAACTGGTATTATGCAGTCCTACTAAGCCACTCCCGATTCCACGGGCAAAGGATGCCTTGCCAATGCACGCCATTTCAAATTGTGTTTATGAATTCACATGCACTTGCGGATGCAAGTACATTGGGCGCTCGCAAAGGCAGTTGGCAGCCAGGTCTATTGAGCACCTGCCCAGATGGCTCTTAAGACAAAATAATAAAATCACGCATTCTTCGATTACGAAACACCTGCTTGATAGTGGTCACTCTGTCAACCCTTAAACTTCCTTCCGAGTACTTATTCGGGTACGAACAACTCGGACATTGCATTACCTGGAGGCAGCCTATATACGACGAGTGAAACCAGATCTTTGTAAACAATTGGAACACGTGGTTAACCTAACATTACCATGGTAGCCTCTATCTCCATGATTTTCCTTTTCTCCCCCCCTTTAGCTCTTTAACGTTGCCCCTTCTTCACTTTCTTGGCCTACGGTGTTTGAGTTGCTAACTTTATTGATTAGCCAGCTTTAACTAAAACCCTGACCTTGCTGTTTCTGCATTGATTTTCTGCACGAATTCAAATCTGTTGCATTCCTCTCACTCGTTATCTCTCTTATGAAGCGACAGGACGTAGCTGAGGAGACGTCGCGAAATTTTTTGGTACCAATAAATCCTGCCCTTCTTGCCTACTTCAGCTTCGTACCGGGGACAAAATGCTTCAAATTTGACTAAGGCGCAATTTACGGCCAAACGAGTACGAAAGGAGATATTATGCCTATGAGTCCATAAAGCACACTTACACTTATGAGCGTGTCGAAAATCAGTAGGAAGAAATACATGCGGCCGTTTTTTCGCCGAGCATGCGGATGCTTAAGAAGAAGCTCATTCAAAAACTGGCATCCTGACGCGACTGAAATATTTTTGGATTTTGCTGCACGATAACCAATATTACAGCCCTCCCCTCCCTAAGTAATTCTTCGGAATTAAAAAAAACGCATTTCAGATTTCGGTTGACATTGGATGAGGCAGGTCAGCTACGGTGTGCACTTTGCAGTTTGCTCTTTTAATGGATGAGAGCAATTTAAACATTTTCTTTCATTACTTGAAGGAAATACCTTCATAATAGTCTGTATACCAACCTGGTTGGACAAATCCGGATCGCCACCCGAGTTCCAGATCTGGGGAATAGGGTACCAGTAGGCTCGTCCCGAGAGGTCAGCCACGCTGAGGTCAATCAAAACCTTAAAAAATGAACAAGCGGTGATGGGAAAGATGCGAAAGAGGCACTGTGAGTTGGAGTAAATACAACTGAATTCTTTCGGGGGATAACAAATAGGAATCGCACACCTTGTAGTTGTCAGACAACGGATTGAAAGAGGTCAGTCCGGTAAATCATACATGTGAATACTGTTGGCTGCCTGTTGACAGTCTGTGAATATTAAACGGCTATTCCGTCCTAGCTGGTAGATTTAATTTCAAAGATTCATATCAGCTTTCGGAGATGAGCATGCAAGGTTTCATCCTGACTGATTTACTCCGAGTTAGAAAGTAATTTCTGGGAAGATTAGACAGTCAAGATTTCCAAAGTGAAGTATCTGCCAGAAAGCACACGTGGGACGCTGGGGGACCCACTGATGGGCCGAACGCCTCACAACTGTCATGCGGCGGCAGAATATCGGCGAAACACACGCCCAGGTTGCAGGCTAGTACATACCCATGATGTCGGTATTGACAAATCATACAAAGCGGAGAGAGGTCAACCAATTAATGCGCTTTATGGATCCCCCTCCATATGGACCGTCACTCAGAGAAGAACGATGGACTTGGGGAACCGGGTTACTGGGGTACTGCATTAAACGCTAAACTCTTATATGTAGGAGAATGCCCCGTGCGAAAATGAATGATGGCTGGTTGGACATTGCGTCAAAACCAACCTCAAGCCGCGTCGTACATGTTTTGCAAAGGGAATAAAATATGTGCTGAGATGGAGGGTGGAGTCAATGCTATTTATGGGAAACTAATTCACCCGCAAATCCCCCTACGTTGTGACGGTTGTTCCAGAGTCAAATAAATGCAATATCATGAAGACGTATCTGTTCAGGCTGGCAGCCATCCAAACGCTTGAGGATGTTCTGCGGAGACCACATAGATAACTAAAAGTAATATGCAGACCCCGATCAGTTGCAGTAATCGGTGTTGAGTACAAATCGGTCCTGTGGACGACGCTGGTGTTATAGCTTCGGTCGCAAGCACCTCAAGATTAACCAGGGGTCAGGACCTGCCAATGTGAGCTTATGTTGAATATTAACCCATCCAGGTGGGGGACTGGAATTTGGTCTCCCCATACGAAAGGTGGACTGCGTTAGATTCCAAGGGTCACATATTCCTGTACCCAACCTTCGTCTGAAATGCGGCAAACAGAGAGAGCCAACACTACCATCCATTTGGCCAAGCCTTATACTCAGACCTTCAGAAAGCTCTTATTTCGAGAGAGGCCAGACTGTTTACCGAAGATTTTGAATCAATCGCATTATCGATCCAGCCGAGTGTCCATGTCCTGCCGTCTGGTGTCGAAAATACTCAGTCACATGCGAATGTCCTGCTCTGAGTTTAGGCTAACTAAGCTAGTCAGCGCAGCTAGTTCGAAACGGAGATAATGTACTAAACGAGTTCCATATTGAGACGCTGCCAGTACGAGCGAAGATGCGAGTTCCAGGAACTAGCTGGAAAGAAGTAGAAGTGATCGCCGAAACAGGAGCTTTATTCGCCTGACGTTTCGGATTCTCGCCCGAACCCATCATCAGAGACAGTGACGGAAACGGGTGATTACTGCGCTGGAAGTTGCAGCATTTATAGGATGTAGTCGACTTGTTACTGCTCGATCATCTGGCTCACCGGCCTGAGCGCTCCCCGAGTGTTTAATTGCTTTGGCCAGACTATGCCTCAGCACCAAAGATGGAGTGGGATGTCGTTGAATTTGTTGATAGACTGTGGTCCCGTGAACCGTGACTCAAGCAACTCGCCTCTCACGCGACTATTAACCTTCGCGAGAATTTCGGTCTCACCTAATTCGAATGTATAACCGATGCTCGTCGATTGGACGGTGACCTGGGAGTTGGCATCATTTCCTCGCACCGCTGATGCGTGTTCGGTTATTCCCGTCCAGAGTAGTGTTCCAGTTTCCCTGGCGTAGTTGCTTTGTCATAACAAAACCAGATCCGGACGACGAGTCTTGATGAAGGAGAGAGCGGTCGATTATCATAGGTAGGCGGTAGCATAGCGACTGCATCCTACAAATACTGCAACTCTCTGTGCACAAATCACCCGTTTCTTTCACTGTCTCTAATGATGGGTTCGAGCGAGAATCCGAAACGTCGGGCAAATAAAACTCCTGTTTCAGTGATCGCGTCTACTTCTTATTAACGTTGCCAGTAGTTTGAAAGAAAAAAATGTGACATGCCATAACTTCCGCTATTGTTCCGACCACCCGAAGTGAATCAGTCTGCATGTTCTACGTCAGCGGACTAATTCACTTGGATCTCTAAACAACACAGAGTTGAACCAATCCGTGACATGTACCTGAACGTTTCACTTCCTATTACTCGACTTCGGACAAATCCTGTGCATCTGCAAAAAAGGGACCCTCAGGAATTACCGAAAGTTGCGACTGTTCAGTCACAGCTCTCAGGGTAGTAGAAGTAAGCAAAGTTGTATGTTTCCTAAGCAACTGCCATTACACCAAAAAGAAGAGAACTGTAAACAGAATTTTCAGACAGCAGCCACATTTCACGCAAAGTTGGAAAAGTTTTAAAACGTTTAAAAAACTGAAGTCACACACCTCGCCCACAAGAGCGACGCGCTCATTGTCGGAGTCGAAGACGGCCACTTCCAGTTCGTGGGAAGTGACGTCCTCCCGTGAGAAGTCGTTGTATGTGAAGGTGTGCACCCATACGGGGTTGTTGGTTTCTGGTATTACTCGAGTAAACTGTCGCGCTGCTTTGCTGAACGGGCAGAATGTAAAAGGGGTAGTTAGTAGATGTCTGGGACAGAGGAAAAAAAAGACGGAACGTTTTCCACGGGAAGAAAATATTATGACAGGTTTGGCGCTACGGCTTCGCTGTCTCTCAGTCTGAGGTAATAGGAAAGGCATCTGAATACGCTGCATCGCAGTACCCACACAAATTCTGACAGCAATATGCCTATTTTAGAAGGTCCTGTCCAGATTAGGTTAGCTTACTGACAAACGATGGTCGGATTGCAGGTAACCATGGGCCTTGATTGCCGATAGGTACAGTAGGTGGGCTTACTCATAAAATCTCAACAGAAATTGAAAAACGTGTTTTCGGTTCGAAAAAGATAAATTAAGCAGAGTTGTAAAACGTCTTTCCGACTGCATTTAAGAACCATACTCCGTAAAAAATGACTAAATAAGTAGCATGTATTTTTTCATTGATTTTCGATGTCCTTAAAGATTAAATTATATTTCATAGAAAACAGGCACAAAATATCCATTCTTTTACTGATTCAGCAGAAAATAAAGTCTTCTTTCAATTTAATACTCGAAGGAAGGGTATAATTTGGTTTTATAAAACTTTTTCAATTCCCGAATAATTTTGGACCAGACCTGCCGTCACACTTGCATTCAGGGTTCTCCAACCACAAGCCGTATAATTTCCGCGTATGGAAAACCATACATTTGTCTATCGTATAAAGAGGAAATCATATGGAATTCATATAATTAAACAGTGGATTTGAGCCACTTTGTTAACTCTAAAAGCCACGTTGGTAAATGCAGATGCATGACATTTTATGAAGGGTCATTTGACAGTAATAAAAAAGCTCACAATTAGAAACTTTTTAAATACCGAATTACACCCTTCCTTTGAGTATAAAATTGAAGGAGGACGTAATTTTCTGCTGAATGAGCAAAAGGATGAATACTTCTATGTATTTCTTCCGTGAAATATAACTAAATGTTTAAGGACATAGATAATCGATGGAAAAATTCATGCTACTTATGTAGTCATTTTTTACGGAGTATGGTTTATAGATGCAGCCGGACAAAAGTTTGTTCAAAGGCCGACGTCCGCGGGTAACTGAATAATTATAGAATTATGCTGTACGATGATTGGTTTAACAACCGTAATTTATTAATCTTTTCGAAACGAAAACGCATTTCGGAATTTATGTTGATATTTCATGAGTTAGCCCACCTACTGTAGTTATTTTAGTTTGCAAACCCAGGGTTGAGCATGGTTGGTCAACGACAACCGTTCCAGTCTCTCTTGTCTTTGTCGGTACATATTCCTATTTTAGCAGTACGTCTGTCAGTTCTGGAATTGGCCCAGTTTATATACAGTAATTTTCTATCCAACAGATATTTCACCAGTCTGTGCAAAGTCTTTCGTACGGCGACATGGATGGAATCGCCTTTGGCATGACAAGCGGTCCCTATCTTCCTGATCTTTACGTTCAGGGCCTTAAGCTTATGTTGGTTGATAGAGGAGACCTCTTCATGATAAAAAAAACCATTTTTTCAGAGGAAGTTCCTGACACGCCCTTATTTTAATCGAAAGACAGAGCCCTTCATCGATGCAGCCCGATTGCAGAACGGAATACGAGCAATTCAATATTTTCCTCGAGTTATAGTCGACAAAATTTGCAGACTGTCGAAAATCGATGAACGATTACCAATCAGGAAATGTGAGCGGCATTCGCATGTGACTGCGCATTTTCGACGGTATTCGAGAGGACATAGACACGCGGCTTGATCGATAAGACAGTTGACTCGAAATCTTTGATAAGCATTCTGACCCTCTCTCAAAACTAGAGCTCTCTAGATGTCTGAGTATACGGCTTGGCCAACTGACGAAGGTCAATGATAAAAATTGGCCGTATAGGTCTGTGCAGAACAAGGAAGTATAAATTTGCATGATCACGTGTCCATTTACAGTTAAGGTGTACAAAATGACATTCGAAACCAATGCAACCGCTATTCTCCTCTCAGGCAGATTATTTCAAAATTAGCCTCAATATGCCGACCACGATCCCTGCCGTATCTGGAAAGGATCACCCCAGCCTTCATTTGCATTCCGCCTCTGCCGGGTGGAGGCGTCGAAGAGAAGGACGGTTGTATATATGGAGACGTGATCTCAATAAGTCAGTAATGTTTGAGCTGGGGGTTGCATTTGCGCATAGTAAGGTTACCTATTCGTGGCGTTTGCCACCCACACGGAGCTTTTTCGCTTTGAGAAGCTGACAGATCAGTGTGCGCCCATTCCTGATTACACACTAAGGTCTCTGTACAGTTTTTGAAATCCACCATTGCGTTCTCTCTTTCCCTTTCTCGCTTAGCTCATATATCTAACATTGAGGTGTTTTTTTTCAAGAAAACATTGCGCTTGTCGAGACAGGTGCAAGGTTTGGACTTGGCGAACAAGTACTCAGAGGAAGGTCATTTCAGCCGCAAGTTTAGTGAGTAACAATGACTTTTAGGAGCTCCAAATGCGAGTTTATGCAGTCAGCGGGAGGTTAATGATTGTGGAGACTTGTATTTTAATAGTCTGCCGCATGGGAGAGGTGAAGGACGTACCTCGATTCGGGCAGGACGCAAACCTGACAGAAACTGCTGGATAGGAGATTGCGTCTGTCGAACAGAGGTGGAAGATCCCGCGCAGACAGGACACACACGTTCAACGTCTGGGTATCCTCGTTGTATCGCAGCTTCAGCTGAATATGGGATAGGCATGGGAAACATTTTTAATTGACGCTAAGTTTTGGGTCAAAAGCAAACATCAGTCCCGCCAACTCTGTTAAGAACTTACAGGAAATGTTGTGCTGAAAGGTTATTTGAGGGGGAAGAGATTCCGTGTGGAGATTCTGTCTGATGACACAGTTGACACACACATGCAAAGAGTTCTAATCTTTGCATTAAAAACTTTCAGCAATTGCATCTAATTCACTTTGCGTGAAATCCTGAAAGACAGCTCGCGTTTACTTAACGACTTGCAAGAACGACAGGTTTGATCCTACAAGGGTCGGTCAATGAGGATTTAAATGCACCTGTCATGGGTGTCATCATCGGTGAATCGCACCAGCCGCAGGTTTGAGAGGACAAGTAATCGAAGCCTGACAAGGTATTTTATGAGCACTTTTGCCGCACTTCGAAGTCTTATTCTCTGGAGGATACATCCACCCCATAATAAAAATCGTAAGCACTAGTTATCGACGATACTAATATTATCAACACCAGCAGCAATCGTACTGCTACTATTACTGGTGCCACTACTACTACTACTACTACTACTACTGCTACTACTACTACTACTACTACTACTACTATTACTACTACTACTACTACTACTTCTAGTGCGGACTTTGCAGTTGATATTTCGGCAGTTCAAGGTCATAAGCTTCCGGCATTGGTAGATATCTCAGTTTATTATTTACAAAAGTGTATATCTGTGAAGAAGGAGACACGATCGTTGGGACAAGAGCTTTATTGGCCTGACGTTAAGGATTTCTGCTAGAACCCATCATCACAGACAAAAGCAGATACGGGTGGTTCATGCACAAGGAGCTGCAGTATTTATAGGATGCAGTCGCCATGCAACCGCATACCTATGAACATTCACGGCTCCCCCCTTCATCCGGGTTCGTCGCACTTGGTGTGCTAATTGTTTGATGGTGGACATTCGCATCGTTAATCGCTGCAATTTCATCACGTGTGTTAAATGTTGATGTGATGATGGCTTGACCATCTGATTCACTGACCCTGGCGTTGGGATCAGTCTTCACCTGAGCGCTCCCCGCGTGGCTAATTACTCCGCCTAGGCGAAGTCCCAGCACCGAGTATGGAATGGGAAGTTCATTGGACTTGTTAACGGACTGGGGGCCAGTAAACCATGATTCAAGTAGATCCCGGCTCACGCGGTTGTCACGTCTAGCGAGAATTTTGACCTCGCGGAATTTGAATGTGTGGCCGGATCTCGTCGAATGAGCCGCAACTTAAAAGCTGGCGTCATTTCTCCGCACCGCTGCAGCGTGCTCGGCCATTCTCGTTCGGAGCTGTGTTTCGGTTTCTCCGACGTCGTTGTTTTGTCCACAACTGCACCAGATCCCGTAAAAGACTCCAGACGTTTCTTGCCGTCGCAGTGGGTCTTTTGGCTTCACTACCTGACGCCTGATGGTTGTCTCCCGTCTGTGTGCAACTCCAGCCCCAAGTAGTGAGACAAGCCGGCTGAGAGCTTCCGAAACGTTTTTGACATACGGAAGCTCTTGCCAAAATTTGGAATCCTTACGGTTTGACCTTTCGCCCCTTTTGCGTATGCACCGGTTGAAGAAGTTGCACGCGTAGCCGCCGGCTTTGAAGACCCGTCGAAGGTAGTGTAGTTCAGCAATCTTGTATTCCGGCTCACTGCAGTGCGGTGCGACACGCCAATAGAGCGTTCATACACAACTGCGTTTGTGGCTGATTAGGTGGTTGCTGTTGAATTTCAGTACTCTCATCGTATTTGGGGTTTTCCTAAACACTTTGGTAGTATGCCGCAAAGACTGTGGTGGCCTTGCGCATGAACCACCCGTAACTGCTTTTGTCTCCGATGACGGGTTTGAGCAGTAATCCAAAAAGTCAGGGGAATAAAGCTCTTGTCCCAGAGATCGTGTTTCCTCCTTCACGACTACTTCCCGGGACTCGTCTCTTCGCCTCTATTGGCAGTGTGTATCTTCCCAATACCAGCCGCCCGTTGACTAAATTACTTTTTTATGGAAATTTAGAAATCATCTATAACTTTCAACCCCCCTTTCTCAGTTAATGGTTAATATAGTATAGAAGGCAGCAGGCAGGAACCAACCTGGAGGTGGGGGTCAAATTCATTTCTCCCATAGGCGTAGGCTGTTCCCTCGTCTTCTGACTCATTTTGTTCCTCATTACCTGCAAAAAGTAAAATTCAGGAGGCGGTCACATAACTTTCTCTGCTTAACATTGACCCAACTAACTACTGAGCGTCGAAAGCTGAGCTCGAAGTAAACATGTGAAGCAACTGTGCTAAGCAGGTCATTTTTAATTGACCGAGCTATTTACGGAAGCATATTTTAACCTGACCAGTAATTCTCATGGCTTCTCGTCCAGCTGTCAATAAGCACCTCTCGGTAGGATGCTTTAACTATCAGAAACAAGCCTTCTGTCCAGGGACGCTTTTTACACAGTCCGCGAATTTGTGGCCCTAACTCGAAAACAGACTGCATACGATATGACTAACAGTAAACTCCCGGGATCTAGAACAGTCAGATTTAGAAGGCTTGATGCAAAAGCTGCATTTCACACCCGCCTGCTAAATATAGGATAAAGCATATAGAATGCAGACCACAAGAATGAAAAAGATCGAGAATAAACTCACAGTTGTAGGCGCAAGATGTGGGCGTGGTCGGTCTGGTTTCAGTGTAGTAATCGCTGTAAAGTTAGCAGAAATTGATGGTATTAGATCAGTTTAATCTACCAGTTGAAAAGATGATACTTCAGTTTACGTTTAGCCGTATAAAAATGCTGGAGAGTCTTGCTTGCCAAATGAAAGGCTCTGTAGGCCATGAGAACCGAAATATTAAAGATTTCGGTTAGCAATGGTCACATTTGCGAGCACCTGTTACGCCTGGCCTTTAAAAATAAGCCGTTTTTTGCGACAGCATTTCATATAACATTAAGCGACGATTGAAATGCGTCATCGAAAAAACATACAACGCAACCGAACTCATCTTTAGCGGTCTTAGTAATACTATCCCAATTCCCGTCAAATTGCGTTTACGAATTCCCATGCACTTGTGGATGCAAGGACATTGGGCAAACGCAAAGGCAAATGGCAGCCAAGTTGGTTGAGCGCCTACCCAAATGGCTACTAAAGCAGGAAAATGAAATTTCATGTTCTTTTACCACAAAGCACCTCATAGACAGCGGTCACTCCGTCGAACCCAAAATATCCTTCCGAGAATTAGTTCGGGCACGAACAACTCAGATACTGCGTTACTTGAGGCTGCCTGCATACGGCGGGAGAAACCTGACCGATGCAAACTGTTAGACCACGTGGTCAACCTCAACCTGCCCCGGTAAATCTCAGCCCTTTTGAGTTGCACGTCTCTCTGCGTGCTAACTCCCTCATGTTCTTTCCTAAGTTGTGTTTTTGAGTCACCATCTTATCGATTAACCTGCCTGCAGTACACGATGACCTTGTTGTTTTGTATTTATTTTCTCTGAGGAAATCCAAATCTCTGTATACTTCTTATTCGTTATCTCCGTTATGCAGCGACAGGCTGCAGTTGACAAGCCGTCGCGAAATTTATTGATCCCAATAAATTCAGCTGTTTGCTTGCTTCAAATTGTTGCCGGGGAAATATTGCTCCAAAATTCATATTTAGCTATTTCTTTTAGCTACACGTAATTTTAGCCTCCTCTAAACGCACGCTGAAAATCACGTCCTTTTTTATATATACAAGTTGGCAACCCCGCCCACTAGCACTTCCAGGAAGAGATGAATCCTCCTACTAACCGGTGAGTTCAATTATGAACTTTTCTCCTGCTTATAGCCCAGGGTGCTTAGAGGATTTTTCATATCGAAACAATTGTGAAGAGCTCGGCGCCTCGGTGGGATTCGAACCCATGCAGTAAGGGGAAGGCTTTGGTACAGCCAACGCTCTAACCACTTGAGCTACGAGGTCCCTCCTAGACGACGCGATTTAAATCACATTTGGGTCAAGTTTGCCCGCCCAACCTATTGCAACGTCTGGAATCCACCAAATCTGATGCAGTAAGTTGACTGCCCAGGCAGGATTTCCTAAGTAATTCACCTAGAATCCACCAGATGACTACCGGGCCCACGTAATTCATAGATGCTGGTAGATCAAGTGGTTAGAGCATTGACTGTATTAAAAACTTCCTCTTACTGCGTGGGTTCGAATTCCACCGAGGCGCCGAGTTTTTAAAAATTGGGCCAATACGAAATATTCAAAATCTGCCAAAACACCTACGAATAGAGGATTTTTGTTAAATATTGTGTACGTCTCAAGATAAAAACGTCCGCTCTTGATAGATTCAGGTAGTTTTAAATATTTTATTGTGGCGAAAATTTGGAAAGAAATAAGGATGCTTGTCCAAGTCAGGACTGGAGGTCTATCGGGTTACAGGTGAGCAACTGTCAAAATAAACTAGAAATTTGGAAGGACAACCTGTACTCCAGTCAGCCAATCAGATACGTGAGGAAATTTCAGTTGGCTGAAAGGCAGGCCGGTCAGTGTGCAGCGGAAAGAAGTTGGAGGGAAATAAGGCAGGTAGTCAAGGTCATTTTTACGAATTGGAAGACAGCAAGGCTCAGGGCGTTTACCCGTCATAACCAACTGTGGTAAGGGGATGCCAAAAGTCAGAATGTCTCGAAATTATCGTTCCGACTGCCAGCACTACTGCTGTTATCATTACCTTCATAACCAACTTTCGCTTTATTATTCCTGTTAATGTTTCTAGTACTGATACTCTCATATCATTGCTGCCGTGACTTTTACTGTAAGCAAATGAAAACTGGGAAGTTAGAGGCTATCTGCTAAATCCAGTACAGTTTCACGCAAAGAGGAAATGAAAGAGACATTAAATTGCAAAATTTAGAGATGCAGTGTCAGCTAAGATCAGGAAATTTTACATAGTCAGCAACTTAAGAATATCTGTAAATAAAAAACGACGGCAAGACGAGGCAGCAAAGTTTTAGAACAAGCGTGCATGCCGACATAATCAAATACCCCGAAATTCCTGATGTTAAAAGGCAGTTAACGAAGAGAATGTATTGATCCTTGAAATAATCGCCCAAAGTGTTCCCAGCAATATCAAAATTAAATATCTTTGCTGTAGACTGTGCAAGATGAGACGTAACCCAGATCAGTCTCAGCAAATGTAACAAGCGTACTGCTTTCTCTTCGAGCTGGCATCGTGTGCTCGAGGGTATGCAATGTGTGTCTTAACTCTCATTACTGCGATATGGTACGCCGATGTCATATGCACCATATGTCCAAGGTGGCAGTGCTAACTTGGAAATATTTTAACTGATGTCAGTGCGAAGATTCTGGGAGCTCCCGTCCTGTAAATCGGGTAGTTTGGAAGGTCCAGTCGTCCGGGATAAAACGGCTTAAACAACCTTCTTTACAAATTCTAGTGGTTAGACACTGCGATACCACACCGGACTCAGTGCAAGTCCTTCTCAAACACTTCCTGTAAACCCAGTGCATTTGGGTTCATATACATTGGTTCTTGTGGGAGTTTAGGAAGTGTATTCTTGTATAGACAAGAAATTGTGGGAGTACGAATAGGAACTTCACAAAATATTTCTCAAGATTGCCTGCCCACTTATTGGGCGCGTACATGCTAACCTTCCAAGACTGAAGCGCTTCTCAAAGTATCCTATATTACTAGTATCACATTCAACTGCCAATCATACAGTGAAATGCAGACGACACAACAAAGTAACTTAGAAATCCTGCATAACGGGAACTGCTGTAGTGATCTCAAAGGAGCGGTGAGTAGGAGATCCGTAGACAGCCCACAGTTATATTCCTTAAAAGAATTGAGGGATATGCGAGCTTCAACACCTATTCCCTTGCGTGCAGAGGATTTTGTGGGACGCACACGCATAAATCTTTTACGGAGAAAATGTTTCGATAAAAGGCTGTTTGTTCTCAAACTTCTCCCTCTGCTGTTTTGTGATCAATGAAGAAACATGCTCGAAAGTCTGTTTTGTCGGATTTACTTGGACGGAGTTATACGGAGCACTAAAGACCACAGAACACCAAGCGTCTATTTCCCAGCTTATGTCATTAATTCGTCAACAAATGCATGCTAAGTGGTCGCGGGCCTCCCCGTAAGATTTCCGGGAGCTGATAGTAGTTGGCATAAATGTTCAACTAAACAAACAGTACTCAACAGGCACGTTTACGAGGGGATAAGCGTCGAGTGCAAGTGCCTTCCTTATGCACAGATGGTTCATAAATTACTTTTGGCGCCTGCATCCGATTTGGTCAAGCGCTATAGACGTCTAAGAAGTACTTCCACGTCACATCTTGTCGGAGGTTGATTAATCCAGGCGAAAAGCACTTTCAACAATGACCAGCTCCAAAAGGACTCTCAATTTCTATAACAACGTGGTATTGGAAAGAACTTTACTTTTCTTGAGTTGTACAACAATTCATATTACCCGTCTTTTACATTGTTTTTCTCCGTCATTATTTGTTGACTAACTACAACATCTTCCCATTTTAGACTACGGGCTTCCTGTATGTAGTAGAATTTAGTAGCTCTAATTATCGTTTACACTAGATATATAGCGTTAGTGCGGTTCCACCACTTTTACGCATTCAAGAACACCATGTTTTCTCTCCTAAAGATCTTACTATTAACATTCCGGCATAGATATCAAAGTCCCATATCATATTTGACCTAACTCATCAAAGCCGACGACCGAAACTGATACTGGAAGTTTCGGATGCCTCGACCTTTACGCATTTCGTTCGCCCGTCCAGCCCCTTCAAGTGTATGTTCTGTTCTTGTACAGAAAACGTGTTCACACAGTTTTATCAAGCATAATGCCCATACTTTCGAGCGAAAATGAACGTTGCAGTATATTCCAGGAATTTTCTGTGCGAATACCTGTCCTAGATTCCGATTGCGTATCTGAACGCATTTTTTGAGAGGAGAACAATTTAATTTCGAGAGGCATACTAAACAGAGCTTCCTACACTTGAACATTGATTTTTCGTCTGATGTCAACCATGGGAATTAGTTTGCTAACACGCTGTTATTTTCAGAGAAGAAGATATTTATCGATTTTTAATAGTCAAATTAGCCAATCTGTGCGATTTCTTGTCCTAAAGTGCAGTAATAAAGCACATAGGCAATCGTTTTGTTTAAATTGGCCGACACTTTTTTTACTACTAAACAGAGCTTGCTACACCTGAACATATATTTTTTATCTGATGCCAACCATGGGAATTAGTTTGTTAACACGCTGGTTACTTTCAGAGAACCAGAAATTTATCGATTTTTGATAAGCAGTTTAGCAAATCTGTGCGATTTATTGTCCTAAAGTGTTAACGAGCAATCGTCTTGTTTAAATTGGCTGAAATTGCTTTGTGCTTCGGGTGGACATATATCTGTGCTCGACCTTTAAATATTCGAAAAAATTAATTAGCTTTTACGTGGTCTACCCATTAAAAATAAAGAATGACTTACTCTAAGATTCGCTGAACAATCATCCAGACATCGCTGCTTTCACAGGAGAGTGCAAGGACTTCGGAGACCTGCTCCTGATGAAGGCCTCGCAAACTGTGCCCATTCCATTCAAGAATTTCGTCTCCGATCTGTAGACTGCCGACGACGTCCGCGACTGAGCCCTCCTGCACGTGGCTGATGAAGGTCCCGATAAGGTCTGAGGGCATCCGCTTCCCGATCACCAGTTTTAAGCCTTTAATGCAAAAAAGCGTTGACATTAAAACCTCTTGTACCAGACTATTTGGCCTGATTGCAGGTCGAAATAGGGTCGCACGTTTTGTAGTACCTTTGCCTGACGGCCGCTAGTAGGTTTGCAATGACAGTTCTGTTATTATCTATAAGTTGCCGGAAAAATCGCGATATGAATCGGCCTGATAAGCGAACCGCACCCAACGTGTAAAATGAGGTGACAATTCCCAAAATACTTATTTATCCGCGAGTATATTTCAGAAATCAACCGACCCCTACGAAAATTGGTTAATGTCTTTGTTAGATACTCCAAGCTAGTTTGTTCTATGCATAAAATCGCTGATTTGTCTAGGTTGATGTTAATCACCTCAGATATCTGCAAATGGTTGGGACTGAGCTGGTAGGTCATGTCTTAGGAACTAACTGGCGTTCAGTCGCTACTAACCGAGCCAGTATTATTAATACCCTCTAACTTTAGGGTAAGGTGATACTATACTAAGAGCACAGGTACCAGCCAAAAGCGCATACACGCGCGTTTCGTCGATGTTTTGCCGCAGCATGGCGCATCTACGAGGCGTTCGGCTCGTCAGTGGGTCCCCCAGCATTCCCCGTGTGTTTTCTGGTAGATACCCTAATTTAGAAATTGTCGCTTTTTAATTTCCTCAGAAATTATCTAGGGAGTTGAAGTAGATCGGTTTATTCAAGGTCTATAGACACAGACTGCGAATTTGATACATGAATATTTGGACCAAAATCCATCTGCCACAGCGGGTAACCGCGTAAAATTTATTAACAGCCGACAGACAGCTAGTAGTATACTTTAGGGTAAGGTGATACCAGACTAACAGCACAGGTACTAGCCTGTGACTGATGGATTTTTGCCCAAATATCCATGTATAGAATTCACGGTCTGTGTCTATAGACCTTGAATAAACTGATCTACTCCAACTGTGTAGATATTTTCTGAGGAAATTAAAAAGCGACAATTTCTAAATTGGAGTATCTACCTGGAAACACACGGAGAATGCTGGGGGACCCACTGACGAGCCGAACCCCTCGCAGATGCGCCATGCATCGGAAGATTATCGGCGAAACATGCGTGTACGGACTTTTGGCTAGTACCTGTGCTGTTAGTATAGTATCACCTTACCCTAAAGTATACTACTAGCTGTCTGCCGGCAGTTATTAAATATTACGTGGTTGCCCGCTGTTGCAGATGGACTTTGGCCCAAATATTAATGTATCAAATTCTCGGTCTACTACTACTACTACTACTACTACTACTACCACTACTACTACTACTACTACTACTACTACTACTCCTAATAGTCGCAACGGTATCACTGTTCGTGCTACTACTAAGGGTATAACAACTACTATTAGCCTTCTCAAAACCGATACTTCTTTTAAAAACACTGCTACTTTGAATAATAACTTTATCAGTAACTCTGTCTTTTAATTTTGTTCAGTCACACAAACTGTCATTGTAACGGAGCACGCAGGATCGCTGCACACGTCCCGAAAAAGGAACTTCCCGTCCTTGAGAAGTTCAGAACTAGCAGTAACAAAAGTTCCAGCCTACTCTCATGCAGCGCACAACAAGCACCTCACAGAGACAAAGTCCGCAAAAATATTCGCTTATTTAAAGATGGATATTTGACGCAAGAATCCAGGTTATGCATTTCGACCACGGTCAGTTTGCATGGTAAGCACGAGGAAGAAAGCCAGAGGCTATCGAGTTGGTAACTTTGACGTAGTAGTGAAACTTCAGGGCCGTCCCCGTATGTGAGTGCGTTATTCCTATAACTTTATAAGTTTAAATGAGTATAAGAATTCAGGGCATTTGTCCGCATAGAGGTTTTCGGGGCCTAAATAAGTGGCAACCTAAATCAAATATTAGTTTCGAATTTTTGACAACCCGTATGATAAAAACATGCAAGTCATCATGTGGAAAGCCTTAGGGTTACGGGTTTAGTTTCAAACGTTGCTACCCCCATGGATCTGAATGTGTACGCGAAATTCATTAGTTCTTAAATGTAACATTTAAAAGGGCCATTAATTATGATCTTATTTTTGGAAAACATGTCCGCTTTAATTCTGAAATTTACAACAAAGAAAGCTAAGGGTTAAAAGGAACGCTCCGATTTTTTACTAACTTCCACTCAAATATCCATGAAGGTCAATATTTAGAAGTTACGCAAATGCCTCGTGAATCAAACGAATTTTCCCAACTCTCTGCTCGACTTCGGGGAATTTCAGGATGATTAAACTTTGAAGTTCCAATCGACAAGGAAAGCAGACTGAACAAACCCCCGCAGCGCATAAATCATTGCCAGACACGCTCAAAAAGGTATAGAATACCAAAGTTTAACTCGTGAAATACATTACAATTTCAAAGATTGTAGTTCTGCGGGGCGCAGTTTTCCATAAACCAATCTCAAACCACACCTATTTGTTTATCTTTAAGATCACTCATATAAGTATTGGAAGTTATTAAAGAAAGGTACAAATAAATTGGTGCTTTTTTGAGGGGACTTGATGTGTGTGAGTGAATGCATTTAAAAGAATTTAAGGAGTCATATTCACAGTCCATTTTCGAGGATGAATAACTGAACAGGACATACAACCGTTGAAAGGGTCCCTATTTGTGTCAGAATGTGCCACCGACTTATACAGCCGTTGGCAGGAACGATGAAAAATGTCAACGCCTATTCAAAGTTAAAAGGGCCCGCGGTGGAAACGTTAACCCGAAATGGAACTGAGCTATTTGCAGTAGTGAAGTTAAGGTCATGAAAATCTTCGTCTGACATCGATACCCATTTTCGTGTAATAACCTTAAGTCTAACAATAACGCCCAATCGTAGCTCTCTTTCTCAATCCTAAGCATCCATAATCCTGACCTCAAGGGATTTAACGCAAGGCCACCTGTAATACGTAGAAGACACATTTCCTTCTCCTAACAAAATATTTTCTGGATGAAGGACTCTGGCCAATTTTCGCCAGATCTGTCTCATTGGTGCGCCTAACTCTAAACCCCAAATCCAGGCATGAGGCAGCATAGTACAACTTCTTGCTTAAACTCGGAGAAAAGAAGAAAGATTTGAGGTAACGGTGTTTTCCAGTACTTCGTTGGGACTACTTTGGTAGCATGCGACCTATCTTGTTTTTACATCCGCTTCTCGGAACGACGTGCTACATTCGGCGTGAACTGACGCAGTACGCAGTACAGTGTCCAACGGAGACTCCCCATTTTTACCTCATTTCGGCATTTACTATTTGCTTCACTCAACTTTTTCCCGTCAAACTACCATCGAGCGGCGTCCTTTTGATTCATGGCTAAACACTGTCTCCCTGACTATCGAGTTTTCCAAACTGGTTCACGCGCGCTTAGAGTTTACTAAATGCGTCCTGTTCGCATTTAAAATCCTCCCTCCGTCTGGAATTCAACTTGTCAACAGACATCCCAGGATGCAGACGCGAGGTAAAACCGCTGTGTTCTTTCAACATGATGTTACAGAAAAGAAATTTCAGGCAAGCATTAAAGTAAGACAATTGACTGATGGTTCGCATATACGAAAGACAGTTTTAGTGGAAAATACACGAACGAAAAGTAATAATTCAGTTAAAATAGAGGTCTAAAAGTTATCGGCTTTGTTGGTAAAACAAAACTTCACTTCCTTCAAATGCTCTCTTTGCTACGTATTTAGATTAATTTACGACTTATACCCAAGTTGATTGGCTTTAAAGGCAAGCAGAAGTTCGGGCCGAGACTTGAGTCGCAAAAGACACCCAGCATAGGCCACGCCGACCAAAAACATAAAATTGGATTTTCTTTTTTGTCTCCGCGAGTTCCTGGTTACCTCCCCTTTTAGCTTTATCAGGCAGTATCGCAGCTCCCTGATTTCAGTTTTAACGAACTTGAGAGCTGGAATGATCGGTCACTAAAAATTACATTCTAACGAATTCCAAGTAGGATTTGATATAGACACAGCAGCTCCACTCCAACTTGCGGATTCCAAAAGCAACGCGTCTGAAGCGGTGACAACGAGGCGAGGGAATGGATATCAAAGGGTCAATCTGAGTCATCGGAGGTAATTCTGGCTGCCTCTGGGGATGGACTCGAGTGAGAATCCGAAACGACAGGCCAATAAATTCCTTGTCCCAGCGATTGCATCGCCTTCTACTGTAAGTCAAAAATGTCTGACTGGATGGTGCAACATGGGATTTTCCGGAAAAAGGTAATGAAATCGGTGTGCATTCACACTTCTGTGTTATAAATTTTAGGTTTTCCTGACTGAGACTGTTTAATGGCAAAGAGTTGTGAAAACACCACCTTTTACACTATCCATCCATTAATGTAATCTCATCTGTTCACCATGCACGCTGCTTATGTTTTTAAATAGCGGTCTGGTGCCCAGTCATTGGCGTCGGATATCAGTATTACCGGCGTAGGAGGGCAACTAACAATCTCAAAATCGCTGTTCATCCTGTCTTTGGTGATTAATCTCAAGTCCTGTTGCCTTGTTTGCCACGCGACCTCAAGCGATCACCCGTTTGGGACTCTACTCGAGAGACAACGAAGTCGGATTTTTTGCAAACCCATCAGGTTTGGGTATGCACATTCTAGTGTGACTTCAGGTGTATTTCAGATGTCGCCGTGGTTCACTAACATGGATGCTAGTTAGGATGTTGAGAGGAATATCGGTTACTAGCGCATGAGGTTTGAGGGATAATATTCCATATTAGGAGCCAGTTATTAGCATCTCATCAAGGACAAGCTTCCTACAATGTCTAAAGGGGGTTTCAAGCCGATTAGGCTCAGGTCGCGTGCAGAAACAAATAGCAGACACAAGTAGCAGGCCGTCTGAGTGAAGGCCTCTGCTAACTAGCTTCTTCTGGCATAAGAGATGTACAGCACCTTGCTTATCTCATGAACGGTGTTTCCGAGTGGGAAGAAGTTCTTGGGTGTCGTTGCAATCTAGATCATATTGTATCACAACCCCTAGATATTTCAGCCACGCCAGGATTCTGGCTTTTGGATGAGCTACTTTTCGGCCACATACATAACCCACACTGGGTACAAAAGGACTGCTTAAGTAGTATGGATTTTCTTGCTGATTTTCGACGACCTTGAAAGTCCAAATATATTTTACGGAAAACACGTACAAAAGTACCCCTTCTTGTACAGATTTGACAGAAAATTACATCTAATTCAAGGTCCATTCCTGAAAAAAGGCCATTTTTCGGTTTGAAACATCTGTAAATATGAAAACTTAAAGACCGGGAAATATCCACTCGCACAGTACTGCATTCGTCCATTAATTAACTTCGCACTCGGAGTTTACAACGTGGTCTACAACCAATACAAAATCGCAAGCCCTAAGCAACGTCTCTTTACTAGCGTAAAGAAGTGGACGATTTTCCTTTTATGGAAAGCATTCAGCGCGTAACTTGGGAACCCTAAGCGCTAATGCAACTGCTGGTCGGGTTCAAAATTATGCGGGGAGTGTAAAAGATTTTGGAAACCGAAAGATGTCCTAATCTTCAGGTATAAAATTTCAATAAAACGCTATTTGCTGCCACCTATTTTCAGAAAGAATATTTCGTTTACTTTTTTTCAAAAAATATATTTGAATTAATAAGAGAGTTAAAGATCAATGATGAAAATTAATATTACGCACACAGGCTATTTATACCCAGTGTGTCTTTGCACACGGCCAGAAAGAAGCTCATATTCAGTCGGCATCCTGGTTTGTCTTCAATATCGTATGATTATGCCGCACGATGATCACTATTGCAATAGCACTTAAAAAAGCAGCTTTCAGTGGAAAAAGCCTTTCCGAAGTTCGGTTAAAATGTCATGAGTTAAGGCGAAAACTTGTTCGGATCGCGCATACACGAACATAAGCTGGCTGTGCGACAAGGCGACGCATTATCACAAGTGGCCGCCCACACCTACGAAATGGGTCACGAGTTTAACGTCGCAGCCACCAAAATAGTCGCCCACGCCGCGAATTGATTGAAGGCTGGGCCTCGGATGAGAACTCGGTCAATCGATTAATCGATCTGGCTCGGGCGTACAGGGCCCTGCGTAGTCACCTCCAGTCTTCGCCGTCGATCGATGATTGGCCTACATGCCTTATAACTGTCGCTTGTTCTGTTGCTGCTATTACTTCTGAAGATGGACTCCTGTATGAGTCTGAAAGCTCAGGACAACAAACAACGTGTTCCGGTGCTTGACTCTTCTTCACTTATTTTAACCCTACTCACATTCCTTTTTGGAACACAAGTAATCGGCCATTTGAATGGAGGCTGTTGTTTATTGGATTCGGCTAGCTTAATAGAGATTAGGCATAATAATTGCGTGATATGAACAGGCCTTGTTGTTGTAGAGGATGGGGAATGGGGGGGGGGGGTTATGCGGCTGTAGGAACTTACCAAAACTGCTGAGAAGGCCCACTTCACTCGATTCCCTGGGGCAGCGCAGATAAACCTGTCCAATCAGACTTTCGCCATCGCTCGACGGTGACCAAAAAGAGGAACGCTTCTGCAGAAAGGAAACAGACAAGACATGTTGGATTTCATAAATCAATTGGGTGGTATGCATCTTGTAATGCTGCAGGCCAGTGAGAATACGTAATTTAGACAACCAGAAACCCACCCACTATACTTTGGACTCGATCCGTCGACCTCAGTGAGAGGCGGTTGCTCAGTGCGATTTCGAGAGGTCGATTGCTCGAATCTCTCACAGGGCAAGGACTTAATATACATGGGGATTTGCAAATTAAAATTATTCCAACTCGAAAAAAGAATAGAGACGTAGGTTAGACAGTCTCGGTTTGAAAGTTGTGGAAATCCCCATCATTATGCTCAGAAGAGACAGCGGCGGTTTGATAGGCTGTTGCATGGGTAGTTATACGAAAAAATGACTGAAAAAGATTAACGCGGAAGACTAACGGAACGCGTGCGTATTCTCGGTCGCAGTCGTGAGGACATAAGTCAAACAAGAAGACAACGAGTTGATAAAAGCCTACCGACAGCGCCGTCCTGGTTGGGGTTTCGATGTCGCTGACTGACGATACCAGATGAACTGGCAATATATATTCCGGTGTCCCTTATTTGCGTAGACTTTGGACTGGTAGATGTTCCGGCCACACGGTCTCGTAACCAGGAGATCGGAAACCGCAACCAGGAAGGACTGCGCATCACTTGATTTTGATCTACATGGTATTGACTTTGAGCTCATTCTGGGCAGCGTTATACGTAAAAGTGTTTAGTTGCTTACCGACTCCTACCCGAATTCTGAGTGAACCGCTAAGCCTTTTGGGATAACTGACTGACAAATACAGTGACTTGCACCATTGTTAGTAATATCTTAATGCATAATATTTCGATGTGACATTGTGAGTAAAACCCTCCGACAAGCTACCACAAACGTAAGTGTTACCTTACTGCAAAGTTCAAAGTATTTATACGGCGGTGCACTGCTGTTACAGAAGAAGGTAGCCTACTTTTTCGGGTGGACGAAAAAGGACGTCACCTTTTCTAATGGTCATAAGAAATAAAACATTAGTTGGCTTGTGCTTAGCTCGTGCTTAGTAGCTGACTTTTGAAGGTGAACTACTGTTTTCTTTTGTAATCAGTGGTGCCGCAGATAAAGACGATTTATTTATAATCGCGTTTCTTACTTGGCTCTTTTAAATTAAATTTAAATGAATTTTTAACAAGGACAACGGTCTGATGTCTGAGAACCAAGCTAAAGTACACATATAGGAAGTTTGACTTGGCGAATATGCAGTAGATAGGCTAACTCATGAAATGTCAACCGAAATTCCGAAATTCGTTGTCGTTTTGAAAAGATTACTTAAGCAGGGCTGTTAAACCAATCAACGCGCGACATAAGTCTATAATAATTCAGTTTTCTCAGGATGCCGACTTTCGAACGAACTTCTTTTCGGTTTCATGCAAAAACTATACTCTAGAAAAATGACTTCTTATGTAGCATGAATTTTTCTCATTGATTTCCAATGCCCTTAAAAATTTAATTATATTTCATGGAAAACGTGCATATGAATATTCATTGTTTTGCTCGTGCGGTAGAAAAGTACGTCTTCAGTTATTTTTATACTTAAAAGAATGATACAATTCAGTTTTAAAAAAGTTTCTAATTGCGAGATTTCTCCTGCAGTGAAATGGCCGTTCATAAAACTTCATGTCGCCGCATTCGCCAATGTGGCTTGTAAAATTAACAATAAGGCTCAAATCCACTGCTAAATTTTATAAACCCCATATAGTGTCCTTTTAATACTGTACAGAGATGTATGGTTTGCCGTACGCGGAAAATAAACGACTTTTAGTTTGGAAACCCTGAGTACAAGAGTAACTATAGAGCGGTTTCAAATTTGTTCGGGAATCGGAAAAGGTTTTGAAAACCGAATCATACCCTTCCTCCGAGCATAAAATTGGAAGAAGACGTAATTTCCTACCGAACGAGCAAAAGAATGAATATTCATCTGCACGTTTTCCATGAAATTTAATTGAATTTTTTAGGGCATAGGAAATCAATGAGAAAAATTCATGCTACATAAGAAGTCATTTTTCTAGAGTGTAGTTTTTGCATGCAACCGGAAAGAAGTTCGTTCTAAAGTCGGAATCCTGAGATAACTGAATTATCATAGAATTATGTCGCACGTTGATTGGTTTAATAGCCCTACTTAATTAATCTTTTCAAAACGACAACGAATTTCGGAATTTCGGTTGACATTTCATAAGTTAGCCTACCTACTGTAAGTCTCCTTTTTGACTTAACCAATTCATCCTGGATTCTGTACCATCACTTATCAGAACACGTAGGCAATAGCTCTCTCAGTTTTAACAAGGTTAGCGTTTTGTGATTTTCGGTTACTGACACCTACGAGAGAGACGGATGGAATTGTGACCTATACGCCTTTTTTCAGACAGACGTAGCCCAAACTCAGTTCCCGATGACCTGAAGTTTACCCTTTTGCTTTCCCTTCTTTTGTCAGTAACGTTTCTCGATTGTAGTTTGCTGGCCGTCATGCCACCGTCCCGGGGAAGTCACGGCCAAATGCGAATGGACGACGCGACCACACGCGCAACAAAAGCTAGGCCGGCGGAGAAATACACTCGTGAGACCAGCAGCCAATCAGCTTGTAGTGCAGCATCGAGCAGGTGCGGTGCCTTTGCGCACTCGTGCAGTCCAATCAATGGCCACTCAAGGTTTCAAGATTCTTCCGCGAGGGGGTTCTCTCACACGAGTAGGCCAATCTAGGCCCCGGCACGTCATGGGCCGGAATGTTTCAAAACGCTCAAGTTCCAAAAAATTAAGCGCCGTTTGACTAGTTAGGAATCGCGTGTTTGCAGGTTGTGGGGATGAAGTAGCTATTTCCAAATAAGTTTTATTTCTCTTCCATCTACCCGCACGGCTATAACACCGATAGTCTTTATTCTGCGTACATGAATTCGGTTTGGTGTTTCGCCGGAAAAGGTCACGCAAACTGTGTGGAGCTCTGAGCCAGGAATAAAAACGTCAGTTCACCGCACGGCTGACAGACACGCCCAACACGGTTTAGCGCAAAAGCACCCGCCGGGTAATTGGGAGCTAAGCAGTTCTTAGGCATCTGCTAACAACTGTTTCCCACCTGCGGGGCTTTTGTGATTTTTACGTGTCTCCTATAATTTAAAAATGCCTTGTTTATATTAGGCCCGGTGCCCGCTACCTAGTGAGTGGCAGGAGACACTTGTGTGTCTCAATGAAAGCGCAGATTGCTTCCGAGCATCAAAGTCAACACGAGAATGCCTCCTCAAATTTGCAGATTAACTATCAATGGTAGGGGGGCGCTCACCGATCGTCCTGTTGTGACTTAGTGCACTCTCTCGAGCCAAATGAGCAGCCGCACAGTAGCGCGTAACTATCAAGTTTATTCCGTGGTACTCAGGGGTTTCCTTTACAGTAATATTTACTACGTGGGTTTTCCTTTGGTTTGGTAAGCGTCAGTGTTACGATAGAATTGCGTTTATATTTCAATACAGAAAGTAATAATGCTTGCTCAAAGCCGTATAACAACTTCATGGAACAATGCCGTAATTCAGACGGCTACTAAACCATCTCACTATACCGAGATTGAAATGCGTAGTCTAATAGCCGCCAAACGAACGTTTGAGCGGATGCAGTTCGTAAACAAATGTCATTTACAAGACCAATGGTTATCAAGGCACATGCTATAAGATTTAAAGAACAAGGCAGTTTTCTTTGGTTCAAAATAAAAAAATTAGGTGAGATTGGCGAAATTGGGAGATCCGGATTGATAGTTTGAAGAAAAAGAAGGACACACCGGAACAGGTTTCTTTTGGGGTGACCACGCCTCGAAGAGCTTGGTCGGCTCCTCATTGTCAAAGCGTAAAATGCACTTAACCAACCAGGAACTTAAAGGGACATGTAGCGTTGGTCGGCCTGAAGCTGATCGATTTTTTTTCTTTTCTTTTGCTGTCCAGGTCTCTGTGGTGATAGTTGGGAGGCTTCTTATCTGCGCGCTTTGTGAGTCATCACTTTGTCAGGTGGCCGGTCTGGCGGTTCTTCATCTTCCTCGCCGAGTAAACTCGCAGTCGGGCTGTTTCTGTATGGCCTTCTTAAGTCCAGTGTGGTTGCTTGGCCCTGAGCTCTATGGATGTGATGACGTAGGACTTTTTAAGCTGCAGGAAGGTTCAGATGCCTGTTGATGCAGTTGACATCGGAGTACCCCGCCTCAAGTGTTAGTCGTTTTGCTTTTGTGTTGTCCCGGTCTAAGATGGTAGCTTTCTGGAGATCAAAAGTATGTCCAGTTTCTTTATTGTGCGTTGTATGAACTGAAGGCAGCCATAAGGAGACAGCCGGAAGACGAGTTTACTCGGCCGGGATGAAAAAGAGCCACCAGACGACCACCAGACAAAGGTTCCATCATCTCCCCCCGACAAAGTGGTGACTCACAAAGCACGCAGATAAAAGACGCGCCAATCAGTCGAGGCAGCGAGAGAAGAGAAAAATCGATCAGCATGAGGCCGACCAACGCGAAATGTCACTTCAGCTCCTGATCGATTAAGTGGATTTTGCGCTTTGACCATGGGGAGCCGACCAGGCTCTTCGAAAAGTCAGCACTTCTAAATAAACCCGTTCCGGGAGTCCATTTTTTTCTCCAAAAGATTAGGTACATAAGTTGATCAAGAATCCCATATTAGTAGACACAGAAACACGGGTCAAACATACCAGTCCCGGTCGATCCGCCACGGAACTGTGCCGGTGGAACCTCTCCAGCTGTGTATGCAGTTTGGTGTCTGGAAAGACAAAGACAAAAAGGTGACAGCTGAGAATTGGCTAGTGGAGCTAGGGAGAGTGAAAACATGGGCTTTTTGGTAATCGTGCTTAAGTGAACGGTTGCCACCTACACGCTCGTGTGTGGGCATCAGACACCTAACCCGCTGGGACAGTGGACTGATGGCTGAAAGGTGGAAAAAAGAATGAGGTCGACGATCGCAGCTCATATTCCTCACTATAAACGATCTGACACGCTTGCATCTAATACGGTGCGCTAATAGCCGTGGATTGAAGGGTTTTTAGCTGACGGGATAACTCAGACCTCGCAGTCTGTGTTTGTGTGGAGTGGCCGGCTGGTGGTCTAAGGTTCAGGTTGCAATGGCTCCCCTTTAATGTGGCATCTGTGGTATTCCTACCGAGTGGGATCCGAGCGCTAAGATGCGGTTTTTCGTCGTGCCAGCCATTTGCGTCCACTCCCGCCTCCGGTCTTCTTGACTGTGTTATGACACCGGGCAGAGTTGAGGGAGGAGGAGAGAGGTCGGTAGATTCTGCCCCAGTCCACACTATCACTGCAAACGAATCCGTGTGCAAGTCATCGTCCGTGCTCTTACCCTGCTGTGGAGGACATGGTGGACATCGTCGGTAGATGCGCTGGACTAACACGGGATTAGAGCGGACTCCGACAGGTGTTATAGAGAATGTGAACTCAGAACAAATGCCAACATTGTGGTGTGGATACACTCGCAGACGCAGGCTCATGTCGTAACATTTGGGCCGTCGCTGCCTTTTCCTGATGTACAAAATCCGTCCAATACATGTCGTGGACCACGGGGGGTGGTCGTACGCCTAAGTGCAAGTTTTCTTTAAGCTAGACGCCCGCGACTTCCGCCGCCTTCAGGAAATTGGTGCTAATTACGAACAGGCGGATAGATGTGACTGCCGAGGGGTCTGTGGAAGCTGCGAGAAATCTAACAGGACTGCGGTGCAGTGTCAAGAGGTAGAAAATGCAGTGCCAGTGTTAACTAGGGCATTAAATCCAACTGTCAGTAGAATAAACAGTTAAGAACCCGACACATGCTGACTTAGACATTAGAACGTCTAAACTGCACCCACCCCCCGTCTTCGGTCTTATTGACTCTGTCTTGACACCGAGCTCAGGGGAAGGGGAGGAGAGTGCGGCAGAGTCACGCGCAAGTCACTGTGCCTGCTTCATCTGCTGTGGAGCACACGGTGGACATCATCGGATGCGGCGGTCGAAATGTCAGGTCAGATTGGCTGACCGTACGCAGCCACGAGTATTTAGCTACGTACACTTTGAATGGTCAAAGTTTGTCATAGGGCAAGAATACTTTCTGTCTTTTAAACATTATGAAACTCGCTTCATAATGGTATTATAATTTTTGAGAAAAAACTGAGTGGTTGATTGATATTATGTATGTTGTCCGGCACCGGATGCCAAATTTGTGTTCTTTCCAATAACTTCCCAAGGATGTTTGCAGGGATGTTTAGGCAGTGAGAATATCACGGGTTTTAACGCACAGAGACAGGAGTCCGAGGCAGGGTAACGTTCAGCTCCTGTCTAACTTTCCGGGCGGTTTGTCTAGTTGTCCAAGTTCCAAAAGGCCAGGCAGGATTGGCCAACGCTGTAATTTCGAGGCCCAAGTAATTGCTGTGTTAGATAATCGTCTCGGTCAGCTGTGCAGATGCTGACGATCGAGGAAATCAGGACTGTCAAAAACAACAACAATGGGGGGAGCAAGAGTCCCACTGTGTGCGACGTGAGTCGGCAACTGCGCCCGCCAACGCACCCTAAATGTTATCATTTCTTATGGGTGTGAAGCCCTGCTAACGCCTGCCCGAATCCGACCTGGACCCCGTATTGGTCCAGCGCGTCTACCGCTTGGCCCGCTTTGGAGGCGCAGTCTCAATCATCCGATTTGTGAGGGAATTGGGTAGGCGTCCTCCAAGCGGAAAGCATCAGCCGGCTTTTAGGAGGCAGTAGTCTTTTGGCTAGATCGCAGTTGTTAGCCAGGTCCCGTATTACAGGTGGCTGGTGGTTTTGTTTACTGGGTCTATTTTGTGGGACTCCATAATCACATCTGACCCATTTGGCTTCCGTTTTACGTTTGAGGTTAGGATTAGGGTGCCGGTTAATGTTTTCCGATTTTCGGTTTAGGGTTATGTCTTTAGGCTTAGGCTTTCGGTTTACGGTTAGGGTTTGAGCGTACGATTAGGTTTCAGTATTACGGTTAGGTTTTTCAGTGACGGCTATGTCTAAGGACTACGGTCACGTTTACGATTTCGGTTAGGATTAGGGTTGCCGTTACGATTAACGGTTTACGTTTAAGGTTGAGGTTAGGGCTAGGGTTAAGGTTAGGATTAGGGTTAAGGTCACCACCCGCTTCCCCATTCCTGACTACCAACTGCGATCTAGCCGTCTTTTGTGTTCTCGGCCCTATACGAAAGACCGAAAACAGTTTTTTTGCTTCCAAGTTTTTCTAGACGAACGCCGATAAACAATTGGCTGGCGAAGCAAGC